>OY720441.1:358199714-358799714 GCA_963082915.1 Dolichopus griseipennis
AAGTTTACATTTTGGAGGGACGGATCTACATTCTTTAAAATCAGCATAAGTTTATACAGAAAAAATTTCGGAGCCTTCCAGAATTCAAGGGCTATTAGGACCAATAACTTAAAAACCTCTGTATATTGAAGCTCTAACATTATATTTCTTATATTTTTGTATTATGGACTTTTATTCTTAATATGAATTAATATTTGAGTATGATACATTGTGTAGTTTTGGAAATGTGCTTATTGAAAAACCCTTAGTGTTTTTTCATCACATGTTTATTATTTTGGTTGTTGGGACAGTTTTGTGCAACTGCACAACTGTACAAACAAAATGCAGTCTATTTATGAGCAAACAATTATAAAAATGTGAAAAATAATTTTCAAGGAATTGGTATAGTTTCAATTTATCTAAAGTACTAAATAGTATTATTTAGTTAAAAAAATAAACTTTGTTTAACTAAAAAAACAAACTTAAATATAAAGTTACGATAACTAATAATAACAAGCAATGCTATAAGTAACTTTGTTTCTGTTTATTTACTTCTAATAATATAAAGTAGTCTATTTGTTCAACTGTCCCAAACCCTTTATTATTACACGAAAAATTTGATATTCAAAATGGAAAAAATCTCATATGTACCATATCATGAGAGAAACACGAAATATAAAATTAATAAATGTTATGGTAATTTGTAAAAAGAGAAGGATAGCTAAAAAAAATATGTTTTGTTTTCTATAGAACTATTTTTTACGGGTCTATTACAGTTGTCTTAAAGCCATTTCGTAAAAAGATATTTCGTGGTATTAGCTTCGAGAGGAGCGAGCTTACGACATGGAGCATGCCTGAACGGTTTGCTCTGGCCGGAAAATGGGAGGGTTCACAAAGGGATACTGCACCACATCACTATAACTAAAATTGGGACTGTAGGAAAATAACAACTAGGTATTAAGGTCATTAAGCCCCAAGAACCGACATCACTTATTCTGTTCGACAATTCTGTCACAGCTGACCATTACTGTATATTGATCGTATAACAAAATAAAGAACTTAACCTCTTCTATGATATCCAAAAACTTCACCAAACCTTCTATACATCCAAAACTATCATCTAAAATAATGTTTTATATAAAATTAACCAATTAAAATTTTGAAAGTCGACAAAACCTCCGAATTAATGTAAAATGAGAGAGCTCTGAAATTGGCGAAATAATGGACAAAATTTGGATCTAATTAACTGGCAGACGTATTTTGATTTCCTTATTAATAGATAAATTCAAATTCAATTTTTAAGAGACTTCTATATCTATTTTGAATGTTGCGTATAATGCAACTCAGTTTTATTTTATTGTGTAGAGGTCTGGCAATTAAAGTAACTAAGATAAAAAAATTAGAAGCATTTGAGATGTGTCAAAGATAACTTCGACAGATCAAGTATTCAATATGCAAATTCTATAGGGGATGCAGAAAAGAACATAACTAATGCGAGTGGAGAGACTAAATTCATACAACCATAAATAGAATAGAACAGGTCAACATTATAGCAACCTTAAAATAGAATAACAGGCCAACATCCAGCAGGGAGTAGGCAGCAGAAGAAGAATGAAATCATTTTCGTTAAATAGTTAATCTTTTAATTTTAAACAAATTTTAAACAGCAGGAGTTAAAAATCCCAAAAGACTCTTTGGCGGCGTGATATAGAAGCTTACGCAATATATATGATTCTATATATATGAATCAAAAAGATGATTCTCCCCATTTGAAAAATCGTGTACTTTGAAATCGAATCAAATTGGATACATTTCACTTTATTCACTGCAAGTCACGCATAGCAAAACCATGCTTTTTAACAAGAAGATAAACACTGGGTTAAATTCTAACTTTAATAACTTTTAATTCCGGTTAATTGTTTTTTATTCCACTAAAACGCTTCCTTCATAAGTAAAAATACAAAAGAAAATAAATATTCCTTCAAATGAAAGAGGCATTTTGAAAAATATTTCTTAATTACATCTGCATGTCTTTAAAATATTCTCAAATTAGTTCCTTTTCAGCATTTCCTATTAAGGTATAGAAATTCTTTTGTCACTTGAATCATTTCACGTTTAAATCCGGAAAAATTGCAATTATAAAACTAAATTTCCAGTGTTTCTATTCCTTAATTATTCAAATGAATCTCATCTGAATACGGAAAGACAATTGATTGAATGAAATACCGAGGTTGTCATAGGATGCCGTTTAGGTAATTATCGAAATAGAGTTACAGTTTTGTTTTTAATCAATAGTAAAATTTTATTTAAAACATGGTGGTTTGAAACTCCAAGTCAATTTATATTTGTGGAAATTCAAAAAATTAGACCTTTCTTAGGCGATAACAAATCATATTTTGAGTCTATTAATTCAACAAATCAATACCCTTTGATTAAGTTATTTAGAAAGATCTCAACAAAACGTCGATAGGTTTTCTAATTTCAATTTCTAATTTGTGTTTGCTAGTCTTTTACTAGAAAATTGGGACTTAAGCAGTCATCGGATCAGAGGTACTCCTATCGGAAGTTCTTATACAAAAATATATTTCCTTTGCTGAGTCTTAAGTTCAGCAGAGTTCAGCAGAGTTCAGAGCAATTTAATAAATGAAATTCGAATTGCATAGCCTTTGATTGGTTTCCGAGTACTTTTCTTTTTAACAAAGTTCTTGCCTAATTTTTCGCATGAAATTAAAACTCCATTAGGAAAAGTAGTTTGACATTTACAGGGCTCTTAAACATTTTTTTAGATTTCTTCATTGGCACATCTTAGAATAATGTTATAATATTGATCTTTCTGATCTGATGCTTCATCGTGTATATTTTATCATACCAAGTGTATTAAATCTATTACTATTAGAAACTCAGAATACTTGAAAGGAATTAAAGACTGTAGACTTTGAAGGTACATAAACCCTTCAGAAACTCTTCAGTCACAGAAAAGTCCATGTCCAATATCCTATAATCATAAATATTTTTTACGAAATTATTATTTTCCAAACAACCGTACATACAGTTTTTTAGCACTCTGTTATTTTTTTTACCACTGTTTCATAGTGATTTACTAGGCAAAATAATTATAGGTCAATTCATGTATGACAAGTTCAGGTATCTGTAATTAACCACTCATGAAATATACCGTTTTTAAACCTTTTTGTTTAAATTCTTTTATGTTGAATGAAAAGTTCAAGAACAAAAGAATTTAAATAAAAATATCTAGTGAGAACAATGACATCGTAGAAAATTGCATTTCCGTCAACAGCTAGAGTATTGTATTCAGAGTAATCCCATCATTGCTTGGGAATAATAGAATGAATTCAAAGAGTAGTGAAAAGACCTACTACTATTATATTACTATTTTATCACAGTAACAATAAAGTCAACAAATTGCATTTAATTTTTTTATTAAAATAATATTAAAAATTAGTTTTTCTTTAATAAATGAAATTTATAATAATAACAAAATATTTTTTCAGATTTAATAGCAAAGAGCAAAATTTATTATCATTTTCTTTGCAGATATAAAAACTGTAGAATTAGGCAAAGTTTGAGAACAAGCCGTTAAATAATAAGGCATTATTTTATACTTGGATATAAAATAGTATAATTCATATAAGCATGGTTTTGCATAAGTAATATTTAAGTTTCAATAAATGAAGGTGTTGTCTAATGTAGACTTTTGTTTTTTGAATTATTTTACTTTATAAAACTAACGGAATTAAAGTGGCAGAAATCAGCTGGAGTGTCAAAATGAAATTTTGCGAAGTAACTTTGACATTTGAAAAAAACTTTGTGTTCAAATGATATCTAAAGTATATAAATGTCTATTAAAATTTCATAATAGTTCTTGAATAAAATGAACTATAAACTGTGGTAATCAAAGTAATGATACGATAATTCTTTCAATCGTTACAAAGTAATCATTGAAATAATGATTTAAAAATTGCAAAGTAATTATTTCTTACTTTAAGTACTATATATAATGGATTCAGCTTCTGTCAAAGTTTTCTAAGAAAAGGTAGCAAAGTATACTAATATAATGACATTTATAGTTTTAATTGTCACATTTCTTCCAATTTTGGAACACATTAGTACCACTTAGCGATTACTACGCAATCGGTTTTGGGGGTAGTTGAATGATTTATGCTGTGAGAGAGGTATTTGTGTGTAGAACTAGGAGACTTATGTTACAAGAGTCTTAGTTTTTCATTACAGGTTTTCGAAGGAATACTTTACCTGACAAAGCAAGAATTGTTGGAAAGGAGAAGGAATTTTGTGAGTACTTCCTTTTATGTGAGTAATAAAGAATGGCTGATGAAAGCTGCTAAAGCAGATTGATATTTAAAATTACAGATTATGAAGGATTGGGATATAGGAAAAAGAATTTGGATAGTGCGCTGCTTTCACGCACTGGAGTCCGTAATACGGATTAAAAGAGAATATAGGCGCACATTCGGTGGCACACCTCCTAGCAGATGTGCAATTATGAGGCTTGTAAATAGCTTTTGCCGAACGTGGGAGAGTCGAACGAAGGACTTATCATCGGGATCCCTCAGTTAGAACGCAGGAAACTATCGCTACTGTAGCTGCTGCAAAGCGTTCTATTTGCTTGATTCTCGTTATTTGACATAGTTACTTTTTATTGACTCAGTTATCTAATAGGGACTTAGAAAAAGGTCAAGATTCCATATTTTTATACATGTAGAAACACTCAAAAAATATTTAAAAGTATCAAAAGTGATGACATATGTCATCCAGAACCAAGAAAACTATACAATATAGCAACTGGCAATTACTAAAACTATTTTATCTAAATAATATGTTAGTTATAATTTCTATTTCATTGGTTTACTCGATTTTTTAATTTATTTAAATTTAAGATTTTTAAGTTTGAATAATTAAAAATTTTAAATAAATATTGATTGAAAAGATTCTAATTAATGTAATTGCTTTTAATTGTTTAAAACTTAAAATTAAAATTCAAGACAACAAACCAAATAAACTTGATAATAAATTTTATTCATGATTCCAAAGTCTTATACAAGTACTGCTATAGTTTCTATTTCAATTTCTTCAATTTTTCTTTGATCGTTCATTTCCATTGAATTTACCCCGATTGAAAATTAAGATTTATATCAACAAATTGCAGATTCTGAAATTGAAAAAGATGAAAAATTATAAAATTTAATTTCATATTCATCTAAATTATGCAGGATAGGAATGAATTGTCAATAATTGCACCTCCATTTGCATATCAATTGAGAAAATAAAATGATAAAGAAATCAAAATTTTTCTTCAATTTCTAAATGGTATGAAAAATTAAAGTAAAATAAAAGAATTGAAAAGTAACTGAATAAATATTAGGTACCTAATTGCAAAAAATATCACAACGGAAGGTAGAAAATGGTTCTGGGAGAATGAATGCTGGAAAAAATATTAATCTTATAATTAAAAATTTATAGAAGAGCTGATAGGGGCTTTGATTGGTTCTATTGAAAACAATTTTTAATTTCATTTTAAATTTTATTCATTAATATTTATTTAATTTTAAAAATACAGGGTGTGTTAATGTACATACTATTATTTGTAAAGAAAGATTTGTATGATCGGCAGTAAATTATTTGTAGTTTTTTATAAAGAGCTGCATAGTTTATCTAAATTTAGTCCTTAGGTGGTCCTGATAATAAAAAGGCAATAATGGTATTAATTAGTGACGATAATTAGAATCGTCTGTGGGTTCGGTTAACTTGATGCCAAAGGAAATTTACAAGTGAAAGGTTGTTTCAGCTTCATATAATCCTTTATGTTTCGTAATGGTGTTGACAGTTTTTTAACAGTTGTTCTAACAAAGTGGATGCCTTACCTGCTGTACGAGTAGAACTTCTGAATTTAGATAATAAATAAATTTTATCGCTTAACAGGCATTTTTTTAAGTGCACTGTCCGATAGACATTTAAATTTATATAACCCCCCCTTCTTTACCTCTAATGGTAACAAATTTCATTCTAACACACGAACTTATAATGACTGCTAGATGAGATAAATTTTGGCTGTGAAACTAATAACTCATAAACTTGAGTTCAGTCTGAAGGTTAACTATGAACATTTCCTTTATGAATTATTGAGTAATTAGTTATGAGTAAAACATAAGGGAGATTGTAGTTTAAATAACTGTTTACAATATACCGTGGCTTTCCTGATGTAATTATATGTACTTTCCATATTTTCATTTTTTTCAGTATTCGATCCGAATACTATTAATTATTCCTACTAACTGTAAATCTTTTTAGATTATAGAAGATATTTAAAGGCGATTTATGAGGCAGCTGTCCGAAGCTGAAGTCTGATTTTAATCAAAAATAATAATGTAATCTACAAAAAATAGCATTGTAGCTCTCTCACTTTTCGGTTCAAAGGTTATTTTACCCAAGCGTTTTTGGACATCATTTGTTTCTATTTCTAGCAGTTGGACCCTTTTCCTATATAGTTTTAATCTAACGTTAGATTATATCTCTTTCTACTTCAATTTGCTTCAATGTAAATTGGTTTTTTCACAAAGGGTACTTTCGTCGCTTTTTCGACCAAATTTAAGTCTTATAGTGTAGCCCTTTCCGTCAAAATCGCGGAATATATTTAGAAAAAATTTTTAACAGTTTTAAAACTGATCTAAGTGTATAAATTTTAATTTTTAAATTTGAATTAAAATCTTTCATTTAAAGTTACCTTAATTAAATAATTTTAAAGGTGATAAATAAACCCAACATTTTTCTACTGTTAGTGTTAATACCACGGAAGTATTTAAAGTTTTTATAACAAAAATTAAAAATTAAAAGAGGTAAAATAACATATAAAATTTGGATGAAAACCAACTGAACATTTTGAATGTTTTGTAGTATTAAAGTTTATTAACAAATATATAAATATTTAAAAGACAGAAGACACTAGTTGAAATATAAACATTTAAATAGTAATAACAAAGTGGTATATTTATCACTTGGTCCGCTCATCCGAATGAGCATCGAAAATTCGAATTGCCTGGAAAAACTGTTGCTCTTTCAATAGCTTAATTATTGAAACCCATGTAAACCTTTCCAGTGCCGTGGAAGTTTCAGATCTACACGTGACGTGAGGGATCATCTGCAGGTTATAGAACCCACTAAGGAAAATATAGCAAGAATGGAATATTGCAGAATTTGCTTAAACCTAACGGTTACTTCTCAAGTTGAACTTTTGCATAGAATATGCACGAAATCTAGAAATGGTCGGGGAAGACACAATTTAAAAATGAACAACACACACAAATTTTCATTAATAACATATAAAAAAAGAAATAAAATAAAAGAAAATAAACGATTCCACAAAATCCCTTTTGTAATACTTTAAAACGTGGGATTTAGTTATTAAAATATGACAAAATAGTAAAGAAAAACTGGAAGTGGAAAGGGGTACTGTTGTATTCTCATTTTATATTTTTCTCTTGAAATTTTAATACATAAATTTTACTTTGTGAATCCAAACGTGGGTAACCATAGTATAATTAAGTATAACTAACATATCTGTTGAAATATTTCCATAATTTTAAGTATAAAAGTCTTTTGAAAAATAAAATTGTATAAAGAATTACAAATTATAAAGCCATGGAAAATTACTGGGAAAAACTTTGAAGAAAATTAAATTTTCAATTCTAGTTACAGTTGGAGGAAATAAAACATTTAAGAAGTTAATACAATTTTAAAACACTTAATAAAAATTATTCTAAAAATTTATCCAAAATCGGGTAAACATTTTATTGCAAATCGGATTTTAAAATATTGCATACTTTTAGGCCGCCCTATCTTTGGTTTAATTATTATTCATATTCGCATGAAAAATGTTTTCTGCTTTGTGGGAAGCAGACGGCATAACTGAAAACAAGTAAATAAGCCAATATAGCTTATTTATTATACAAAGTTTAAGCATTATGAATAGAAGAACAATACCATGTATTCAGAATAAGCTTTATGTAATTCTAAAACGTATAATAATTTTTCTTTTAAATCTCGCCGTTTTATACAAAAACATAATAAGGACATTAAAAGGATAATTCACTTAAATTTTTATCCTGTTGGGTAGCTTTTTACTATTGTATTTATACTCGTATAAGAAAGTAAATCCAAGGGTGTACTAAATTTGTCATTACGTTTGTATGATCGGAGCTAGAATTAAATTATATAAAACTCAATGAATGGGATCAAAAGTAAGCAGATAAAGCTATAAGTCTTCGCACGCCAACCGGTTTATCTGCCCATTAGTCCTGACGACAACTCAGAAACTAAATATTGAATTTTAACCATTTTGCAAATCGAGTTTGAGTAGTTGCCATACAAATTCTTTTTTTGTATGTGCATACATTTCATGGTAAAAGATTGCGCAAAATTTGGTTAATTAAGTGTTGGAGATTAGAAATGGTTTTTATAATAGCTTCCTTATTTTTTTTAATAAACATACCTCAGGGTCTAATGAAGTTGTATATCTGAAACTTTCACAAAAGAAATAAAGATAATTCTTTCTCATGTTTATATTATGTCTGTGCTTGTATCCTAGAGTTGACACAGTATATTTTATTTTATAAATATAGCAAAAAATGCAAACTTTAAACTATTGCCTCTTTTCGAGGTGTATGTTCAAACAATGGAGTTCATTTGGCTGCTTGAATATTAATTTTGTTTTTCTATTGTTGTAAAATGAGGTTTAAATAATTTTTAATATGAAAAATTTAGTACCTAGTGCTTTTAAAAATTTGGTTCGTTATGTTACTTCTGGTATTAAACACTTATAATAAAAAAATTTTAATTGGTTTCATTTGTTCTTTTTGTTTTTGGCTTAAACTTTTGTTATTTAACTTTTGTTCTATTAAATTAAAATAATTTATTATAATTATTTAGTATTAATTAAAAGATAAAAGTTAATTTAATATGTAATGAATTTTAGAAATATGTTTTAGAATGAATTCTTGGAAATTGGGATATAACTTTATCATCATTTTATTTTGTTAAATATTCCATTAAGACCTACTATTAAAAGCTAGTACTTTAAATTAAGCCTAATCTCGTTTTGGTAGCGTGGGGTTAAGCGCGAGTTTAATAGCAGCAATTATAATTCATCTTTGGCTAAAGGTAAGTTTTATAGATATCTAACAGATTTCGGGGAGAATAGAAAATTTATTAAGCTCCATTGTTAAAGCATTTAAAAGTTCAGATCACACTCCACTTCTCTCTTACTTTTTTACTTGAGATCCAATTTGCCCAGTTTTGGGAACTGATATTTTTCGGAAGATATCAGGCAACATTGAGTTTTAGAAGTACTAAACTCGACTAGATTTTTTGTCCTAAATGAGCTGTTATTTCTAAGTCATGGTTAATAAAGCTAGCTATAGGTAATATGAATCGATTGTCAGTAGTTGTATTAAAGTAAAATATTTTTAAAAAGTCGTAGGATGCCACCTGATTGATGTACTTAAAATTGTTTTCTAATATTTCACTGATCCTTTATTTTTGCATCTTCAGAGGAATTTTAATTAAATATTTTTACTTATATATGGCTCTACAATTCTAAAATATGACGTGTATTAAATATGCATTTATTATTTTAAGTATTTGTTTAATATGAAATTTTCTTTTGTTTAAGATAATCGTTTTTGAATAAATTATTTTGAAAAGTTTACTAATTTATCTTAATTCTTTTATACAGACTAATACATTAATATTATACAGAATATTCACATATAAAATTTATTTATTTTTGCGTAACATATCAGATAGTTGCGCAAATTATGGAATTCTTTTATGTGGTATTTTAAGGATTTAAGGAAAGTTTCAAATGTTATTTCATATTCAAAACAATTGAATTAGACATTTAGAATTGTTCTTACCAACTTTGGGAGTTTTCTATAATATTATAAAATAAAGTAAAGCGTTTATTGTCTACTTAAATATTTTGTTAATCCGCTTAAAAAATAGTTTATTATCATTTGAATTATTTTTTTAAAAAATGGGTTAATAAGTAAGTGGAATATAATATATTATATACATACTTTTATATATTAAATAATGGCTATTAAAAAATTTTATTGGAAAAATTAGAGTGAAACAAAAAATTGCTCAATATTGAAGAGAAAAGAAGATTTAGGAGCGAATCTGTGATACAAATGTACATTTTGGCTACGGAAGGGGGTTTTGGAAGGATTTGAGATTATGGTGAAAGTTATTTGGGATTTCAAGATTATGGGGAATGTGGAAAAATTTTATAAAATATTTAAAAGAAAAATGTTAATGTTCTTCTTAAATATATAGCTAAATCGTACACATATACATTATCAACTTTGGGGAACACATTTGGTATAATATTGTTCCATAGATGTAAAGAGCGCATGACGAACGAATTTCCATAAACCGTGTAAAAAATCTTGAGTGGACGCAAAAATTTTTTGATTTCTTTAGAACAGGTGTTAGTTCCTACAAGATATCTATAAAACAAGGTCAGGTGACTCAACAGTACGACGATGGCTAAGTGAAATGAGCGTTGAGGTAACACTAGGACCATTTATAAGACGAATAGCAATATTTTGCACTTTATCAAGATATCCCGGTGCCGTAATGGAAACACCAGCCCAAATTTGTGCATTATATTTGTGCATCCATTTTCGGCCTGATATAAGGTTTATAGGTGTTAAGGAGACCAGAATAGGAGAAGCAAGTTTTGCAGCGATATCCAAACACTTAGTAGCGTCCTTAGCTACTCTAAAATTATGATTCGACCAAGTCAATTTTTGCTTTAGCTCAAACCCCAAAAAGTTCAACTCTGTCTTATGATGCAAAGCTTCTCCTTGAAATGAAATCTTTAGAATATGTCTTGCTATTTTGCGCAAGGTTAGACAGCATTGAGCTTTTTGGTGTTCAAATAAGATCCTTTAATCAGATTACAAATGCTTTCTGTACTTCTTATAAAGGTCACATCCTGCTTCCATTAACTTAGAAAATTAAATCGATTTTTAAACATAGCTTTCTTCTGTCTAAATTTTTGACCATTTTCTGAAAGTGAAAATGAAAACTTTAAAAATATTTATTATGCATTTCCGTATTTTTAAGGAAATTGAGTTTTACTCAAAAAAACAAGGAACAGTTGAGTAAATAAACATTACCTTCATCATTTTAAAATAAAATTTTTTTGTTGAAATAATAAATTTTCCATTACACGTAGTTACCCCCCAAACTCGGTAATTTTATTCAGTTTATTTGCATTTTGATTTTCAATACATAATTTCCTCTGATTTTCTCTGGAAAAAAAAAAATATTTTTTATTACTGTAAATTATTTCAATTTTTCGATTGGCAAAACCAATACACGTAAACAAATAAACAAACACATTTTTAAATAATAATATAAACAAATAAGTAAGAAAAAACTAAAATTACTTTTGTTATTATCCTTTTTATCCTTTCAGATACCATTTTTCAGTTGTTCTTTTTTTTTTGTAAACAAACTAAAGATACTTAACAGTAAAAACCAGGTAGTAATTTTGATTCCTGAATAACTGAAATTTTTTATTGAATAATAAATAAAAAAAGATACACACACCTTTTAAAAAATATTGGAACATTAATAAAAAAAAAATGAAAAATACCGGAAGTTTTATCTATACAATTGAAATTCTATTAATAGTACAGGATTTACAGTTATAATTCTGTACATTATTTGCATAAAATGCAAATAATTTTTTTTGCAGACACTTTTGTTGGTTTTGGATTTGAACACGAATAGTCGGAAGGATTTTGTGATATTATGGGACTACATTTACAATATCGGATTAAGTGTAATTGAAATAATTTTGGTTTAAAATAGAAAAAAGTTGGTACAACATTTGTTGGGACTTATTTTAAGTCGGATTTTAATATTTGCTAGTCCTAGGAGTTAAAAGTCATTACAATTAATTACACTCTCATATTAGTTATTGTATACGGAGTTACAAGACCATCAATTGATATTCATTAAGAATTTGTTTTTTATTTTAGCTACTTAACTAACACTTACTTACTCTTTTATACTCAACACTTAAAATTGGAATAATAATTTTGGTACTGAGTGTGAAATCACCAAATGGGAAAAAGCTGGATGTAGAAAAGTACTGTAAATATTGAGGTTAAGCGTCACTTCATAAGTCGATTTAACAAGTTCGTGAGCATGATGCTGTCTTCATAAAATTTGTACTGTAAGTGAATACTAACGAAAGAAAGGGTGACTTCAATTACGGGTAATCGCACCATGGGCTCGGATTTTGGAAGCCTACAATCGAATCAAGGCAAACAAGCATATCTCGGCTACTTATCCTTCATATCTAGTACAATGATGTTCCTTCCGATTTCCCTTGTATCCCGAAATTCTAAATTGTTTTTTTATATTGAAGTAATAGTTTGGGAAGTTCCAATATACCTTCCAAGACATAGAGATGGAAGCATGATATTTGGTACATTGATGTCCTGATCTGTTTGTATTATGTGCTTAAGATTTGAGATAAATTGGAGATATGGTTTGGGTAAATTCTACTCAACTCCAAAGATTCAGTGAGACTATCTTAGGAAACTACTAATTCGCCACAAGATAATTAAGTCCTGTTTCCATTATGCTCTTCAATTTTGAAAAGAATTAAAGTGATTGTTTGGTTCCCTATCACATGACTTCCAAGACAGAATAACCATACCTTCAAAACTGGTAAATATAGAAACTTGTAATTTGGTAAGAGATTGTTCTGTCATGTTGTTTCGGAAATTTAAGAGGAATTAAATTAGATGTTCGAATAGCTGCCAGAGGTCTCTCTAGATTTTAGCAGTTTATCTTCGGAATTAATAAAGTCAGAAATTGTAAATTTGGTACAAAGCAGTACTGTCTTATGTTTCCTTAATTTTTATAAAATGAATTGAATTGAAAGAAGAGTTTCGGATTTTTTGCGGTATAGAGTATTAACAAGTCGATTCCAAAAATTTGGATAGCATTTGCTGAAAAAAGTTTTGCGACTTCAATCTAAACATAGAATAATATTTCATTCGACGATATGTAAAAAGTCCCGAAGTAAAAGTTCCTCAGTTATTTATTGTCTCTAGGTCAAACTTAAGTATTTCAAAATAAAAATAAGAATCATCTGATGGTTTTATAAAACTTTCAGAGACGATAGGTCTAAAGAATTATTAAAATATCCTATACTTAAATTGAATATTTTGTTTTAAATCCATTGGATAATAAAAGTTTTAATTGAATTCTTAAAGAGCATTGTATTAAATACAAAAAAATTACTTAAAATTTACTATGATTTTAACAAATTATAAAATACAAATTAAAAAATAATGTTTACAGTTTTTTTGTAGTATGATATACTATTATTTTCTCTAAATTATTTCTATAAAAGTTTATGCAAAATTTATTCAAAATTAGTAAATAAAAATTTTTCAAGCTCCATTAAAAAGGACGACAATATTGTTTTATACTTATAATAAAAAGTTTTTATTTTAAATTGCAATAAAAACTAGGGGACTACTGAATTATAATGTAAAAATATATTTTTTTTAATTTTTTTTTAACTCTATAATATAATTCCATTAAAACATTATAAAATTAAATTAAAACTAAAGTTGGAAAAAAGAACCTACCAACATAAAAAAGGAAAGAGACAAAAACAAAAGAAGAAAAATAGTTTAAAATAAGATTAATTTCAAGTAATAAAAACAAATTTAAATTTTATTTTTTTATTTAAAAACTTTCTTATTATTGTTATGTCGGGGTAAAACAAATAATAAAATTAACTTTTAATGCTACACAATCATTCTCCCAAAAACTTACCTATTTATCCTTTGAAAAAACGGGTTAACTCAATTCACATTCAACCAATTTGAAGGACATTGTTTTATTCATTTTATTAACAGAATTTGTATTGTATTTGTATTGTACATATTATAAATGTATTTGTAATTAGGTACATAAGGATTCAGATCAGAATATTCAGAATTAAAAATAATACATTGAAGCAGAAGGTAGAATATAATTGCTCTTACTACCTTTCAGGAACTTATACTTGGTATAGCTTTCCAATGTGTATTAATTTATAAAATTTCATATTTTCGACTTTGCTAGTCTTTAAGTCTGTACTTCATTAGTAAAATGTTTAAAATGAAAATATACGAAGCTTGATCTAATAATGATATAGGCTATCCATAGGCTTCGTAGGTAGGTGTCATATAATTATTGGTAAAATAACTGCAACCGTTCTAAGCCCTGTGTCTTTGCTACCAAATTTTACTTAATTTTATCTTCTAAAAATTTATGAGGCAAAAACCTAGAAATTTACACTAACAAATAAAATAATTGAGAGTTTTGATAATTAGTCGTTTTAGTCCGACTTCAACCAAAAACCAGGAATCCAATAGACAGAACCAATGCATTTCCTTAACTTAACGGTACTTTTCAACTATAATCCGATTAATGCTTTGATTCTATATCTTTCATGCCGAATTCGATACTCTATAAAATAAAACATTTGTTCAGTGTTTCGAAGGATGAGATCTATAAGTATCTATAGTATTACTGATGTCACTATAATAAGATAAAACGTTAGCAAAAGTATATATAAATCTAGGAATTACGATATTAATTTAATAACTGTGGTTAGACATTCCTAAAAAATATTCCATGTACATCAGAGTTAATTAATTTATTTATAATTATTTACATTTCGTGTTATAAACCTCATTAGATTTTGAAGTATTACTAACACAATTGGCTGACATGCTCATTATAGGTTCAATTATGGTATTATACTATAAGTTTTATTACTTACTGGCTAATACCCGGTGCACGTTGCTGCGCCTCTCAATGGAGGTTTAATTGAAGTTGATGTTACTGCAAAAAGTTTACACAAAAATTACACACGGCTTACACATGTAAATTTTAAAATGTTTGAAAGCAATCTTTTTAAAACGATTTTTCTAGGATTATTCTAGTAATTTTTTAAACTTTCTGTAATTCAAAGTAGTACAAACTACTTTCCAAAATTTGGCGTAATTTATTTCCAAAAAATTTTTTTTGACCAAACGTAGGACCGACTGTTAACAGACTCAAGTTGCTTCACACATGTAAAATTTGAGGTCAACCGGTCAAACCGTTTCTAATTTAGAGTTAAGTATTGAAAAAACCTATAAAAAGCTGTTGGACCGCAATGGGTTAATGGAACTCAACAAAATTTTTTTTAGGGCTTTCTTTTAAGCCAAAGCAGAATTTCGTAAAATCGGACAAAATTTGGACCCAAAATTGTTTTTGACCATCCGTCGGCCCGACATTGGTTAACAAATTCCAAAACTGTTAGTAGTGCCAACTCAATTCTCAAAGAGCATCACGTATACAAAATTTGAAGTCAATCGGTCAAACCGTTTTCATTTTAGAACAAAGAAGTTTAAATACTTGCACCACAGCCCCAACTTGGCAGTCCGTTAGAGTAAAATTTTTGGGCCACGATTTCTTTCCACACCCTTTTAGGAATCTTTTCGCTACATACGAACAAACAAACAAACAAACAAACTTTCGCTTTTATATATATAGATATGGATTATTGCGTATATTTTACCATTTCAACTATATATGGTTGGGTACCAAGGAGATTTTGTAAAGAAATATTATTTTTTCAAATTCGAATTGAACACGGACTCTTTGGGTAACAATGCCACTCATTACCCACTATTGCAACTTCCCAGACTTGTTTATTTTTACCCCATTGCATACTTTTAGGATGCAAAAAATTTTGTGTATCCCATATATTGAATGGGAATAACTGTTTATTATAAAAGAGTGAAGAAACTTAACACGTTTTTTATTCTCCGTTATAAAGATACTAACATTGTTTTAACGTATTTTATGGCTATCAATTTCATTTTTAATTTCTCTTTAAAAAACTTTACAATAGTCCATTATAAAGGTTCCAATTGTACAAAGTTTTATTACTATACAAGTATAACATAGTTTTATTTTTTAAGTATACAATACTCTAAAAGTTTGAAATAAAAAAGTTGAAGTATAAATTTAAAGTATCTTCTATACCAATTTATTCAAAAACCTCCTGCAAAATTTTATTTTAAATTTGCTTTAAAAAACTGTTTGAAGCATTTTTTTTATTAAGCTTTAAAATAAATTTGTTGGCAAACACAAAGCAGTTTCTGTTCTATATTTTGCGGGAATTAAAATATTTTGAAAAGTTTGCCTTATTGTTTGATTTGTAATTCATTTGGTTTCAAGGTATTGCATTGTGAAAATTGTTTTGCTTTAGTATTTGTACTAAAACAGTTTTTACATTTTGAAATTTGAACTTGGTTCATTCGGGTATAGGGTAACTACTCATACGGAATATAAAGCTTTTTAATACCGTGCATATTAATAAGGCCACGGGTATAGTAAAATAACTACTCCGTTTGTAACGCTTCCATCTAGACGACCAAGATATAGTGTCAAAGGTGTGTAACGGATGAGCATCGAAAAGTAAATATATTCGCCAGAGTGTGTCTGTCGGTCCGTCCGTCCGTCTGTGTTTCAGCACGATAAATCAAAAATTAAAAGGTCTAGAATTTTTAAATTCAGACAAATTCATTTCGGGAGCTGCCACACAACATTTTTAAACCAAATGAGTTTCTTCAAAACTAATTACAGTAGTAGGATGAAAATTACACACGGTTACCGTGTATATAAGCACCTATATTAAGTTGCAAAATGTTACAGGTTCATTTTCGGGGAGCTGTCTTGCAAAATTGCCAATTCGATAACTGTGAATCTAATGAAGCTACGGGGTTAAAATTAAATTTAGGCAAGTATGTTACTTGACAAAGTTGCATATTACTCGGACCATATTTTATCGTTCTGCATCGTTCGAAATAAATAATTGAAAGTTTAACTGTAGTAAATATTAAAAATAAATTAGTATTGAATTGAGTCTTTTTTCCATGGCTTCTCCTTTTACAGAGTTATAACACCTTAAGAGGAGTTTTATTCCCGCTTTACGATTATTTTAACATGAGTTCTTCTATAAGACTGCAGATTTCAATCTGGGAATGCCAATCGCCAACTGTTTTTGAAAGCTTTATAAAAATATGTATAGTGTTTGCCATTCGATATTTTAATTTGCCGTTATTTTATTGATCCCTTTTATCTTCCGGACAGCTTAAGCTATAGATTTTAAATATTGGTAAGAATTAAATCCTAAATAATGGGCTTAATACAAATTGCAGGCTTCCGATATTCATTGAATTAAAATCTTTAGAAAAAATTAATATAAATAAAAATGTAGACTCTTATTCTGGAGCTACATTAGATCTAGGGTATTAAGAATCAAGTCTTTGATTGTCAATAAAACAAAATATTTATTTTCGTTTTTTTTTTTTATTTTAAATATTTCTTTTATTTTTATTCTTTTTTTCAATTATATTCATTTTTAATTTTTCATTAATTTTTATTTCCATTCAATTGGAATTTAAATAATATTATATTATTATTCATTAGTATTTCATTAATTTTCTATAAATTTTTTTTTTACTATATATGTTTTTTTTTTTAATTTTTTTTTTTATTTTACACAAATTTCCTATAGTTTTTTGTTTTTTTTTTTTTAATTATAATTAAAATTAATTAATTAAATATATAATCATAATTATTAATAATATTTTTCCGAAAATTACATTTTGTTTCATTTTTTTTTACTAAGTTATTTTCTATTTCATGTTTTTTTTTTATTATTTTAATTTGATATAACAGTTATAAATTTTCTTTTTTAAACCTAATTAATATAATAATATATTTGTTTTCTTTATTTAATTAATTAATTAATAATTTTTTTTTTTTTAATTTTTCTATTAATTACAAGTTTTTTTTTTTTGAAATTTTTTTTCTTATTGTGTTCTTTTTTATTTTGTTTTGTTTTTTTTGATAAATTTCTTGATACAAGTTTAGATTTTCATATTTAAAAAGAACAGTTTTATAGATTTTAGTAGTTTACTAAAATTTAAAAAAAAAAATTAATTTTCAATTATACAATTAGATATAGATTTTCTTTTAAATATATAAGTTTTCGTTCTGTTTTTTTTTTTCATTTAATATAACAGTTTTTTATAAAGTTCTAGGTTTTTACAGTTTTTTTTTAAAGTTTCAGATTTTTACAGTTATTTTTAAATCAGATGGCTTTATTGTAGAAGATAATTGTTCTTTCATTTGCCTAAAGAGAGAGGATGCCAAGTCAAATTCTTAAAAAATTAATTAAGTAACCAAATAGTTAAGAACGGCTATAAACGTCTAAAACCGTTAGGATTTTTGAAGTCTTAGAATTACTTCCCATAGCCCTTGAATTTCATATTAAACTTTTATGCAAAATAAGAAACACGCTGTTCTTTTTTTTTAAGTCGTAGTTCTGTCTTTAAATTGAATGCTATTTGATTGTATGGCAACATGTAGTATATTTGACGCAGTGTGGTAATACTATCTACATACTATCTGGAATTATAATCAAAAACTAATTGGTGTTTGATAGAAATAAAGGTTTGCAATGTTAGAAAAACGCGCTGGAAGAAAGGATGGCATTAATAAATATACAAAGATCAATTTCGAAGAACAGGTAAGTCAATCGATATATTCTAAAACAATATATTCGAGATGAAACTTGTAAAATTTAAATTTGAAGTATTTAAGTTTTGATCAATAAATTCTTTGAAAATACCTTTATAATTATAGCATAAATATTAAAATGGAGGTTGCTAACTTGAAGCTTGAAGTTACTATCCATTATTAGATCTTATATCTAGGTTTAAAAAATGACTTCTGCCATCTCTTATCGAAAGTATTGTAACAAGATGTATTATACTTCGAAAAAGTCAAAAAATTTGGTTACTTTGTCATTGAATCCTGGAAACTTAACCAATCATAAAATTTTTTAATTTGAATTGAAATAATGCTATAATCAAATTTTGTTTCAGAAGTAGTTGGCAACACTATTCTTGTAATTCACGTTTTAAGTACTTTGTAATAACAATTTTTTTTTTTAAGTGTAGTAATTACAATATTATAATATAAAAATAACTGTAAAATTCAATAGTTCGGAAAAATTTTTCTTGTTTTAATAAAATTTAAAACTTTTTATTTTGCATAAATTCAAATATAGTTTTTTATTTTTTTATTAATCGATTTATAAATTAAACAGTATATTAAATATACATATATTATATACAAATATAGAACTAAAAAAAAAAAAAAAAATCTTCTAAAACGAGATTTTTTTTTTTAATTATTTTATTAACGTTTTTTTAATATATTCATAACTTTTTTATATATATATATATTTGTTTTTTTTTTAGAAAATTATTATTTAACTCTGCTTTTTTTGATATATTCTGTTTTTGTGGGAAGTTTTTATAAACATTTTCTATTTTCTTTTTTTATTTACAATTAGATTTTTAAAATAATTTTAGTTTTTTTTTTTTTATTATTTATTCGAAAAAATTTGAATTTATAATAAATTCTTCAAAAGTTTATTTCAAGTTTTTTTTTTTTTTGGATTTTGTTCGATTTTAAATTAATAAATTTTAAATTTTTTAATTTTAGTTAAAATTTTTAGCTGTTTCTAGCATTTTTTTAGCCTTTTTAGCATTTTTTAGCTCTTTTTAGCTTTTTTTAGCTATTTTTTAACTTATATTTTGGTTTTCATAATTTTTTTTTTGATTAAATAAAAACGATGTCACACAAGTGTATTAATTATTTGTTGAAAGTACAAATTAACCGTTAAATAATGATTTTAATTAAAAAGAAGTTTGGATTATTGGTTGGTTTCTTTTATATTTGAAAAACAACATGATTGGCACTTACAACAGTTGAATAATGAAAGGAAAATGATTGTCAATTGAATTTAGCTAAAGGAATTGGTATATTTGCCCTCTAACTATTGCATATTGTTTTTATTATTGATATCTGTTGCTTCAAGCATAATTTACTCAAATGTAATGATTATTAACTAATGAATATAATTTTATTTTGCTTATTTCTTTTATTCCCAGGGGTGTACAAATCGATTTTCTCTTTCGATATCATTTTTAAATTTTTTAAAATTTTTTTTATATTTTGATTTAAAAAGTTTTCAGTAATTTTAAAATTATAATTTAATTTGTGCTAATATTAGGAATAATCTTGAATTTAAATATTAAAATTTTTTTTAGTTGGCGGAAAATAAGTACTCATACGTTTCAGTGTTTGCAAGTGATAATTTTTTTTAAAATCGAGTGCATGGGTTTATTTAGTAATTTATTTATGTACGGTCCCCTACCACACAATGCGCAAAGGGAGTGAATTTGCCTTCCTTTTTCAGATATGACAGTTCATTTAAACTATTACGGTATCAATTATTAACTATATTTTTTTTATTAGATATGATCTGACCAGGGTTTAAACCTAAGACTTTTCGATTGAAAATCTACCTCTCTAAACACTGTACTATTCTTTAGATTCGGTAGACAAAATTAAGCATTCTATGTGCATATAATGCATTATTTCATATTCCTGCTCTTAGAGGTCTTAGACATCTTAAAGTAATATAAAGATGTAATTATACGAAACTGATTACAATGAAGTTCTGGTGTCATATAAATGAAAACTTTATTAATAATTATTAAATGAAACAAGATTATAATTTCTATGTGATTTGGTTCTAAAAAAATATATATCAAAATTTTGGAAATTCTAAAGATGGAAAAATCGATCAGTAATTTCTATATAAAGACTAGATGTAACAATTTATTATGAAATTTGAACAAAGGTTTAAAAGTTTATTTTACTTAACATTTAATACATCTTAAAAATTATTGGGAAACCAAGTTTAAGAGTTGCAATTCAATTGACAATCTTATTATATCATATTTAGTACCTAAATATTTCAGTTTAAAAAGTAATGTGGTGTTTAAATTGGTATTCTGAAAAATAGCAAACATTTTTAAAATACTTAGCAAAAAACAAAATAGAATTGTCTTTTGGAAGTCTGTTTATTCCGGAAATCAATTAATTTTAAAAATAAAATAGCTACTTATAGAATTTTGTTTAAAAATAAAATATTTTTTATTTATTTTCTTCATATGTTTTTCTAATAAATAATTTCTTTTTTTTACTATATAATAAATAATTAATATTAATTAATTAATTAATTAAATTATTAATTTGAAAATATAGATAATTTTTATATAAGGTAACAGTTAACATTTAATATTAAAAAATAATAAAATTAATTAGATTTGTTTTTAATTTATAACTTAAAAAATTTGTTAATTATATTTACTAATTATTCAAATTTCAATTATAATTTATTTATTTATTTTCTTTTCTATAAATAATTTCTTCACATTTTTTTTTTTTTTTTTAATTTTTAAATATAATTAAATACAAATTCTATCTAATTATTTCATATGTATAATAATTATGTAATTTAATATATTTTTTGTTCTAATTTTTTTTTTTTTTTTAATTTTAAAATTAAGTTTTTTAATAATAATTTTTCATAAGTTCAAGTTTTATGAAACTGATCTGGATAATTTTCAAATTATTTTATTTAAATAGATTTATAATTTTAGACTTAATTTTTTAACATTATTCAAATATTTTGTATTTTAAGTCCCAAACGCTTTGAGATTTTTTTTTAAAAATAAAGAAATCTTACTATAAATTCCAAGATCAGAATCATCACATTAAAATTTATTAGTTATATAGTGGTTTTGTTTTTTTTTTTTTCAAATCCCAAATATATTTGAATTTTTTTATTAAGTTTGTATTGATTTTTTTTATTTTTTGTTTTTAATTGTTTTTAAATTAAAATATATCAATTATTTTCAAAAAATAAAAATTCAAAACAAAAAGTATCTATTTGTTAATTGAAGTAAATATCACGTAATTATTTTGAATAAGTAATCAATTATATTATAAGTTTAAGGGTGCGTTTTTGTTGAAGCTGCGATAAGTGATAAGAGCGTTGATGAGAGCATCGATAAGACCATAGGAAAAGCTATGCTCTTATGGTGTGTTTATATTGAAGCTTCGATTATAGCTATAAACTGAATCAAATTTTAACCTTTTTAATGGAATTTAATTTTATTGTTTGTTTCATTTATTTTAAATGAAAAATTGTTTTAAAAAAATTCAATTAAACGGAAATTGCTACAAATTTCTACATTGAATATTAAATTGAATAATAATATAAATTTGGTTCGATTACTACTACAGCTTGTCCAGAATTAATCTTTTATGGTGGTTTCTATCCATCTGATCCCAAAAGGATTCTCTGATAAATATTTCCCTAATTAGAAGGTCAGCGTCCATTATTATTTGATTCAAATTTTAAACGAATCTTATTTATTGAAAATTATAAAAAAAAAACAAAAAAAGAACTATTTTATCAATTAAAATAAATATTTATTATTTTATTATATTATAAAATGTATTATTATTGGACCTGTTTAAGATTTTGTATTAAAAAAACAAAGATAACATAATTTTTATGTAAAAAATAAAGTAACAAACGAGAACAAAATAAATATTTAAAAATTTTTATCATCGATAAGAGCGTAGAAAACTGAATAAAGAGTTTTCTTTGTTCTTATCCTTCGATGATCAAAGCGATGCTCCAATTAAAACACCTCTATTTAAATCATGTATATAGTTTTCTACGCTTTGCTCTTATCGACTTTCGTACAATTGTAACCAAATATTAGAACTGTCATAATGAATCTGAACTGTCATTAAAAATACAATCGATTATTTGATTATTCGATATCTGTCTTGCAAATCTTTTGGGATTAGAATTTCCTTTCCCTTAATAAAATAAAATAATATTAACATTTTCGAAATATTTAGAATTTTGAATTGAATTTGTTTATATACATAATAAATATCCCTTGAATACAGTTGACAGTTTTTGACAGTTTGTTTAAAACTTATTATAGAAACAATTCACAATATTAAATGAATTTTAAATTAAATTCAAATAAAAAAATTTATAAAAACAATTTAAAATATTTTAAATATAAATTTTGATAGTTACTTCTGTTTTAACAAATTTTTAATTAATTGATATTTATTTTGTTGTTATTTTTTCATTTAAAAAATTTTATTTAAATTTTCGAGAATTTTGTATTTATTTATTAGTATTTTATAACATTCCAACAATCTGTACTACATAATATTATTATTTTTTTTTAATTAATATTTTACAAGTTTTACAGTTTTCTGTTTTTGTTTTAATAAATTGTTCAAAAAAAAAAAAAATTTAATTTCAAATTTTCTAAAAAATACATGTTTTTATTATATTTTAATTGTTTTATTCATGTTTCAAAAAATTTTTTTTTTTTTTGTATCTTTGTATGCTTTCAAGTACAACAATAACATCAGAAAATGGAATAGATACAGAATTAGATAAATATATATTACTAGTATTTTGTATTTTAATGTAAAGCTAGTTTTTATTAAATTTATGAAACATATTTTTTTTCCCCTTTCTTTTCTTCATTTATTTTTGGTTTGAGTTGTTTCTCAAATTAGTTTTTATTATTATATAATTGTTTTTTAAATTGTATTAAATAAGTGTTAGAACAGTAAATGACTTCATATAACAAAAATTAATTAAGAAAAATTATTACTTTAAGCGTTATTAAAACGCTTTGAAACTGTACGATAAGAAAGATGCGATCAATTACACAAAAATGAGCTTGAATACAAATCTATTTCTTTCAAACGAAAATTTCACTTGGACTCGAAAATTTGTTAATAAAAACCAGATTTGAGGTTAAACTTAGCTTTATGAATTCAACCTAACCTATTCTTTATTTTGAAATAATACCATATTACTTCAAAATTTAAATATATTATTTAACAAAAATTGATTTTAATCCATTTGAACGTTGTACTGTTCTAAAATTAAATAACTGCATATTGGGCTTGTAGGTTATATACAATTATTTGAAAAAAATATAAATAGGATCTCCGCGGTTTTATGAAAATATAGATTATCAAATATATATAATATATATATGAATATGAAAAGACTGATCAATGTTAAAAAGAAGTTATAAACAAATAGTTTTTCATAACTTAACAGTTTTAAAATTTTAACATTTGAAATTGATAAGAAAAAGTTGAAACATCTTAAGGCCTACAGTTATCTTGAAAATCATTTTATTTCAAGATATAATATTTTCTAGCTTTTTTTGACATTTCCAATAAAAATATTTTGCCTTGTATAAATCTATTGTGAATGATAATGTGATTGACATTTCCATAATATTTGACAGAAAGTTAATTTTAAGTTTATTTTGAAATGATTGAAATTTTTAAATATTAAACTGCAATTTTCGCATAATAATTTTAAAAATGTTTGTAATTTTATTAAAATATATACATACATATATTATATATAATAATGTATAAAAATTGAATTTTAAATTAATATTTATTTCTGATTTTTGCTGTTTTAATTCGAAAAAAAATGCTTTTAAACTGAAAATACAATATAAGTTATGACATTTATTTTTAGTTGCTATTCATATTGTTTAATTGGTTAATTAATTTTAAATTAATATTAAACATTTCTTGACTTTATTTTAAATTTGTTAAAAACGTTTCAAAATCAAAGAGAATTAAAATAAAAAAAGAGCAGATATTAAATCATTTAAAAAATAATTTGGTTATAAATATTTTGTACAAAATTAATTCTTATTTCAGGTACTGGAGGTGTAAATTTATTTGAAGACAATAAGGGATATAGCTTATTTTTAGAGCTATTGGACAATTCGGAATCTAAGTATATTTAGCAAATTTTTGTACAGATTTAGTAAAAATAAAAACAAAGAACCGAAATTAAATTTAAGAATTTCAAAAATCATTATGAAGCTCTTGGGTATGTCAATTTTATTCGGCATTTATTTTGCACAAAAGTTTCATTTTATTTAATTTATTTTAGAGACATTTTGAGTAGCTCTACTTCAGTATGACTTTACTATGACATCATATACAAAAACTTCAGAAATTTGTTGCTTGCATACCATTGAAATATTAATAGTTGGTATGACTAGTTTTGTTAACTTTTGTATTAGTGTTTTTTTTTTATGTGTCAAAGTCTGTTAACTGCTCAACTATACAATAATTTTATATTTTGTTAACTATTAAACTGTTATAATTCCATTGACCTTATTAGGTAATTTGAACTATTTCATTTATTCATATTAAAATACTTTTAAGAAGTGTATAGGAACTCTTAAGAACTCTTTTTATTTAGACTAGAATAAGTGTGACATGTGGAGGTTTTAATTTTATCAAATTTTAGTCAATCACAGCTAATTATAAAAGCTATACAAACCATTGAATTGATTCTGTAACTAATTTTTACACCATTAGATTTGAAAATTAAATGTTAGAATTGAATAGATTAACTTTTAGTTCTGGAAATTTTTTATATTTAAACTCTAAACTAACTTTTAGAATTTAAATATAAGAGTTTTAATTTTAAATTTCAAAACTACGAAATTTAGTTTAAAAATTTTGGCTGGAATTTTGTGTAACACAAAACTTAAATTTTATATTCTCTAGCAACATTCACATTAAGGCATAGAACCATAAACTGGACGGATATTAAGAACTGTCTTATTGATTCCGAATAAAACTTGTACGGAAGAAGTTAATTTAGCCTATAATGATTTTTGAAATTTTTTTAAAAAAATTAATTTTAGAATAAAATAAAATTTAAAAAATTAAGATTTCATATTAAATAATAAAATATTAATACATTATACTAAATATTTTTTTTTTTTTAATTAATAATTTATGGAAGTTGTATATGGTTTAAAAAAAATATATAAATATATATATATATATTGTAATTATTTTATATACCATTTAAATATATTTTATTTATTACCATCAATTTGTTCCCATTTTCCAAAAAAAAAAAAACAATAGAATTCATTGTTAACTATATATTGTGTTTCATTTTTATTTGTGTTTGTGTATAATATGCATATGTGTGGTTGTGTTGGTTTTATTTAAATTTTTGTTCTGTGGTTGGTTTGATTTTGTTTTTTGTTTTGATTTTTTGTTTTGTATTGTCTCTTCTTATATAAAGAAATCACCTTCATCTTCAAGATTTGGAAACTGTAGATATGAATCTCTATTGCAGGCGAATTGAATTAAATCAATTGACAATGAATCTTCAAGATTGTCTAAATAAGAAAAAGAATGAAAATGGATAAAATTTTTAATATTAGTTTTTATAATATTTTTTGTTTATTTTTTTGATTTCCATTAAAATTAATTTGTGCCATTTTGGTTTTTTAAAAATTGTCAGAATCTCAATAGTCTAATTAAGCTACAATTTGAATTGGTAAACCTGGTGCAGAGAATTGAATTAAGAAGAATTATATTGTGCTGGAATTTTAAAAATAAACAAAAATAAGGAGGCGCTAAAGCTACTTCTTATATAAATTTTTAAGCTAAATATTAAATTTTTTAATATAAATTAATAAATAAATAAATAAAATAAATAATAGGATATATAAATAAGATTTACTACAATGTAATAGCTTAAAAAAAATTGTAATTATTAAATAATCTTTTTAAATAAAAAAGGCAGTTAGAAATAATCAATAAAAGTACTGTTTTCATGATTTTTAACACTTTGAATCTTATTACGTCATAAGACGCCACCTGATAGTGTTATGACGCAATATTTGATTTGATGTTCATAATAATATATAAAATCTATTTATTAATTTCATCTATTTAAAAATAACTAATAAAAACTATAACTTTAAGGAAATTTTAAAAATAAATAAGAATTGGTGTTGATTTGATTATGTATGTAATGGAAATAATTCGGAATAATACTAGAATTATCGAAATCAAACACTATATTTTAAACTAAACATAGCTTTAGGCTCTAGGTAAATAATTATATATTGTAAACAAGCAAATTTAAAAATACTTATTTATGCTACTTAATGATCAAATAAAGTTTTGGTGTGGTTTTTGTAATTAATTTAATTATTATGTATTGGAATTATTTAAGGAAAAAATAAAATTGTGTTGAGTACTGGTATATGGATAAATATGGATAATAAGAAATTTTATAATTTAAATATGAAAAATTTAGTTTAATTATTAAAAATAATATATAATTTAGTTTTTAAATAACAAAACATCAACACTTCAATTTAATGATTCCAATATTTGAGAAAAACTCCATTCAGACCATCTTGGCTAATATTTCTAAAATTTTTCCAAACTGTGTTTAAATCCTTCTCTTTAACTATTTCTAACAATTTTCTAACAATATTATAATAATTATAGAGTATTTTATGTAGAGTCTTTTATTAATTTTTTTTTGACGTTTGAAACAAGTGCAATTTATAAAGAATTCTTTTTTAAATTTTGAGTACTATTTCAAGTACTTATTTTTCAAAATAAATTAAAAAACAATGAAACAAAAATTATAATTAGTTTATACACAGGTGAATATTACTAATCAACACAAAATTATTTTATATCGATTTTATTAATAAATTTATAATGATTACTTTATTTCATAAATGGTTCTAAATGATTACTCTTAACGCTTTTTTGAAATTGTAATCATTATTTGAATAATTTTAAAGGAAACCTTTATGCAGTACTTACTAATGTGCTTTATTAATACTGTAAATTTAAGCTCAAATTATTTTGTGATCAATATTTTTTGAAAACTCAAAACGAGTACTTTTAAAAGTCAAAGTAATTACTTTAGCATATGGCACTATAATTCTCTGGCACAATATAGAGATTTTTTTTAAAGTAGTTAAAAATATATTTGTTCAATTGTTGTATTGTTATTTTTGAATTGTAATCATCTTGAAAGTATTTATAATTTAATCAAACCATTTAGCAGTACTTTTGATTAAAGTACTTAATTAACAATTAATACCTATGTTAAGTTTTCAATATATTTAGTACTGATTAGTTTTGAATCAAAATAGAAAATTATTGAAAGATTTTTGGAAAAATAGTTTTTTATTTTTAAAAATACTTTTATTTTATATTCAAAAATTGGTTTTAATTATTATTTGTTAAGTAGTTATGAATATTTCATCAGAATATTGGTACTTGAATTAATTTTTATATAAATAGTTTTGTAGTTATTTAATTGTTTTGTTAAAAGTGATAAAAATAGGAATTCATTTTTTTGTAATTCTTTGATTTTGTTTTTGGTTTTTTTTTTTTTTTTTTGGAATTATATTTTTTTTTACAAAAAATAGTTTTGTTTTCTGAATTATTTATTTAATTAATTTTATTTCATTTCTATATGTTTGTCTGTTATTAACTATTAAATTTACTAGTTAAATTGTATGTTTGATGTGTTTTAATTTTTCTATTTAAAAATTCAAAAGAAAACAAATGGTTTGTTCTTGTTTTGTTTCAGTTTTAAAATATTTCTTAAAATAGTATTTGTTTTAAATATTATTTTTACATATATGTATATATATATACTACAATAAATATTCTCTATATTCATTAAATATATATATATATTCACCTAAAATATACATTATCTACAATTCTCTTTTCTAAAATAAAAATACTTCTAACAAATTATGTTCAATTACTTTTTTTAACATTTAATTATAACTTTCAATTACTTATTTTTCATTATAACCTTCTTTTTTGTATACATATATATATATATATATATATATATAACATATATATATATGTTTGACGTTAAAAAAATTAGTTTATATAAAAATATAGCTTTGTTTAAATAAATTGAGAACCATTTCCAAATTGAATTCAGATTTTTAAAAAATGAATTCAGATTTTTATATTTGAAGTAATCTATAGGTTTTTTTCGAATAGTAATTGAGTACTATTACCAATTAGCATATAATTACCATACATTTCCTCAAATAAATTTTGAGGAGAAGTGCAGTACCAAGCTCCAGATAATTATTCAAGGTAATATCTAAAGAGTTACAATATCAATGTGAAGATAAGACAATTTCTATCAGCTAATTTCAGCAGTTTTTAAAAAGATATATTAAATGTAATAATTACATTGGTCGCTCTCGGCAGAAGTCAAGGAAACTTCAGACTTTTTGCGTTGGAAAATATTTTATACTTAATATAGTCTGGTATGTGAAATTGCTGTAAAGACCGTTGTTAAACTTAAAAAAAGTCTCCAGTTATTAGGGAAAAATGGCAATGTAACTTAAAAGAATCGCAACATTTAAATTTACTGTGATTTTTTTTTATGATATTGAATTTAAATTTTAAATGGTTCCCACTCATTTAAAAAAGAGCTATATTATAATGAATTTGTAAAATAAATTTTGTTTTTGGTTTTAATTGAAAATAAAAAAATTTAATGCTAACAAGAAAAGCCTTGTTTAGCGACTGTATACCATGTTTTAACTCTAACCAATGATGGTGAATCAGGTGGTATTTGAACTACAATTTGTTGTTGATTCTGTTCCTGATCTTCTTCTAACTGTTCATGTTCATGCTGTACTTTTTGTTGATGTTCATTATAAGATGTTGTTGATGCTATTGTTGTATCAGTATCAACAACAACATCTTGCAATAAATGATAATTTGAATCTTGATATAAAAATGGATTACTATCAGAAAAAGAACAAGTACATATTGGATAATTTATATTATCAATGTAATCATTATTTGTTGTGGTTGATGTTTTTGTTATTGTACTTGTTGCTGATTGTTTATTTGTTGTATAATAAGTTGTTGTTGTTGATGCTTTTACTCTACTAGTATTTAATTTACTACTATAACTACGATTATAATTTTTATTATTACTATTATAGTAAGTACCTAAACCACCACTATCATTACCACCAACACCGGTTGCAATTGCTGTATTATAAGTATAATGACCACCACTATCTATTCTATATGGTTGGGGATGAATTATAGAACCAGATGATTTTGATGTTGATTTTGAATTTATAGTAGTGGAATCATCAATAGTGACACCAAGACGTGTAATATTTGATGATGAGAATGATGGTAATGTTGATGATTTTAATGATGATTTATTGAAATTTGTTATTGGTTCAATTATTGGTAAATGATAATGACTACTATGAGCAACCCTACTGCCAATGCCACTTCCACTACTACTGCCATATGTTTTATTAGGGTTACAATAAATATTACTACTACTATTTTTACTATTATTATTAAAACCAGGTGTTGTTATTGTTTCATCCGTGTGTCCTTGTGTTGTAACTTCACTACCACCAGGTGTTCTGGTTGTTGTAGTTTTTATTAATTTATTTTGATAATTACTATCGTTAATTCTATTTTTATTATAACTATTATCACCAGTTTCGATAAAATTTAATTGAGATTTTTTTATTCGTTTATTATTAAAACTATTTTTTGATACTATGGAACTTGTTGCTGGTGCTGTTTCTGTTGTCGGTGATGATAAATTGGATATTGATTTTGTTTTAATTATAGGTTTACTACTTCCGGCAATTGTCGTAATGGTTGCTGTAGTTTTTTCAATTGTTGGGGTTGTAGTTGTACAATATGTTGTTTTACTTTTATTTGATATTGTTTGTTTTGTTGTGGCTGTTGTTGTTGTTGGTGCTGGTTTATCTTCTGTATTGGAAGTTCTGGATGATATATTTGTAATTGGTTGTTGTTGTTGTTGTTGTGGTTCTGGTTGATCTGTTTGTTGTTGTTGTCGTTGGCTGCTATTATTATCGCAAATATTATTACTAATTAATATTGATTTCTTAAAACTATTATTGTTTTTAGTTAAATTTGTATTTGTTTTATTTAAATGATTACCATTACTACTGTCATTACTACCACTACAACTACTTATTTTATTTTTATTATTTATATTTAAATTATTATTTATAGTTCTATAACAATTTATATTATTTGGATCTCGTTTGGGTCGTGCACAATGTCTACATAATGCAGGAGGCGAGGATGATACTACATTATTTATTGCAGTTGTATTTGTTGTTGTTAATTTATTAGTTTTATTTAATTCATTTTTATTTAATTTTATATTATCAATACTATCACTAATTTCATCATCATTTTTACTACTACATTCATCAATATGTTTTTTATCACTAAATGTTGGTGTTGTTGCTCTTGCAGGATAATGTTTAAATAATTTATAATTAATTGGATTACTTTCGACATTTGATGATGTAAAATTTAATGTGTTTGGATGCAGTTTTTTACCGTATAGTTGTTGTTGTGGACGATGCTGATGTTGTTGCTGTTTTGTTTGATGTACACAACTTTTGTATTGACTTCCTTTACAACTTGCTGATCTATTTGATTCATCTAAATCATCTCCGCTAGATGACGCATCACCGCCTGCATCAGATGGATTTGGTCAGAATGACGAATCAAATACATTTATTGAACGTGATATTGTTTCATCATTACGGCAACAATCTAAAAATTCATCTAATGTTACAACGCCATCCCGATTTAAATCCATTTTCTGCAAGAAAAAAAAATCAAACAAATATTTAATTATCCAAATTTTAAGTTTTATTTGATAAGAAAAATAAATTCTAACTTATAAAGTAAAACTAATATAGTTCATATGCAGAGCTCTGGAATTACGAATGTTCCAAGGAAAATAATCAACATAATTAGGAAAATTTTCATGACAACGTTGAATTTTTGGTAGTGCAGAAAGGGAATATCAGTGAATTATTTATTCACAAGTAATGTGAGTGTGAAACAAGAATGCCCCCTCCTCGCTGCTGCTATTCACCAACCTATTAGACGATATCATGAGGGAATCCAATAGCATAAAAAGGGACAGGTATTAGACGGACGAAAAATATCTAGAAAATTTAGACGGATTAAGGATTGTAGACTAAGGATAAGGACGACATAATGCTTTTGTCCTATAGGACAACTTAAATTAAAACAACTATAAAAAAAACATCTTGCCTACACCAACAAAAATGTACAAAACAGAATCACTGAAGTTTGAACAGGCTTCGGTAGACTTCGCCTAATATGGAACAGTTTGCAAATATCAACACGAGTCATACTAACAATATTCAATTCAACCGTAAAATCTACATTTACATATATCTGCGAATCATAGTTCGTCAGTAATTCCTATAAGAATAAATTACAGGTTTTCATAAATAAACAGCTTTGAATTATATATGTTGACTATTTTGGCCGAACAGAATAAGAAATGGAAACTTGTGGGCACCAACAAATAAAGAGTCAGTAGTGAAGCTAATCACCAGAATAAAAAAGAGTATAATCCCATAAAGAGACCTCATTAAATTTAAGTCAACTTTGTCAGCAGATATTAAATTGTCTTTAACATATAATTACAACATATAAATATATAATATATATAGAATCTGAATAAAATTATAAAAGTTATTCAACCAATACATATGAGAATTCTGGTAACCAAAAATAGGATCTGTAAGTACATAACTGCTATGTTTAAAAAACTTTTATTTTTTATCTGAAAGTAACCATTAAAGTTACATTTTATCTTTGTTAACAATTTCTAAGTTTACAAATAAACAATCAACAATAAGGATGACAAAAACCAACACATATAAAATCTCCTTTTACTTAATAATCTTCAGTGATTATGTAAGGCTTAAAATCTAATAAAATGTCCTAGATAATCTTCTATTTTATTGTTTTTGATTTTTCTATTTTATTGTCTATTATTTTCCATTTTTATTGTACAATTCCCTTTCCTCTTACATAAATTTTATTTCTAAAAACAAAAACAACAACAAAATATATACAACAAGTTTATAAAGTAGAATTATGCTGAATACTAGTAATGTCTTAAATTCTTCGTAGTCACTTACTTAAAATTAATACATTCTTTGGTATAATGGGCCTTAATAGAAAAATATAACATGTAAACTTTCTCAAAATGTGTTTCTTTATTACTTCTTCCGTTGTTCCTTTGTCCAATTTACCCGTTAAAATCAACGTTAATGTAACGGGAAAAATGAAGAAAAGGATAAATACAAAAACAATAAAAAACATTTGAACAATAATTTCCATGTTTTTACTAGTTAAGTCACGAGAATTTTTAAGTTGTTAATCTACAATTTAATTTTTTTTATTGCGCCAGTTAATCCTTATTTTGTTTGTTAGTTCCGAAAATTGTTTAAACTATGTTTTCCAGTCCTTATATCTGTCTGTATTTAATTTATTTGTATTTCATATGTATATATCACAGATAAAAACGGTGAAAAGTTTAGTGGAGTAAACAGTGTCAATTCTGGGATACCCGTATGACTGTAATATAGCATCCGGTTAAATACTTTTGGCAAAATCTGAAATACACAAATTATTCGGCTTTCAGTAATGTACAAAGAAAGTATAAGTTGGAAGGCATCTCTTTAAACCTCTTCCAGTAGTTTAAAGTTGTATGGGAACCACTCGAACCCAATGTTGTTTGAACCCAACTAAATTTTACACAAATTTTGGCCGGAAAATTAAATTCCTTTTCGCAAAATTTCAGACACCTACCTTGATTTTAATTGCGATGACGTCTATTGCATAAAAATCATTTTGTTAAAATTTCAAAATCCTAGCTCCTTTATTTTGTGAGTTATCGTAAGGACGGAAGGACATACATAGCTCGATCGATTTACTTTTCGATTCTAATCCGATATATACTTTTGATTCTTAATGCATTTGCATTTAGAAGAAGATTTAATACACCAAATGCAATAGCTGCAATTAATGTCGTCAACTAAATTGATTCCAATTGAATGCCTGTCTAGGTGCAAAAATCTTTAATATAGATTTTTGAAATAAGATGTCTTTAATTGCATTAGGTAGTAGCTACCAAAAAGTTGTTTAGCTGCAGTGACTTTTATTTATATCTTCGTCTGTGTATGGTAAAATATTGAGTGTGGCGAGTTCATTTTAATGGGTTAAGACTTACATCTAGACAATCAACCACATAATTAGCTAGAAGCTTTTGAAATGTGGTTATTACCAAGAACTCTTCAAATTTCTCGGGTAGGTAGTGTTGTACGTTTTGAAGTATGTGAATTATGTGTCCAAGGATAAATGTGTTTAAGGCGTCAGTTCGATCCATCTAAGTCTTCTGCTTCTTCTGCGTCTCTTAACCCTTAATTGCGTCATAGGTTTTAACCATCTATATATTTCCCCTTATTTTATGTTTATCAATCATTTCTTCTGGAAATCATTTTATTTTAAATTTCTAATTTTTAAAAGTTCAGAGATTCGATTAACGGTAAAAATCTTTATTTTGCTTATGTTGACTGTTTTTAAAAGGTTTTTTCCTATAATTGTCAACAGAAATGTGCTATAAATTCATATTAAGTTTCTTTAATACATATTTTCTTCTATAAGTTGACTTTTTTAGGGCTTTTGTTATAAAATTACACTTTCTTGGATCTTATATAATAGTCAAATTCTAAAACTTCTTATATAATCTTTTGGTTTTTTCTTTTAAGTGAATAAAAACTTTCCATAATTTTTAATAATTTCTAATGTACCAGATTTTCATAATTCTTCCATTGTTTTTTCTTCTGTGACTTTTTTATATTTTTTTGTCTTAGAAATGAAAGAAATGAAAAAACTTTCATGAGTTTCATGTTTTTTATGATGTCTAATTGAATTTTATTGGAATTGTAGAAAAAACATAAGCTATTTTTTGTCATTACGTAGGAAGAGTTATGCTTTGTTTTTTTTTGCCTTTAATTTTACAAAAATAAATTACTAAGTTCAAAGGAGGAAACGATTTTACAAATGAATTAAAGAAGTTTTTTAACCACATAACGGCAAACCTTGAACAGCTTTAGTTATATACAGGTGTATATGTAGGGTCGAAAGTGCTTTAGATATATTTTGGAAGTGGCTTCTAATTTGGTAGTACTTAAACAACAGATGATTATGTAGATCTAATGACCTTTAAATGTTTTAATATATACAAACTATACAAATTTTAGTAGTGCACTTGTTGTAATACAAAAAAAACTAATTGAAAGAATAATTAAATTTTATTGATTTAAAATTGATTTCGTTGAGTAATTTAAAGTTTTTACTATTTTCCTAAATTATGGTAATCTTTAAAGGTTTTGTGCTCAAGGAAAATTGAAAACATTTTGGAATTTATTTTGGTTTTGCATAAAAGTGTTATAATAGATTTTCTTTGGGCTTTGAACACTAGCATCAGAAACACTTTGTAAAACATAATTTTTAGAATAACAAAAGAATTTAACTTTTAAAATATTCAAAATATAACTTAAAAAATTTATTTAAATGAAATAATTCGATAGGAATTTTAGTGAAAGATGTTTCAATTACTCAAAGCAAAAAAATGGTTTGATATTCTTCTTATTGTTCCAGTTTTTAGTTAAAGTTTTGATTGATTTAAGATTTTGTCTTAAGCAGTTTCAATGTACATTTTGTGAGGTTTCAGACAACTTTTTTTTAATCTTTAACCAGAATAATCATTTAATATTCATTAAAATATTTTACTCAGAAAATATATACAAAACAATATTTTGCTTAAAAAATTAAATTTAAATAATTCAAAATTTGGCGTAATTTTAAATACACAACTTATTAGACTTTTGGTTATGTAGAAAAGAAAATATAAATTGAGAGGCAGCTCTTCGAACCCCACTCACTACACCGACCAAATTGTATTTAGACTTTGGCGATTTAAGTTAACTACTGTTGACAAAATTGCAAACATCCAGCTTTATTATGTATACATGTGAAATATGAAGTAATATGGCAACTACTCCATCCCATTACGGTTAACCAGCCAAGTTTTGTACAAACTTTTGTCATAAAACTTAACTACTTCTGCCAAAGTTTAAAATACCGAGTTTTACCAATTATAGAGTTATTTTTATATAGAAAAAGAAGTTGTATGGCAGGTACTCGAATGCGTGGAGCAATCTCGCTTGATTTCAATTTCAATGATGGCTATATGATGGCATAGAAATTTTTTTGACGAAACTTCAGAATACTAGCTCCTTTTTTTTTGAGTTATCGAACAGATTGACGGATGTCTGTCCGTCTGAACTGAATCTATTTTCTTTTCGATTATGATCCGATCTATACCGTTGAGTCTATCTATCTCTATCTACCCCTCCTCCTTCTCTGCGTCTCCAACGTAATGGCTAATTTAGTACATTCTTTTGACTTATTCGCGTATAATTAGTTTGCTTCACGAAATTGCTTTTAATATCGGCACAATCTGGCAATCTTTAAATTCTTCAAGGTTCATGATTAGCAAAAACAAACAATGTCCTTTTGGTTAAAGTTTGGTTACATTTTTGGTGCAAAGTTTAATCTGTGATATTTTCAACAGACTAAAATGAAAATATTAACTTTTGAAATGGCGATTATATTGTGAGCTGCGAATTCAATTGACTTTAAATGCACAAAAGACAATACTATCTACTGACTATTGGAATTCAGAATTTATTTTTTTTTCAAATAATTCCAATTAAATGAAAACAAAGAGAATTGATTCACTTTGAAATAAATCCATTTTCAATTTCCTGACACAAAAAAAAAAATCCGTTGCAATAAAAATATAAAAATATGGCAACAATTTTATAGCGTTTTTTGTTCAATTGTTTTTGAAATTTTCAATAAAATTCCAAAATAAAAATGAAGGAAATTGCAATCAAACAATATAAAGTCAAAATTTTCAATAAATTTTTAAAAATCCACAAATGAAAAAAAAAAATTTAATATAAAGACCAAGAAAGCGTAGTCGGAAAGTAAACAGCTATTTTTAGCATTTTTCAAAAGTTTTTGTAAAAATGTACTTTACCGTCCGTCCGTATGTTTACAAAAAATTGCATATCGTTTGAAATAGAGACAAGAAATTTTAATTATGGAAAGGTTTAATACCTTTAAAAAAAAAATAATTTCATGGAAGAACTTTATTTTGTACCCGTTACGCAAGTGCTGCAGCTCCTATAGGCTTAAAGAGACCTTAATTTAAATGTTATAACAAGAGTTTTTTTAAGTTTATTTTCAATATGAAAATTGCCAAAGTCAGCTGTTTTTAAATGCTTTATAAATTTTTAAAATGCAAATTTCTAGGGTTGTCATACGGTACTAAAATACACTCTTACGAAAAGCTGGCATCTCATGTCTTCGAAAATTGAAACTTTGCAAATTAAGCACCTGTGCAAACTTTTATATAATATAATATACGAAATTTCAAGCTTTAACATTATATTTGAACATGTGTTAAAGGTTTTCCTTAAATTTAAAGGGCGTCCTTGAAGATAGTGTCTCTCAGCGTTAACCATTTTTGCTTGGATAATAAAATTCTAAGAAAAATATCATATCAAATAATAATAGAGGAAATCAAAATTTAATTCCTAAAACCTCAAAATTTTGGAAGTGGGAAGGTGTGGTTAGATTATCGAGTATCACCATAGGTCTAATTTAGGAACCTTCCCCATTGAAGAGCTATTAGGATTTAAAAATTTCCCATTTTTATGAATCACTAATTTGTTGTTGTTGGTTAGAAGGGGGAAAAGGCGTCCCGTTATTCACCCCAATCACTAACTTAGTCACCAGTGCATATATTCTCAAAATTACTTCAGTATGAAACTCTACATAATTTTGTAAATGTGCTATTTTAAAAATCCCTTGGTTTTACATCATTTATTTTATTTACTCATATATTTGGTTCTATATAGTTTTCTTCAACACATTGCAAAGATATCTAAAGGAAACTATAAAAAAATACAATTGAAAACAATTGAGGCATTTCAGAAAAAAAAGTTGCTTTACAATTTACACAAAGTGTTAAAAGTTTAAAAAGAGACAAATATGTTACGTTACATATAACTTTATTGTACAATATATAACATATAGTTTACATTTACTCTTGATCCAATAATTATTTTTTAAAATAGATGGGGTCTGTTCTAAGTAATCGTCACAGAGCTACAAACCTACAGCTCTCCAAAGCTCGAAAAAGTAATTAATTTAAATTGTTTGAACTCAAATTCTATACATTGTAAATATTTTATAAATTTATATACAATATATAATTTGTCATAATATATCTTAATTTACTGTTATACAAAGCTCAATTTTTTATTTTTTAATCATACAAAGCTCAATTTTAAATTTTGGAATTAAATATGAGCTATTTATGAAAATAGTTTTGCATTGCATGCTATTTGGAAATTGTAAGACTTTAAAACATGAAATCTTAATGAAGTTGATATCCAACCTTAGTCGGATTAAATTGGTTTCATATTTGAGTTGAAAATTTATAAGTTTATATACCCAAAAAAATCGCTTTTTACTTAATTGGGTAACTAATAATCCAGGAAACCCTTTAGATCAGGGTATTGGAACACTTTATTTTTTTTATAGACGCCTAGCAGGAAGCGGCACCTTCTTAGAGGCTTCGCTACAGCTCATTAGAAATTCCTAAGTCATTATAAGCTAAGAAAAGTCATTTATCGTGACAAAATTCTAGAACAGTTTTCCATTTCATATTTTTCTGCCGATAGAAATGCTCTATCTCTCAATTTGAAATTTTATAAAAGAATCTGTTCATAAAATAAATAGAGCCTGCATTTAATTTAAAATAATAAGAGAAATAACGTGGACCACATTAAACCAAAAAAAGAGCCTAAGTGTGCATTTTTCATTCATTATTAAATAACAGTAAATAGCTCAAAACTTATGCCATTAGATGGTTTAAGACGCTTGAACGCTTGTTTGCACATATCAGATGAAACTCAAATATTTGAGTGTATATAAACCTGTAGATGAATAAAAATTATTATATCAAGTGATTCTGAACTGTTCAACCTACAAAATATTGTGTTTGTTTTTTTAAAGCCATTTACTTTCTTTTTTGACAGTTCATAGGACTAAAACGATATGAGCAATTTTTTTTAATTTTAAAACTCAAAATGTGATGACCTTTTAACGATGTGGATGTATATATAACATTGTAAGGTTATAAATACTATTAAAATAATCACAAGGACACTTTGTCATACGGAAGGACATTTTTACAAAAAGAAAACATTGCTTAAAAAACAAATACAAACGAAATTATCATAAAAACAATTTTTACATGACTTGAATTGAAATTTAATTTTTTGGAAACTCATTGTTAAACCACATTTAACTGCCATTTCAAAAGTTTTTTTTGACATTATTGCTGGCTAAAATGCTTTTCAGTTTATAAGAAGCACCTATTCATTTCCTTTCTTTTGTTAAGGCAGTTTTTTTTTCCAATTCCACTCGTTATAGTTAAATTATTTTCTGTAGCCCAGTCCATGTTTTAATATTTTTGGGAGTTTTTGAGGCAGAAAATTAAATGATATAAAAATGATATAGGCACAAAAATACATCAGGCAGACGTAATCATATAATAATTTTTAAATATTATATAGGCTGACAACATGAGACCGATAGAAACTTAAATAGCTTTTTTGGATTCAGGATAAGGTATCATTTACTTTCAGGACATTTTTTTTAAATGAACCATTGTGGATCTGATTTGAAGTGTTTTGATAGATGGTAAAGAAATAAATACATAACTTTAATTAAATGTGAAGTTTGATTTGTAAGAATATTTTCATATTATTAAATAAGTTAATAATTCCTAGAATTTAATGTATCTGGAATAAACGACTGTTGAAAAACGTAAGAATGTATTGAAAATTTTTAAAAATGTTTACAGCAGACTTTATTATGTTGTGATTTGTTTTATTTTGATTTTTTTTACTAGGGACATTGGGAAGCTTAAAAATCCACTTATTAGAACTGTCCGTAGTTCCTGTATAGATTACCTGCTTGAAGGAACACATTTTATAGAAAATAGTTCCAAATCCGCGATTAGCATATGCAAAAAAATTCCATAAGCTGTGCTGCGCCAACTTGACAGTTAGAGTGTATAGGAATTAGCCGTTTCCGTTGCAGAAAACAAGGATGGAAGTATTAATTTTTTAATTTCTTTAAGACCGGTGTTAGTCCCTTTAAAATATCTACAAGACAGCAATATCTCAATCTGCGATGACTCAACTGTACGTCGAGTGAAGTCAGATGACTTTGGGGGAATTTATAAAATGAAATTCTCTGTTTTGAACTTAATCAAAATTTCCCAAAGCCATAATATGGAGTCCATATTCAGATTTGTGAACAGAACTCAAGGACAAGAATATGTTTTATTACAGGCGAAGGGGATTAGACGGAGAGAACTACTATTTACAGTGATACAAGAAATCGACAAAAAAAAAAAAATTGAAGAGGCTGGGAGACAAAACAGATCCCTGCAGGAAATTTTTATAAAGCCTGTGCGGTATTACAATTTTATATTGCATGGTCTTTTGAAAAGTTATGTCATCTTTATAATTTAAAGTTCCTTAAAGTTTACTGAGTGAGATCAATTTGAAAATTACAGGAAATAATACAAAATTATTAAGATAATATTGAAAAATTCAGATTTTCAGTCAAATATAATAAACTTAAAATTTACCTGATAGCATTAAATTCAATATTGAAATTAACTTATTAACCCATCATACGTAGAGTACTCTTCCCCTGCCACAAATATTTATACAAATTTTTCTTGTTAAAGTTATGAGGAAGCTTTTTCGTTAATGCGCCAATTAAATTCTTTAATTAGTTCATTGGATACTTTTTATTCTATCTTTTTCATAGACCATAATTTATATAGGGTATCTATATTTACATAGATAGAATATTAAAAAAATATTTCCTTATCTAAAAGAACATTTTGAAAAGTAATATGACTAGTATTTTAATTATTAATTACTATAACATTAACCTACAAGACAATCTAGGTTACGATCCGCATATAATTCAAAATATAATTTAAATCGTAATAATGTTTTACGAATTTCTATAATTACCCACTTTTCTGTTATACCAGATAAAAAGAAATAGATTGTTCCATAAAATTGTCCTACTTCCAATTCCTTGTCTATAGTAATAAACATTTTATAATTTTTATAACATTGTCCTCGGTCACCTTTAGATACTATTTCAATGCTATTGGACTATCAGGTAATAAGATTAAACTTTAGAGTCGCTATTGTAGTGTACAAAGTTAATGAATGCAAATTAGTTAAAAATAAATAAAAAAATAATAATTCTTTCGTATCTTTTGAATATAACTGATAATATTCTGTTCTATAATTTTGCAAAGATTATTTTAACATAAAATTATCATAATATACTATTAAATAGTAATTGACATAAATTTTAATTAAGAACTAAAATTTATTTAACCTAAATTTATAAATTTTTTAACTTCAGTTTCGTGATAATAAATAATTTTCAATTTAATTTAGATAATAGAAATAATTTACATTAGATAATTAAGAAATTTAGAACACTTACCTCAAATAATCTATTAACTTTTTCATTAATTATATCTACATCCGGACATGTATCTGGTCCTCGACCCATTAATTCATATATGGCAGTCACAATATCAGTCATTTCCTCCCTTGATATAAATCCGTCACCATTAATATCATACAATGAAAATGTCCAACGAAGTTTTTCTTCCATTGAACCTCGCGATAATACTGAAAGTCCTTGAACAAAATCCTGAAAATAGACACAATACAAATAAAATGGTATTAATTTAAAAAAAAAATTTAATGAAACAAAATATTTTAATATGAAATATAAAAATTTGTTATTTAAAAAATGTATATAACCTCATTTAATTTATTTACAGAAGTATAATATCGAGAAATAAAGTTTGCCCCTGAAAACATGCAATATTTTTGAATTTCTTTATAAAAATATTTAAATAGGGACTTGTGTAATCCAAAAAATACAAGCTTACAGTTTAATAAAAGGCTTTTTAGGAATTTATATTTAAAAACAATTACTACTCAGCAATTACTACTACTATAAACAGTTCGCGATTTTGGAATGTTGTGGATCAAGTACAGATAACAGAGGATAAACCAACAAGTAAAAAGATGGCTCCGATTGATTGATAAAATACCAGTGTTGTAAATGAAGCGCTGTCAAATGCGAAACTTACTCGTGTTTAGCTCACAATTTGACTCCGTTAATGCTATGAGCAATTCTAAGCGCTCACACTTTGAGCGCACCAAATTGTTGAGGTCAACACACAGCAAACTCAAATTTGTTGTTGGACGTGAGTTAACCATGACTCAAATCGAACTAACTAAAATTATGTTTATATTTAAAAATTAAATTAAATAATAAGAGCTAAAAGTGAGTTGAGTTTGCTCATTTACAAACTCTGGTTTTCACTTTTAGTCAAATTTGAGTTTCCTTAACCTTTGAGCGCATGAATCTCGCTTACATTTAAGTGCACTCTAGTCTGTTTATGAGTCCCTTCAACCTGTAACTGTATTGAATCGCTTATAGTGTCAGCGAATTCAAACTTGATCTCACTCAAAATTGGAGTTGAGCGATTGATGAATTGAGTCGAATTTTTATCTTTTTACAACTCTAATAACTGATAATTGCATTGCAGCTAATTTTATTAATATATTTGTCTAAAATGAGGTGTAACAAACGCATTCAATTAAATGTGTTTTGTTGGATGTGTTCAATTATAAAAAAATAAAATATTAACGTTTTGTTGGATGTGTTTTATTTTAGAAAATAAAATATCATAAATTATCATAAGCAGGCCAAAAAATATTTTATTTATTTTTAATAAAAAAAAAAATTTTTTTTTGAAATAAAATTTACTTATTAGTTTATGAAAAATTTCTTTTCAGTTTTAAAAATCACAGAAGATTTTCTGGAAATTTTAAATATATAGTAAGACATTTTGTAAATAAAAACTAAGAAGACAATGCTTCACAGGAACATTAAGTCTTAATAATTTTCAGTAAAAATCTGAAATAAGGGCGAAAGCCCAATGTATGCTTTGATGCATTGCTTGGTTTGCTTAAGCAAATAAACCAAGCAATGTATTAAAGTAATTTCAAAGTTTCCCCTCATCTCGCTCTCAACTCTACCTCATCTATCTCTCATCCCTTCCTTCATAACTTTTTAATTATTTATCTATTTAAAAGTTAAAATGGAAAAAAATTATGTAACAACTGACGGTTGGGAAAGTGGATTCAGGTATACAATACCTCTGAGTTCAATGCACCATAAAAAACAGACAAAATAGATTTTAAACTTAGTTAGGGTTAGGTATATTAAAAAAATTTCAAATAAAATTTATAATTTGCATTTGATAGTGCAAAACTCAATTCAAAAATCAACATTTATTTAATACAATTTCACGTACATATAAATAGAAACATTATTTAGCATGTTGAATAGGTACATTATAGAACGGTTAGCCTTCAAACATGTATTTTAATTTGAATCTAAACAAAGGAAACAATATAGAATGTATAACAACATTTTTTAAAAATGTATATACAAAACATTAATAGTTGGAGAAATAAATCATTATTGAAACAAAATAAATCTATTTCACATCTCTTATTAACACAAATTTATCGAACTTAATTTTAAAAAGTACGTAATTGAATAAAAAAAAAAATATTAATTGAAATTAAAAAAACATTTCACCAAAAAGGGATTTGAACTAACAGCCCCAAAATTTTATCAAATTCAAAACATAAAAAAGGTAGACTAAATAAATTATTCATCTTCAAATTTTTAAGATACAACAACATATAAGTTTTTGTTTTTTTTTGTACATAACTAGAATTGAAGCATAGTCTGTATTACGTAGAATGCAATGGTTACCATTTTATTTAAGAAAATGGTATTGATATATAATATATGTATATGTAATATATGTAATTAAATTAGAAATAGTTCTTAATTAGAAAAAGTTCTTCTTTCAACTGACCTTCCGTCATTCTGTGACGGGCCAACAGCTAGTATAGAATATTAGTTATGATATGACTATTTAAATATTTTATTTTCAATATTGGAAGGGCATTTCGTGTTGAACACAGTCAAACTTTATATGCAGCATTTTTATGGTACTATTATTTTTGGAAAATTTAACCACATTTCTTTATTACCAAACAACATTGGTTATTAAATAAATTTAAATATTGAGGAAGTTTTTTTTTCGAATAATAACAAAACAATATCCTGCTAAAGACAAAGAAAAGATGTTCAGTGAACCAACTTATTGCACTCCCATCATTGAAATAAATACGAAGCAGAAACTTAAAAAATATATATACATTTATTTTTTATTTTTGGGAATATAAAGGAAATCATCCATTGGAAACAATTTTTCTGTCATACTTCAATTCACATCTTTCTCTTTTAAAGATTTATTTCTTTCAAGAATTATGGAACAATCTATTTTGTTGCTCTCTGATTTTGTAGAAAGAGGTCAACGTATAATAGCAATGAATATTGCACAATTATAAAATAATAAGTCTTTTAAAAAATGTTTTATTACTTTTTCCAAGCAAATTTCTGTAAATATGGGTAAGGGCAATTACAATGATTCATTAAAATACAAAATGTTTGAAAGCATCTATTGTTATTAATACTTTCAAGATTATATGAGAGGGATCTTTAGATTTTTTTTGAATTTGTGCTGCCTAAAAATTTTTTTAAGAAAGGTCCAATTTAAAACTGTTGGTTTTAATTAAATGTACTGCAATGCCGAACCTTGGAATTGAGGATTTTGGTCTGCAGTGTTTTAATATTGCTTTGATATTAAATAATTCGAATTTTAATTTGAATACAATTTAGATTCATCAAACCTGATTAAATCTGTTTAATTTCTATTGAACACTTGATTATTAAAGGTCTTGAAAAGTGTTTCGAAGTTAGAACATACAAAAAGATACGAAATAAGTAGTGAAACAACAGATCCCTTGCAACAGACTTAGTAATACTCTATATCTGGAAAATTCAATTGACAGTCAGAAATCCCACCATTTACATATTTCAGGATGCAAACAAGACAGAACTACCGTATACTACATTTAAATTTTGTAATTTGATTAATTCTAAAGATATGCTAGCTATGACTAAGGGTGCGTTTATGTTGAAGCAGCGATAAGTGATAAGAGCATCGATAAGAGCATACCGTAGAAAATTTACATTGTTTATCGACGATAAAAACTCTTATAATATATAACACTTCTTTTGAAATCATGTTAATTGTTTTCTACGCTATGCTCTTATCAACGCTCACTATCATTAAACGCAGCACTATAAATGCACTTTATGGCGGTCTGTGTCAGCCAATCGGAACACTACTTTCATTCCTCTTAACTTTCAGAAACATAATTAAAACAGGACAGAACACTGTTGTTCTAAATTTAAGGTACTATAGTCTTGGCGTGATAGGTACTCGAACGACCATTACAATTTATCTCACCAAAGATAATATACCACTAAACTACTTGAGGTGTAGGGTATAAAACCTATAAAATAAAGTACTTAAATATTTCTAGGAGTACCTACCTAGTTTAATATATAGTAACTAGTTTCAGTACAATTGGTATATTAAAAGTGAAGTGATTTTCCGAGTTCTAAGCTGCCTTAGATTTTAGGGAAACTTTTTTGTGAAATCTGTTAAGGCTTTATTTCGGAAAAAATAGTTCTTTACGAATCAAACTATTTACAGGAAGTCAAGACACATCAGGGATACATTATATTTGTAAATTACTTTCTTAGAAGTCATAAGTGCTCACCATTTGTGTCAATTGAAATTGAAAAATTTCTCAATTCTCTACTCTTGCATTGCACTTTCATGTTTCTATTGAATTCCATTTATATTTATAAAAGATATATTATAAGGTTCTTATAACTTTAGTGTACAGAAGTCATTTAAAACTTCTTACAAAAGTAAAGTTGACTTTCTAAGTTCTAAAATAAACAGATTTAAAATGAAAATAACTTACAATTGTATTTATATAAAAATTTCTTTAAAAATTTTTTTTAATTTTTTTTCGTTTATATTTCACCATTTGAAAAATGAAAACAAACCCATTCACAATATTAAATAGCTGGATACTTCTCAATTTAAAAAGAAAAAGTTATTTGAAAATTTACTCTTTAAATTTGCTGAAAGACTTTTTAAATTAATACCAGCAAATAACCATTTTTGAATTTAAGAATTTAATCTGTTAATAGACACGCCATCTTTAAAAGATAATCAGGAAAAAAATTGAATGGAAGTTTGTATAAAGAAGAATATTAGTCAATGACACAAAATAAAGTTAGTTTATAAATACGTAATCAATTGGAAAATTGATGCCACTTAATTTGGTATTAGTTGAGAAAGATATCTTTTTGGAATTCTTTATTCTTTATATTAACTTATGAAGTTCATGTTTTAAATACTACAATTTTTTTTTGAAAATTGCCTTATTAAAGGAAGAATTCAATGGAAATTATTTCAGAAGTTTAAAAAAACGAAATGAAGACAGTTTGCATCATTTGTAAAGTATTTGGTTAAATTCGTCGGGAAGTCTGCACCAAAGAAGTCTGCGGTAAAAAAGTTTACGTCAAAGAAGTTTAATTTCTTTATACATAACTGGGTTGTGAATAGTTGTGCAAACTTGGCTAAAAGGCAAAGTAATTGCAAAGTAATTGCAAAGTAATTGCAAAGAAAATGGTACAGTATATTTCTAACAGCGGCAAGCACATTGGATGGGTACATGTTCCATATTCTAAGAGTTTAAATAATAAATGAGTTTCCATAACCAGTTTTGAACTATCTAGGAAATTCCACTGTGTAGAGATATGGGAATTTGAGACCTCCCTGGTTTTATGTAGGAGTTATTTGACGTATATTTCTATCAGAGGCAAGCACATTGGAAGGATATATGTTCCATATTCTAGGAGTTTAAATAATAACTGAGTTTCCATATCCAGTTTTGAACTATCAAGGAAATTCCACTGCGTAGAGATATGGGAATTTGAGCCATCCCTGGTGTTATGTAGGAATTTCTTTAACGAGAGAGAGGCATTATTGATTTGAATATAATAGAACCAGTGTCAATACCTGCAAGATATCTAGAAAATATTGACTCCAATTTATCGTTGTTTATTCATTTAATTTTCGAGAGTTATATTTGTTTCTAATAATTCAAATTTTTAAATACAACTATATTTCTATATAACTGGGACTGAATTTAAAGTTAAACAAGGAATATAAAAATTTTAACAGAATCTTCCTGTACAGCACTTAAGACATTTCGATATTGAATTTTAACAGTCGGCTTTAATATTCCTAGAAAAAAAAAACACAATCAACTTTTTTTCTTTCAGAGTAAATGCTTTAGAATATCGGACCTCAAAATAAACTACCAACTTGCTCCTTTTTTTGTGAGGAACTCTGTAGGGAAAATAATTGTTAAATGTCTAAATCCACACAGAAGAATTAGTACGTTTTGCTTGATGTTAGATACTTTCGTTGGAGATGGTATTTGAAGGATTGAAATGTTAAAATACACTGGTTGGAAAATCTCGGTTGGCTTGAGTGATCTAAAGATTCTTGTAATGATTTTGGCTTTCCTTGTTAAATATAATCAGAACACTATGTTTTAAAAAGCAATATAAAAACAATTGTTAAGCCTTCTGTATAGCATGTCAGATTTAGTGTTATAATAAGAAATTAGATCTTTTGACTCTAAATACCAATTGATATTTCTGTGGAAAACTATGAAGCTTATGACTTATCAGAACTACCTCAGAAAATTACCACTTTTAGAATCTTAGTGAGGAACCCCAATGGGGTATTTATTTATTTTTTCTTAATTCTCAGAGAAGGACATGCACATTCCATTTAAAGTCCCTCTTAAAACCTGTGTTGCTATTCTCATATTCATTAATTATGCCATTACAAAGGCAAAGCTTTATTGTTATTATGGTCCCCTTACATTTTTATCCTTTATACAAATATTTTGAAATAATTTATTTAAATTATATAATAATATTTATTTTTAATAATGCTGTATATATAAAGACGTTTTTAATATATTTAATCTTTATCTTTAAATAAAAAATAACTCTGTATACCTTTTAAATAGCTTGAAGCCATATTAATATTTCTTTTTCTCTTGTTTAGATTTTATCTTAAAAGAAAAGGAATTGAAGAAAAACAATTTTTAAGTATATAATCAAATAAAAATATTATCTTTTTTCTTATTCTTTTATAATATTATTATAATCCTTTAATCCTCATGCCTCCATCCTCCCTCCTATCACCTTTCCCTCAAAACTCTTAAAATAACTTTTAAAAGTTTACAATTTTTATTTTTAATATATCCACACGCACATATACAATTTTATTGGTTTTCCGGGGATTAAAACCGCACATTGTTTACAAACAATCTGTACTGTTTCTTTTTGGAAAATATTTTTTTTAAGGGAAACAAAGAGAATTTGAAGAGAAACACGATACAAATATAAAAATTGCTTTTTTTTTCAAAAAAAAAGAAGCCATTGTTACCGCAATAAAGTTTCCTAATATATATCCCATGATAATAATAATAATGATTATTACGAATACTGAATCCTCTAAAATATTTAATGTAATGTACTGTATAGCCTGTATTTGTGTATTTGTCTCCACCCATCTGCCTTCCACCTTGCGATGATATAGAGGCACTTAAAATTGCCTTAAATTACCTTCTCCAATTATCCTTCAAAGAAAAAGTATGTACTTCACTCCATATATATGTATGTACTCCATGGTATTTCGGTATAAGTGGGTTTTGTTACTTTTTGGAGTGTTCCATTCCATAAATATTTTCGCAACAGGTATACACTTTTAATTTTAGAGCGGAGGTAAAAGTTTGTTTTTAAAAATTAATAAAATGGTGCGGTTATGGTATCGACCTTGATGTTGTTTTCTCTCTCATTGCCATATAAATTATTTGTATTTTTAATGGGATGTCTGCATTTATATTTGAATTGTAATGTTTTAGTTTGTTTTTTTTTTTTTGTATTTAAAATTTGTTTCTTGTTTTACAGGTGTATTTAGGGAAATTTTTGAAAAAAATTTTGTATCTAAAGTTGCATAGAATAGGAATTTAAAATAAAGATGAGGAACACTTTTGTGCACTAACGACAATAATTCCTCTCATAACTAATTGTAGATAGTTTTAGTCTTACCTTTTTCTACATATAAAGTTAAACTTTAACCCCAAATTGCACTTTGCTAATATTCTCTAGATCTCTACATCCTATCCCTCTTAATATTCTACTACAAGGGGGAAATTTTTAGAAAAAAAGTGTTGCTATTTAAAAATTCAAGGAGTCTTCAATATCAGAAATACTTTATTGAGCAACACCATTTGTGTTTTCTAATTTATACACATTGGAAATATTTAAGAAGGAATAACATTTCAGTAATGCAGTATCTAATTACCTCCACCATCACGCCTATATCACACATTTAAATTTTTCAATAAAACTGGTGCATAAATATCCAACTTTTATTCCCTAGTCACTTTAATACATAAGTATTTAGGGTTTAATTTCTTATAGGGGTTGGGGAAATCTTTAAAAAAATTTCGAAATCATAATCCAAGATATTTCGCAACTTTTCTTAACGAATTTTGTAAGTTTCCACACACTTATGAAATATATTTTGCCATTTATTATGCACTGAAATATAATTATGTTAATTAACTGCAAGGGCTGGGTTTTATGCACCTAGTAACCGATACGACATTTAGTTGTGATAAAACAACTGAAACCCGAGAAACCTAACCGAAGTTTTATTGAAATTTAAGGGTTAAAAAAATTTGGAGTTTTGTAAGAATTAAGAATTTTCACTAAAAGTTTAGTTAAAAAAACACTCATATAAGTTTTCAAGATTCAAATTAAGTTTTTAACTCATTCCTGTAGTTTAAGAGCTTGAAATTTAAAAAAGAGTTTGATCAGTTCTAATATAAGAATATATCTCTCCATGCACATATTTAGTCAGGCCGTTTAGCTTATCACAGTTAACAGTTAGCATGTAGAGGTGCCGGCAAAATCGGAGTTAGAATAATCCCATCTTTGAGTTCCAGTACGCAGAAGTAATCATAAAAAAAAAATAGCCTTTGGATAAATTGCTTTTAAAATTTTGCTAGTCTCTTTGTTATTTGAGATTATAATAAACGATTAAAATTTTAAGCTCTTTTTATCTACAGGGTGTTTAACTTTTAGTACTCCATAGTACAGGTGTGATAGTAGGGTCAAGGCGATAAGCTGTAGGTAATGTAATTTTATATTGGTCCGTTCGTACTTTACGACAGCCACATTTAACAAGCCCTCACCAAGAATATTCATTTTAAGATTACCCTTTAACATATTACCTTTCATATATAAAACCATTACTACAAACATTTTATTCGTATTTATTTATTTTTAAATCTCATATGCATTTATTTAGTAAAATTTAATTTCAAGGACATTTAAAATTTCCCTCCATTATACAACATATATTTTATGTTAATTTATTTTCACGATTAGATATTTTATTACAGTTATAATTTAAAAAAAAAAATATCAACATTTTTGCCATTATTTTAAAATAAAATATAAAATAAAAATGATAATATAATGATTACTGACATAAAAATACAGTAATATTAAAAATGGTGGTTTTTATTACTTCTTTAGTTTTATTGGTTGTCGTCTACATGTACTCGTATGTATATTATGTATTTTTATATTTTATGATGTCTTTTAAAAAAATTAGGTCTCTCACCAGTTTTTAATTTTAACGAATTTTATATTCTCTTGAGTTACATATAAGTAGCATATATTCTGCTTTTTCTCCTGTATAAAAAATGAAAACGGAAATTGTTTGAAATATTTATGAATATAATATGAAAAATAATTAAACGATATTACGTATTTTGGAAAAGAATATTGAAAAAATTTAGTGATCACAAGAAATAAAAAAATTTTAATTTTTTTAAGTTCAAATATTGTGCTTGACAGTTTAGCTCAGCCTATTTGACTGAAAATTTTATGACATTACTTTGACATATATTGTCAAAATGTAATTAGTATCAAGTACTAGCACTGAAGAAGTCTGTATGTCGTAGACGAAATACTGGTATTTATAAAAATAAATAATTTTAGTGAAATTAAAAGGAAACTACTTGTTTTTCAATTCTTTCATATACATTTTAATCAAACGCTCAATAAGATATTAAATATTCTAAATTATTATTTTACAAAATATTGTGTAAAAATGTTTGGAAATTTAGAAATATTATTTTATACGAATTCTATTTTATAAATATTATTTTTATTTAATGAAATTAATAGAAATTTTGGTATTTTATATTTTAGCTATCACCACTAGTAAATCATAGAATAAAAAAATGTCTACTAAAAATTAAAAATACCTCTTGAATAAAATGAAATGTACAGACTGTCAAAGTATTGAAATGAAAATTCATCAATTCTTTACTTTGCGTCGTTTTCGTGAAAATACTTTGTGTATTTCATTTCAGATGTAATAGATGTCAAAGGAAGTGAAGGACATCAAGAATTATTTTAATAATCAAAAAAAATTTGGAAAGTATTATTTATTCCATCTTATACGTTATACCAAAGATATTCAAATTTAGTTTTGTAGATAAACTTCTCTCTTCGAACCCCAACTTTCGCACTTTTTAATTTTTTTTTTTTAAATATAATTTATAAATTTAATAGATATAAGGACAATTGTATTAAAATTGATGTCAAAAGTTATGAAAATTTTAAGAAAATTTTTATTTTTATATTATTTCAACCGCAGTGTTGTTATCAATCAGTTTTATTTCGATAACACTGAAGCTAGGAATGTCATTAGAGAAGTAATTAAATAAAATTGAGTGACTTAACCGATGTAATCCTACACCTGCAAAATTCAATAAATCTTAAGAATTCAGAAGCTTAAATATAAGCATAAAAGCTTTTCTTTGATTGGAAACACAAAACTAGATAATTTAATTTAAAAACGAGGAAGAGTGTAGTAGAGTAGACTGTGTCAACTCTGGGATACCCGTATGACCGTAACAAATACATTATATCATCCGGTTAATTACTTTTGGCAAAATTTCAAACATACAGCTTTAATAAGTGTAGTGGAATACTCATATAAAAGAAGAAAATGTGTGGCAGCTACTCAAACCCTCTGCAGTAGACCAACCAAAATATGCTGTAACTTTGGCCATTACACTAAACTATTTTTGGCAAAATATCAGACACGCTGCTTTTTTAGGTGTAGTTAATGCTCATATAAAAGAAGGAGTTGTATGGCAGCTACTCGAAACCTCTACAGTAGACCAACAAAATTTTGCAGAACTTTTGGCCATTACACTGAACTATTTTTAGCAAAATTTCAGACACCCAGCTTCATTAGGTGGAGAGTAATGCTCATATAAAATAAGAAGTTGTATGGCAGCTATTCGAACCCACTGCAGTAAACCAACCAAATTTTGCAGAAACTTTGGCCATAAAACTAAACTACTTTTGGCAAAATTTCAGACATCCAGCTTAATTAGGTGGAGAGTAATGCTCATATAAAATAAGAAGTTGTATGGCAGCTACTCGAACCCACTGCACTAGACCAATCAAATTTTGCAGACTCTTTGGCCATAAAACTAAACTACTTTTGGCAAAATTTCAGACACGCAGCTTTAATAGGTACAGAGTAATACTCATATAAAAAAAGGAGTTGTATGGCAGCTACCCGAACCCATGGACCAAAATGGCTGGATTTAAATAGCGATGACGGCTATTGTAAAGAAACGAATTTGCGAAAATTTCAAGATCCTAGCTCCTTTAGTTTTTGAGTTATCGTGCGGACGGACGGACGGACGGACGGACATACATAGCTAAATCGATTTATTTTTCGATTCTGATCCGATCCATACACTTGAGTCTATATCTACCCCCCCTCCTTCTCTGCGTTACAAACGTAATGTCAAATTTATTATACCCTTTGGCTATATAGTCATACGGGTATAAAAAGTTTACTATTAAATTGCAAGTTTAACATGGAAGGCGTTTGACAGCTACATGAACCACCACTCGAATTCATCTAAATTTTGGGCTAAAAAAAACATAGAACCTTTTTTTACCAAATTAAAATCGCTCTACCTTTATTGGTTTAGTAGGTATGCTCTTTTTACCAGGGCTCGTTTCAAAGCTTCAATAATCCAAAGCCATAAATCGATATTTATTAGCAACATACCTAGAAGGTATTATTATTTTGTGAGCTATTTTACGAAAGACGAATGAACAGACATCGCAAAATTGAGCCCAGATGACACCGGATGCCTATAACTTATCTGATCATCAGATGACAGAAATGTGTGGCTGAAATTTTTATAACTAAACTTAAAGCTGTTTGTAGTTGAACGCGTTATCTTCTTAGCGAAGTTTTAAAAGGAAATCAGCAATACTGCATCCAATTTAAATGAATCTCATTATAATCTTATAACCAATTGAACCTTAGATATTTCGAAAAAGGTGCATTAATAAAAAGTTAACATTTAAAAGAACCGCAAATTTAAAATTGTTGATGTAAATTCTTTAAGAAGTTACTTTAATAATTGTTGAACTGTTAAGGTGAAGGGTGGAAATTAAAAAACAAGATAACCTGAAAGTGAACTATGCTGAATGAACCAAATTCCTATTTCAGTTTCTAAGACTTCATTAATAAAACCTTCTAAAGTATATCAGTTATAGTTATGTCGCACAAACTATATTTATTTCAACATAAACTAATTAAAAATTATAATAGTATACAATTGATTCAACAGGCAATTCACTGCGTTAATCTAAAGATTTACGAGCACTTGTTTTGATATTTTTATAAAATGGGAGATGGGAGTGGTTTATATAAATCTTCTTGAAATCATTTTAAAAATAAAACAGCGAATATTCTTTCCGGATTTCTGAATCTTCTTCTTTCCTTTCCTGATTATTTTTGTTAAAATATAATCAAGGATTTATTATACCCGTATGACTATATAGTCAAAGGGTATAATAAATTTGCCATTACGTTTGTGACGCAGAGAAGGAGGGGGGGTAGATATAGACTCAAGTGTATGGATCGGATCAGAATCGAAAAAAAAATCGATTTAGCTATGTATGTCCGTCCGTCCGTCCGTCCGTCCGTCCGCACGATAACTCAAAAACTAAAGAAGCTAGGATCTTGAAATTTTCGCAAATTCGTTTTTTTGCAATAGCCGTCATCGCTATTTAAATCCAGCCATACAACTTCTTTTTTTATATGAGTATTTCTCTGTACCTATTACAGCTACGTGTCTGAAATTTTGGCAAAAGTAGTTTAGTTTTATGGCCAAAGTTTCTGCAAAATTTGGTTGGTCTGTTGCAGTGAGCTCGAGTAGCTGCCATACAACTCCTTCTTTTATATGAGCATTACTCTATACCTATTAAAGCTGGGTGTCTGAAATTTTGCCAAAAATAGTTTAGCGTAATGGCCAAAGTTACTGCAAAATTTGGTTGGTCTACTGCAAAGGGTTCGAGTAGCTGCCATACAACTCCTTCTTTTATATGAGCATTATATTTCACCTAATAAAGCTGGTATGTTTGAAATTTTGCCAAAAGTAATTAATGTTTGTAATAATAATGATATAATGTTTATATAACGGTCATACGGGTATCCCAGAGTTGACACAGTCTACTCTACTACACTCTTCCTCGTTTTTTCATAAAAATGTTTTGTTTTTGTTGACAGGCCTCTAATTAATGAGAAAAATCCTCCGGGAAATGAAGGTGGATTTTTCATGTAGACAGACACACACAAACACAAGAATGATTTATTATTAGTTGAATGAAAAATGGTTGTTTTCTTACTTCCAAAAGTATAGTTTTCTTTTTTAGTTTTGGCTCTGCACTAAAGTTAAATGAACAGTTTATAGATTTTATATCTTGTATCTATAGATTAACTTATACAACTATTATTTAATTATAATAAGGAAATTAAATACCAGAAAATTCATTTAAGACCTTAAAATATAAAAAGTTTAATGGATAGATTGATAAATAGTATTGATAAATTGTATTTCAATTTGAACTGATGAAGTTGTTTCGATTTATTCAATAAAAATGACATCGTAATTATCATCAAATATATGAATTAATTTTGAAATTCTTTTGAAACCTCTTTTAATATTTGAACGAAATAGTTGGTCGTGTTTATTACCGTAAGAATCTAAAGCCACTGGAGCAATTGAAATAAAACAGTTTGGTTTAAATGTAGGTTATACCGTTACACTGTTGGAAAAAAATATTTTTAAACCAGCCTTAACAGTGTGAGCTGTTGACTTCATATTTTGTACATGTGGAATTGGCAAAAGGAGCAAGCGGTGACAAATTGATATACAAAATAAGTTGGATATTTGAAAAACCTATTTTTAGGCCAATTTAACATAATTTGAAAATTACCCTTACTAGTAGACCCATTAACTTTATTTGGATACTAATAGTTGGCAGTAGCTTTTACTCTGTTCCTTAAAAAAAAACAATTTATTCTTTCGACGGGAAACAAGAAGGATAACACCTGGAGATGTCATCCCTGCACATTCGAACTTTCCAGCAGGCACAAAACCCCTTTTGTAATTACGTTTTCGCTCATCATGCTAATGAAACCATATTCTATCGAATGTGTTCCATCAAGTTGCATTATAAACAATATTTGCATGATTTAACTAAATTTAGGAATAAAATTAACATATTCTCTCTTCTTAATATTTTATAAAACTGGCCAATCTTCTTTAATCTGGTAATCTAAGTCTCTAAATAATTTTTTTTCCTCAAAATCAAACCTTTGTATCGTATGCTTTGGTATCAATGATTTGGTATCGTATGTCCATGACAATTTTAAATGTATTTAAAAAAGGACATTATTACAGTGTGTTAAAGTCTCTCCCACACTACCCAACAGTCTTGTATATTATTACACTACCTACAATTAATAATTATTCCTTTCAAATTTTTGTTTTTCATTTAAATGTGTATTTATAACATTTAAAAAAAAGGAATAATTTCCAAATCAAATCAGAACTCAAGGTATTAATAATATTAGAACTCTTCCTTTTATTCTAAAACTTTTTACTTAAAAGGAAAAGTTTGTCTTCTTATTTTAATTCTCAATCAACATATTCATAAATTTTAATAATAGTTTATGAAAAGAAGTTCAAAGAATATTTCTTAACTCCTAATTAAGTTCAAGGTTTCTATAAAAAAATTCAATATTTATTACGTATGTCCTTTTTTCAAGAAAAACATCAGTCTTTTTCAAGGATTTGATTTTATGCCAGGACATGCCTCAAAAGAAAATTTTTTATAATTTTTGAATGAAAAATTGAAATTACCTTCTAAATTACCTAATAATTTTTCACATTAATTACAAATCAAAAAAGTTTTTTTGAAAGGAAAATTAGAGCAGACATTTTTTGGTAAAATTCCAATATAATTAAGTTTTTTTTTTGTTTTAAAAAACTTTTCATATTTTAATTGTTTTCGAAAGGTGTGCTATTAATATTATTTTGTATACATAATTTGGGTATCTTCCCAATAATGATAAGAAACTTTTATTATCATATTGATTTATTTTCGAAATTTTCACATAATTTATATTTTTAGAGTAGAGAGTGAAATAAAGCCGAATGGAATATAGTTGATTTGACTTGATAACTAAAATTAGTGGATTTAGAGTCGAAATAACAATTCTTTCATATTCTTAAAATAAAATTAGCAAATTATAAAGTCGGATGCAAAAAAAGGAAATAAAATCGAACTATGTTTGAAAAAAAATAGTTCAGAAAATAAATTAAACGGCAAAGCGGTAACTGATTTTAAATCTAACTCTTATATGTATCTGCTAACAACAGATCCCGTACAAATATTCTGGAAAAAAGGAAATGCTCTGATTTTGAAACTTTGGTAGGGTAATTTCCGGAAAACGATTTTTAGAATATTATTAAAGCTGGATGGATTTTGTAGTTGGTTTAATTAAAATTGGGTTACCCCCTTTGTCGGAATATTAACATGTTACCCCCTTTGATTAACAGAAGTTTGTGGTAATACTATCAATTTAAGTTCTCTGTTATTTAAAAATCAAAGTTTTAATAATTAGTTACAAAATCAAAGTTTCTGTAATATGTTATGTGGGAGCCGCCCAAAGACATCCTTCATTATTTTGAAAGCATTTTTGCGAAAATATGTATGATGAAAACTATGGTGACTTGAGATTGCTTCAAAATAACGGTATTTCCTTTTTTTGGAATATTTCCATATTTTTATAGGGAATATTGTGTGTTTAGTATCGATTCTTGTTTATTCAGTCTTTTCGGATTCGATATCGCTTTTGTTTTCATAATAAAGCCCAATAGAAATAAGATAAAATGGTTAATTTGATTCTATTTCCATTTTTGGTATTAAAGGCGATTTGACTTTATTTCGTTCGACTTTATTTAACTCCCTCGGTACATAATGGAGGATTGCAGGTTAATATTTTATAAATAGCATATAAAGTTCAATGAAAACTTCAAATACAAAAAAAATTTGTACATACAATTAACAAGGTAATGAAAATGTTTTATCACTTTTTCGAAGTCAAAATGAATAGAAAAATGAAAAGAAAACTAAAACATTAAAAAAGTTTTTAACACACCTTTAGCAATTTAAGTTATATCTGAAGAATTTGCTTTTAAGAAAATTATAAAGTTTTTTTTTTATAATTTGTCCCAGTCTTAAATATCTCATCTGATTCTAATTCTTTCTAAAAAGTTTTTGTTTTGTCTGATGTATTTTATTTCGAATAAAAGTTAGTTTTTATTCGAGTTTTTCTTGAAAATGAGACAATTTAGGTAATTTTTAACAATAGTTCTTTGGCAATGAATTTTTAAAATTTAAAATTTAATTTAGTAAATTAAAATTTTTAATTTTAATGAGAAATACTTAAATGGAATATTAAATTTAATTAAAGATTATATGAAGTTCATAAGTAGTAGTGTTTGATAATATGTTTTTTATAATCTAATAGTTGTTGAATAAATTTTTGAAATTGAAATTAGAATCTTACAGGATGCAATAAGAATTAAAAGATCTAGAAACAATTCTTTTTAAACTATTATTTCAGTAGTTTTTAAATTCTTCAAATTAATTTATCGTATTATGTATTAAATTTCATCCATTTTCAAATCAAATAGAAAACATTTGTTGAAATTGATAATAATAATAGACTATCTTTAACCAGTCTCTGATTTAAGAAGTTCAAAGGTACTTGAAAAGTTAAAGTAGAGGTGTTTAAAACTTTACGGGTTTAGATTGAATAACACTTTAAAATAAGATTTTAGGCGTAATATTATATCTGAAACTGAGAAATAAGTAAATCCCGCTCTTTTTGGAGATGTGCTCCAATTGACTCTCTGTACTCAAATGAATCATAAAATTAATTAATGTAGAAAACTATTTACCTTAACCATGGTCGGCTTCCGAAAAAAAGTTTGTAAATTCAGTTTACACATTTTTTGGATTCATAAGTTCGTTGTCACTAATAAATGTGTCGTCGTATTATTAAAATCGCATAACACGGATTATGAAAACCCGTTTGTTATGCGCATATCGAGATTTCGGAACCACATTCCGGTCAATGTGTTTCCTAAATCTGGTAATTCATACGTTTACGACTTAATTAAATTTAAGAAGATTATTAACATCTTTCACTTCAATATCCCTCTAAATTTTGAAAACTAAATTCCCAAATAACGTCCCCGCAATCCCAAAATCCTTCAATATACCCATCCCTGTAACCAAACTATACATTTGTATCATAGGATCCTTCCTAAAGTTAGGTTCAAAAAGGGTGTGGTTTTGGTGCGTTAAAGTCGCACAGAACTCAAAGAAACACCACACAGTTTCAATGGATAGCTTTCAAGCGTTCCATTTCCTCGTAACAATAAAAAGTTATAATATATAACCTGCATTAAATCAAACTTTAGTTGGAGTTGTCTAGGTATTTCAACCCTTTTATAATATTATTCTAAAAATAATATTATTATAATTTAAATTTTCTTTTAAATTGCAATTCAAACAAATCCACCCTAGATTTTTCCATTAATTTTCCTTTTCAATTCATAAATTAAAATTCTGATTAAAATTTGCATTAAACTAAGAACAGGATGTAATACCACATTATAATATTAAATTAATGGGAATGAATGAATATTGTAGTTTTATTATATTTTACATTAACCATGTTATGTATTTTGATATCCTGTTTTTGTTGCAAGTAATTACGAGAATATGTCAATAGTTTATTGGTTATATTTTTTCCAGGGATATTTATGAGATTGAGTACCAAATTTATTGAAATTATCGCCAATAGAATCAATTTAAAATTGGGTAAAAGAAAATCCGCCTAAAATTATAATTGAACGACTTCCACAGATCCTTCAATAGGATCTTTTTGGACATCAATTTGGGTAAATATCTCAAAACTGTTTTTCATTTGATTCTATGGCAGTTGCGTGTATTATCATGACACTGACATAAATGGATGAAATGCATGAAATTCAAATTTCATTTTTTCAACCAAATTACGAGGTCAAGACTTTATAGGGGTTCCACAGAACCAGCATGTGTCGCACTGTAGTAAGAGTGTTGATGTTGCGTTCAAATGACTCGGTTTCGAATATCAGTTAAGAAAACTTTTATCTAGTTATCAATTAACTAATTAAAAATTTAAAATTTTATAAAAATACTAAAAAATATTTAAACAAATAGTTTTATTTAGGAGATATAACTCACAGATAAAAAACATCTTATAGTTCAAATTCTTTCAAAATATAATAAATTGAAGTGGAACTAAGTTAGATTTCTAAGAAGTTTCAAAGTGATTGTAAATGGTTCTTCTATAAAATGCAATATGTCCAGGACCTTCTCTATCCTTAATCAAAATGTAAATTTGGTAAAAACAGAAACGGACCAGTCATTCACATAATGCAAGTACAAAGAAACTAAACGACGCCTTTTGATTCGAAATCCTTGTAAAAATGAAATACAGCTAAACCCTAATATAGGCGAATTGCAAAAAATACGATTAAATATATACGATCCCCCATCAATTAATTTGCACTGCAGCATTAAGTTGAATAGATGTTATATATTATTAAAAAATATTACTTCAAACATACTATAGTTGAATTGATTCTTCAATTCATGGATAGAATCTTTCCTTTCACACCGTTCAATTCAAGTTGTATTGGATGGTTTTACTTCCAAAAAATTTGAAATCAATGCTGGTGTCCCTCAAGGCTCGGTCCTATCACCAACCTTATTTCTAATATTTATCAATGATCTTCTATCCATTACCTCCAATAAAATTCATAGCTTTGCTGATGACAGCACTCTTGATTGCTCTTACCTTTTTGAGAGAGCAGCTGATGCTACCTCAACATCGGTAAACAATGAACGAACCAAAGTTTCAAGTTCCTCAAATAATGATCTCCAAATAATTCAAGATTGGGGAAGCGTGAACAGGGTAAGTTTTAATGCTTCTAAAACCCAAAGCTGTTTGTTATCAACCAAGCGAAGCAATCTTTTACTAAACATTTCTTTTGGCAATGTAGGTATTCAAAACTCCGAATCATTAAGAATTCTAGGCATGGAAATAAATGCAAAACTTTCGTGGAACGACCACATTTTTTCAGTCGCAAAAAATGCCTGGGATTCTTAAGTAGGAGTAGGAAATACTTTACACCTCCAAATCTATTACAAATTTATAAAACCTATATTCGGCCGAAACTTGAGTATAACTCTCACATATTTGCTGGAGCTCCCAGCACCGCTCTTCAGTATCTGGATAAGATACAAAAGAGAGCTGTTCGTATTATCAATGATAATAACGTCACAAAAGACTTAACGTCTTTAAGTCGCCGCCGTAATGTAGGAGCTGCTTGTCTTTTTTATAAATATCTTCTAGGCAATACTTCAAAAGAAATCAAAAACATGATGCCTAAAATCAAACCCTACCGCCGTAACATACGGTTAGCAGCTCAATCACATCCATATACAGTTGAGCTTTTCAGAACAAGAACTCTGAAATTTAGGAACTCTTTTCTGAGTCGCACCTCCAAATTGTGGAACTCATTACTCCCATATGTGTTTCCCAATTCGTTTAAAACGGAAAAATTCAACCTTTAAAAGTCATTTATATTTATGACTAGTAGTAACTTTTCAGCCATAATACTGCGCAAGCAGCTAGGGTGCTTATCCCATTATTTTGGCTACGGGGGGAGGTTGTTTTAGTGTAGTAAAAATCTCACACTACCTGGGGGATTAGGTTACCAGGTGCCTTTTGAAGGTTTTTTCCTCCCTTAGGAAAAAAAAAAAAAAAAAAAAATAGTTGAAAATGTCAATTAGCGTTTTAAGGTATGGAAAAAAACATTTGTAAAGCAAATAAGAAGTAGATTTTATTATATCATTCCCGGGTTCGAATCTCCGTATAAGTGAAAACATTTTTGGTTTTCAACTCGACTCAACTACCATTCGCCATTGGATTCTAATTAGCTATTGAAAATCTAAGACGTTTGTACATATTACATGGCCTAGTACTATCTCATGTGTAAATTGTATGTGGTAATCATTAAAATCAATTCTAATAACACGAATATAATACGACTCCCTGTTTCAACAAGTTCCAAAAAAAAAAAAACAACAATAGTAACCTAATTTTTCCCTTCAACACTTGAAAGTTAAAAATTTATTGAATTACCATCGTATCTTTAAAAATAATTAATATAGATTACAAATTTTAAAAATTAGTACCCATAGTTAAATAATTTAAATTTTGTATTATATTTAATAAATTTCTCAATAAAAATATTTTTGCATAATTAATTTGAATAAATTATGAATTTACATTTTAAATTTTAAATATATATTGAAGTTAAACTTACCTCAAAACTAACTATCCCACTATTATCCTGATCCAATGTATTGAAGACATAATGTGCATAAAGTCCTGTATTTGCTGCATTTATATTTATGTTTTTTTTTTTATATTTAAATTTTGTTGTAAATTTTTATTAAATGTTGTTCACCATTTTTTTTTTGTTGAATTTTGTTGAAATATTAATAAATTTCCACAATAAAAAGTAGAAAATAAATAAAAAAAATTTAAATTAAATAATTAGAATATCTATGCAAATTATTTTAATAATTAAAATGTGTGTAATTTATTTTAATTTGAAAAAAAGAAATGTTTAAGAGATAGTAACAAGTTTTTTAGAAAAATTTTGTGTGTGTGTGTGTGTAAAAGTATGTATAGTTGTAAGAGAGTAAATAAGACTTGTATATAGTTTGATAGTTAGTATAGAAACGAACATTCAACAAATTAACAATTACAATTCAACATTAACAAAGACAATTACAATAAAATGCAAATTATATAGAAAAAAACAACTTTAATGTATAACATTAGCAATTTTTTTTTTAATTTTGAAATTAATTAAATATCTGCAGCGTTAAATGATATTTTTAAATTATATTGAGATTTAAATCTAGGTTTTAAAACCCAAGCTGCCAGCAAACAGATTAGTGCATTAAGATTGGTGCACGTATGTATTCGAATGAAACCAACCTTACATATATTTTTTACAGATCTAAAATAAATATTATATTCTTGAACGGTCTAGATATATTCAAAGACATTAAGTTTTAAATTTTACTTTGACGTTTTAATTATATAAAATTAAAACGTCAATTTGAATTTTATTATTTCAAAACTATTTTTTGCTAACATTTAAAAATAGTCTCACGTGCTTCTTAAAAGACTCCTTGAATTTTAAGATTACAATTTTTGATTTAATTTAATTCTAATAGCATTACTAGCTTTGGTAAAAAGTTACATTAATGATTCCCTGGTCTCTCTTAACAACCACTTTATCTATGTATTCATTATATACACTTGACAGCTGCAATGTTAGCACACTTGTAAAATTTTAATTACCATTATATCTAGACTACAATTATTTAATAATCGTAATCAATAGTTTTGATTACCATTACTATAATAATCAGATCCAAAATTTTTAATTACGATTATTAGTAATCAAAAATTAATATGTAATTCATATTAGATTATTATAATATTTTGGATTACTTAAAGTAATCCAGATTACTTTCAAATTACTTTTCGATTATTTTCGATTACTTCAAAAATAATCTGCGTTACTTTTTAATTATTGGAGATTATTATTTTTAAATTATTTCAAAATAATTTGGGGAAAATTAGAAAAAAATAATTAGAAGCTAAATCAGATTGTAGATTAATTTTAAATTAAAAATTCAAATGAAATATGTAAAAATGTTTTAATTACTTTAAGTTTAAGCTCTGGATTACTTTTAGATTATTTTAAAGTAATCCAAAATATTATAATGATCTAATAAGAATTTTTATATTATTGATTAGATCATTATTATAAAACGATTATTAGTAATCATAATAGAATTGATTATATTATGATTACTAATAATTGTAATCAAAAAACTGAAGTAAGATTATTATGGTAATGTAATAAAAACTTTAAGCAATCGTTATTTTCGAGTAGTGAATTACAATGTAATCATAAATTGTGTAAGTCTGTGTTTGACATATTAAGTTGTTAAGTTTGACAGTTATTAAAATCAAATCTCAATTTTGTAATTTCAATTTTAAATTTAGATTTCTATATTAAAGTTGTATTTTCTATAACTTCTGATTAGTAAATACGATCACATTTCATAATCTAACACAATATCACACATACATAGACATATAGATAAAGAGAGAAAGAAAAATTTTATATCATTTTAGTGAAAATTATTTGTCAACACATTTTATAAAAAAAATATATAAAGTAAATAAAAATTAATAGTGTGTGCATATATTATGGTACTGATAAAACATAAAAACTATTAAAACAACAAAACAATGAGTTTACAAAAAATAAAAATATTTTTAATGCATTCCATAAAAATTACCATACAATTTTTTTTCTAATTAATATTAAATACAAAACAATGAAAATCTACAAATAAAATATTTAGAAATATTAAATTTTATGTAAATGAATTTACATATAACAAGTACATTAAATATACAAGTTCTAAATATAATCTAATTTTAGAATTACAATATATGTATGTTCAGATGTCCTTATAATGTCTATGACATTAATATCCATTTATGTAAGAACATGAATCTAACAGATACTTTTATACTAATGTGTATAAGGAAATACTAATAATGTTGATGACAATTGTATAATTTTTTGAAAACAAATGTATAGTCGTTGTACTACAAAAAAACGGCGCCATGAATATAGTTCTAATGAAATAAATAAAATGTAATTTTCTTTTTAAACTTAGAAAACGGTTTGGGGGAAGTTTTAAGGAGCAAGGTTCTGCAATCATTGGGGTGCCATTACCATTACAACTTGAAAAATGAAGTCAAAAACATGTATAAAAGACATTACTTACAGTTAAAATAATATGTTACCAAACATTAATAAGGTCAACAATTGTATATGGTGCACTAATATGGAACCACAAGCTTAATGGGTGCATTAAAAAAATTCGAAAGACAGTGTATAAGAGTTAGTAAGAATATAAACAGAAAGTTCTAGTCTGAATGCAAGCATTTTTACTCTAATAAATATTTGTACAAGGAAGCAAAAGTCATAAGGCAATAGGCAAATTTATAATAAATTTCATTGGAAATCATTTTGATGGAGAACAAAAGGCTTCGGAAATGGTTTGATATCACATATATATTACCATAATGGGGAATACATTAAAATGACTTTATGGTCCCTGAGAATTTGAAATTTTAAATAAAAATAGATATATTCAAAACCACAATCATGTCCCCCTATTATATCACTATAATAGTCTGCTCCGTAAGGTCGTTAAATAAAATCCGGGATATATAAACGGATATCATCCGAATTATAATACGTATATGCCGGACATATATAAATTATTTAAAAGAGACCATTGGTGGTTGGAAAATACCTTTATTTACTTACTAAATACTTTATAGAAATTGATTTAATTAGATTAGGTATTTCAAGTTAGCCTAAATTATTTTAGTTTTATTTTAGAAATATTCAGAGAGTATTTGGTTTTTCAATATTTCAAATTTTTTACCAAAACCAAATATTAATGAAGTTATAAAATTTAAGTTTTGAATATTTTGATAAACTATGGACATTAACATAAAAATAATATTTTTATTAGCTTAAATATTAATCAAAGTATTAGGTATTTTCATTAAATTTTTCGGGGCTAACAGAGCTAAAGAATTAGAGGGATGAATTAAGTTGACATTAAAAAAAAAAAAAAAATTATTCACCCTTATTAAGAATTGCATACTTTTAGGAATTGGAAAATTATAGAACTGTTTAATTGCCACAAAATCCCTCCCTGTCTGCGTATTTAAGGCCTAAGTGTTTGAGTTCAAATTAAAAAACTTGCGGAATTTTTACCACACTTTGATATACTAACCTTGGGCATTTTACAGACATATTACTGGCATTATTATATGCACTTAAAATCAATATTTCTCGATATAAATTAGTTTGGAATTACTTGCACTGCACTACAAATAGTTTGAAATAGAAAAAAAATTACATATTTTATTTGAAATGAGCACAAAGTATTTGTGATCAAAGATAAGTTTTGAGTTTTAACAATTGTTTCATTTAGATAAAATTTTGAATACAAGAAAATTTATACTTAATTTTTATTGTTTTGCAACATTTTATAAATTTGTAAAATTAAATTTCTGAAGTAGGTTGGTAGGTTTCTAAAGAAGGTTCTATATGTATTGAATTATTAATGTGTTAAATTCGAAATATACAAAGGTAATTCAAGAAAAATTAACTGTTTATAATTAATTTTATGTTTTTCATTGTTAATTTGAAATTTGGTGATAATTTGATTTTTTTTTTGAGTTAGTACCTAACTAGTTAAATAAAAATTTAATTTAAAATATAATCAACTGTAAGATGATTATATTAAAACTAATTAAAATGGAAAAAAATAGAATTTAAAGACTCTTTTAGATGTTCAATGTTTTGAACATACATGAATTATTTTTCGAATTAAAATGAATTAATGAAACAATACAATAAAGATTTAAAGATGTTGCATCAATTAAATAAAATAGAGTAATTAAAGATTCCATAATTAGTAAATTTGTGGCTCGAAACACTAAGTTAAAATTGTTGATGGAAAATTGGAAGAGGAAAAGGTGTCACTTCATTTGTTGGTTTATTTTATTCCAAAACTGAAGACAGATTTTTGTAATTACAAAAAATATAAAATCTAAAATCTATTATTCAGATCTTTTTAATATTTTCTTAATAAACTTTAAGCTGCAGTTAACAAATCTTAGGGAATCATATTTCAAAGTTTGAACTATAAATTTATTATGTATATTAATTTAATTTATTACAATTTATACAATATTTAAAAGATTATTATATAGGAACTGACCATAAAGATTTTTTAGTGTAACGAACCATAAAGTTTAATTCAGCAATTTATATCTTTAGTTTGCAAAAAGTATATTATTTTGTTACTTTTAATTAATCTTCATTTTTAACCAAAATAAATCATTTTATTTTTTTATAATTTTTTATTATTTTTTAAATTTAATTAAAAAACCTATTCCCTTAAAAATTTTGTTGCTAGTTCAATTTTAAGAGTGTGCAAATTAACAATAGGAACAACCGTTACAATAAAATAAAATTTAATCTCAAAAATACTATGTTCTATAATACAAAAACAAGTATAAGCAAAACCCTTGATTTTATTTATAATATTTTATTGCTTTTATTTTGTATTACTGTGTATCATATTTAAGTGTCATTGTGTCAATCCAGTGGATGAAGAAATTAAAAAAACAGTTATTTCCTCTTCAAATTTCACTGAGGAATTTTTATTTTTTTCTGGTTTTCACGAAAAATTTAATCAATTCCATTCTTTTTTTTTGGGATTCTTGATTATTCAACAAAGGTATCAGTATCTGAACAACTAATCTTAGAGCTATTTAAAAACTGAGGAAGAAATGAACTAATAAATTTAGTGCTACATCCTGTAGGGACTAACACCTGTTCTAAAAAATCATAAAAACTACTGCTCATCCCTACACAGTTAAACTATGCAGGTGTTGCAACACAGCTTATGCAAATTCTTTTAGATGGAACCACATCCCGCCAAATGTGTTTTCCGAAAAGTTTAAGAATAAGAACATTAAAATTTTTCTTCTAAATATTCCATCCAATTTCCCTTCTACAAAATAATCCCGGAACCCAATTCCCAATAACCCTTTCATGTTCACATTTCTAAAACCAAGATGCAGAAATGTATCACAGATTCATCTAAAGTTTTGTTCAAAAAGGGTTAAAGTCGCACACTACCTGTGGGAACTACGCACAGGTCCAATTTTAGTTATTGAAGCTTTCATGTCCCTCGACACAAAGGTATAACATTTTGGAATTGAGAATTATATATCTTAAATGAAGAAATTAACGGTTGTTCCCCATCCTTTTTACCGGTTGTCGATTGTGCACAACCATACTCCAAAATGATCTAAAACAAACTTCAAATTATTTAAGTTAAGGTGTTAGTACAAGAGTATGCATGTTTCAAGATTTTTTTGTAGAAAAATCTAAACAACTTTTGCAATAGGGCAAGTCTAGGTTTCACAAGTAAAAGTTTAATTTTTCGATTTTATATGTAAGGTAATATCGTAAAACCATTTTTAAGGTAAAGTATCTTAATATTGGCTAAATAAACATCTCTTACAAATAAGTTTTTTCCAAAATTAGTTTATTTTCTGATTTAATATCAAAGCTATAAATAAAACTGAAAAATTTTTGATTTTATACAACTCCCTTTTTGTGTCATGGATAAAAAATTTCATGAATTAATAAAAGAAACAAGAACCGAAAAGATTCATCAGAAAATTTTTAATAAAATATTTATGAGGTAGAAAAACTGAAATGTAAAAAAATGAATGAAAAAAAAAAAATAAAAATAGGGGAGGACAAAAAACAAAACCAAAGGTCAAAACCACAAAGAATATTAAAAACAAAATGTAATAAAATAAAAAAAACTTTTATCCATATTATATTTTCCTTTTCATAAATCCAATAAATTCATGTTTCTACTTTTCAATTACTTGTATCAAAATCCTGTCGGATTTTTCGTTGTTGTTGTAGCGGTACCTACATATTTATAAGTAGTGAAAAATTCCTTTATATACTTTATCCCTTTATATTGAATAGAATTGGTTAACTTGTATTCTTTTCAAAAATCTTTTTGATATTTTTTTGGTAGAATCAAAATTTAATATAAGACAGAAAATTATTCACTTGGAGGGTTCATGTTTTTTGGCTTGGAGGAATTTTTAAAATAAAAATTAAAGTGAAAATTAAAGAGGCGCTCTTGACTTACGAGTAAGAACAGTGAAAATTATTTTATATTTTTTTAAAGGGAGGGTCACAAAGTTCCAAAAACGAAGAGACCTCAAACGACTAAATAGACCCCAACTAGAAAGTATATCCAATGTTCTAAAATCGGTAAAAGTATACACCTAAAATTCTCAAATTCTTTTTTCTAAATCCAAGAGTTTAAAGAGTTCGGAAGCCTCCACTTTTAAAACCGTTTGTTCGAAATACTCTGTATTTTTAAGCAAGAAATACAGTTTGATGTGATATATATATATTAACTGTATATCATATCGATTTGGGAAATTCTGAATTAGAAGCGAATTCGAAGTGGAAATCAATATATCCGGAACTCTAAGATCGCGAAGAAAGTAGAAATTAGAAAAGCACAAAATTGTTCTCGAAGACAAATGATCCAGAATAATATTTTGTTTGCCCAGTTATCACCTAGTGCGTGGTTAGCTTTCAGATTCAAACATACTTTATAATACAGACACTCTTTATAAGTATAATCTCCCGAATATTTAACATACTATGCGTTAGAAGATTTTCTATCCATGGTTTTTGAAATGTGTGAAAATTATGTTGCACTACCTTGGAATTTTTCGATATTATCTTTGAAACTCTGTATTTTATTAGTTCTTTTCTAATCCATTTTTTACAAACATATTTTGTTGTCAACTGTCAAAATAATAATTTTTGCACGCCTAAATATATGCAATTTTGATAAATTTTAAAATTATTTACAAATTGACAATATATTGACAAAATTTAATAAATTCAACATAATTTCTTTTAAGATTGGAAATTATTATATTAAATAACATTAATCAAAAAAAAGGATTTTGTGAATCTTAAAGGATATTTCTAGATCTCAATCCAAAAGGATATTAGAGAAATATTTATAATATTAATAGAATTATTTTATCCTTGAATAAATAATCAAATAAATAAACAAAGATTTGAAATATTTTTTAACATTAATTAGTACCATATCAGTTTTAAAGGATTTTTAATAAAATTCCAAAAGTTTATCTTAGTTCAGAAACCATATTATAAAATATTTGTCAGGAAAAAATTTATTTTATTTTAAGAAAGAGTTTTTAATATACAAAAAAATACTATGAAATACTGTATGAGTTACTGAAGTGTATATGATTTTTTGTTATTATAAAGGTAAAGAAAATATTGTTTGTATATTATATATATATATATATATGTATATAATTAAGTATATATATTATATATAGTTAATAAAGCATGGTAATTGTTATTGTACAATGAATCAAGGACATTTTCATTTTAAATTAATTATATACTCTTATTTTGTGTACCGAGTTGAGTTGAGTTGAAATTTATTAAAAACCGAAATATCTTAGTTAAATAATATATTTTTCATAAAGTATTTTGCTAGAAGGACATTTTGAAGTTACTGTTGAAATTAAGAAAAGTTATGAGGCTGTATATAGATGATGGAAACTTATATTTTGTATATGAATATATAATTGAGTATCAAGTCCTGATATAGACAGGAAATGAAGTCCTTTTGAAAAGTTGAAAATATACTATAGTATAACTAATGACAATTAAAATTTTTTTTAAATATTCTGAAAATATTTGGATTGAAGTTATAATTAAATGTCGGAATTAAAAATTTTAAAAATTAAAATATTTATTAGAAAATTATAAAATTGGTTTTGAATTTTTTTTGAAAAATTATGGGATATTAAAAAATTTTAATCAAATAATTCGAAATTGGGATTTTAAAAAATTTAAAAATAATAATTAAATGAGTTTTGAACTTTCACCAATGTTGAATTTATTTTATGGATTGGGGGTTTAATCATTTGAAGTAACTCGTTATTAACATGATTCTGATGCTTCCACACTTATTATCTCCAAAACGTACTGGGTTTCTATTTATACTTTAAGTCATTTAATTATTTTTTTTATATGACGATGTTACTGTATTTTATATACGATTGTACTGTATTATAGTAAGGCAGTGTGAAAAATCAAAGGTTTTGAAGGGCAGATACTTTTAAGTATGATAAATATCAAACTAGAGCGGAATCGTAATCAAGCTTTTTAGAATATTCCTGACTATACAGGTCCTATTTGCAATTTTACTTAGACAAACTACTTAAAGGAGTAAAAGAGAAATAAAAGGGAGGAAGAAGAAGAAGTAAAACATTGTTGAAATCCAGTAACACCACTTTAATGTAAAACTCCTTTTAGCATCAGGGAAGCTGAAACCCTCCAAACTTTTAGACATTCATTAAAACATACTTGAAAAAATTTTCCTTTACTTTACAAAAAAAACCATTCTAAAATTAAAATTCCATTGTTTTTTTCTAACCGATATAAAAGTTTTGTAATTTAACTTCCATATATGTATTATCATTTGATTTTTTATGAAAAATATATTCAGGTGAAAGAAAGTAATCACATTCCTTTATTTTTATTTGTACCTAATTTTATTTATAATCCAAACACGTTTCACAAAGTCAAGGTCAGATATACCATAACCCAATTCAACACAATATATGTTTAGGTTGATTGTCAGTTTTGTGTTAGGGTTCGATTGCCTTATATTTTATTCATATCTCGTAACTCCTTCTCTACATACCTTGGCAGATTTTGTTTAGATTTAATCAATGAAATTTTATTTAATTTATTAAATGGATACGAAGTATACTGGAGACTAAAATTTTGTTTTGGATTTTCATTTGTATTCAAAATGTAGTTTAAATGAAAATAAAGCAGATATACTATAAATTGTAAATACAGCGAATTGCAATGGAGCGAAAACAGGAAAAGGACATTGACTTTTAGACGCCCTATTTAAAAATTGGGAAAGTAAAGGAAATAAATTAGTTATCCGTGGAGACTTTCATATTCCATATCAAAAATTCATTATTTTTAATGGGATCCAGCTGGTGTTCACAAATATTTAGATGCATATATTGTATAAGAATACTTTAAATAATTCTATGTAAATGAATAAATTTATTTTATATTCGTATCAGAGTTTTGTAGATTTTACAAGGTCATCTTATAAACATATCCTAATAGATTCCGAATTCCCAATAAACAGAATATGAAATGTAAAATTACATTAAATAAAGTGTATAATATTCTAATTGGATTATTCCTAGATTTTCGAAAGAATTAAATGGAATGAACTTTGGAATGGAATAAATGTTATCAACAAAGTGTAATTTTGGGTTAATCACATTAAGGTGAGTTAAAATATTTTTTATGGGATTTAATAGAAGTGATAAACAAGTTGATTTTGAAATACAAAAAGTTGTGCCCTAGATAATAAATATTTGTTTTTAGCATCCAATGATAGATGTTAGGAATTTTTAAAAAATTATTTGGAAATGGAAGTTTAAACACAAAAACTTAAAACAATTTACTACTACATTTAAAAAACTAATAGAAAACTTTAAGGAAGGAATAAATTAAAATAGGAAAAATTTAAATGGATGATAGATTGTTTGTTTGATTAATCTCAGACTCAGAAAGTATTTCATAAAGCTATTTCAAGGTTCCCTTTGGTAGGTTTGAGATATGTGCGACGCAAAGTGTGATATATATACGTATATTTAAATCACGTATATTAAGGTTGCCCAGCAACTCATTGTGTCCTAATAGCAAAATCCATTCTTAAGCATATACCCAAAACCAAAATTTCCGAACACAAAATTCGGAAATTAAAACTGTTGACAAAATGTTTAATTATTAATATATATATATTCAGCGCTTACTATTTTCTTTAGAAGATTTTTATGATATGAATATATACGTAATTCTAAATTAGAAGATTCTATTGTTAGTTCCAATATCGGGGGTTTTGATTTTGTTTTTTGGTGATTTAAGCTTTTATAATTTTAGTATTGTGGATTTTGGTTTTGTGGTTTTTGGCTTTGAAAATTTTGCCTTGAGGATTTTTTCTATGGGAAAGTTTTCCTTAGGAATTATGTATTAGGGACTCCTTAAAGTATACCACTTTTGTGTTCGAATGTTTAATTTATATTGATTATGAGTAAAAATAATTTTGACAATGGAATAAGTGTAACAAAATGAAGTACCTACAATGGAATTTAAGTTTTAGAACTAAAATGAATTTTAATAGAAACTATTACTTAAGAAAAAGTTAAAATTTATAATAATTGGACTTAAAGTTAGTATGTTATACAATAGTTTATTTAATTTAATTCAAAATATTAGGAAAAAAATGTAACGTTCGAAATAAAAGAATTAAAAACGAATGCAAATTAAAAAAATGTGGAGGAATTTTGTTAATAAGATGTTTCTTTTAATAATTTTAGAGTGACCAATTCATCTTAATGAAAAAAAAATGTATATAAGAAAGAATTTAAAAAGTTAATAGAAAATTTATAATGATTTAAGGTGGGGTTTTTTTCTTTCAAATTTAAATTTAATATTAAAAAAAAAAATAAGGTTAATATAACCTTATTTTTTACTTACCTTCAGCTTTTAATGGAGGGAGGGACAATTTTTTTAAGCAATAATGATAGAAACGTAAGAAGATTGAAAAAAAAAAAAAAACAAGAAGTAAAATTATAAGAAGTTTGGGTTAATATTGCAGAAACTATATTGTATATAATCTCACTAAATATAAAAAATAATTAAAATTAAATATTTTTTTCATAATAATTTAATTAAAATATATTAAATATAGTTTAAAATAATTATGTTTTTTATATGCAGGTTCAATTAAGGTTTTTCTTTAATATTCTAAAATTTATGTTTGTGTTTGTTACTGTCGAAAATGTATTTATTCAATTAAACTATAAGACCTTCGTGACTTTCCAAGTTTCCACAATCCAAAAAAAACATTTTAAATTAAGAGAAACTCTCTTTTGTCAAAACGTTCGTGTATAAAACTAGACAAAAACCTTTTATAAAAATTGTTTCTACCATTAATTCAGTCGAAACCGATTAAAAAACCCAGTATTTTACAGCCATTATGCATAAGTTTCCCATAAAATTTAAGAGTAATCGATCAAATCGTTACTGATTTCTAGTACAATATTCTATTCTAGTACTTTGTAAATAAAATTTAATTAAATTAAACTCTTATGCCGCAATGGGTTAACGGATGCGATAACTTGCCTTTCTTCTTCACGGTAAGTTACTTTTGTCTTAAATGGGCTCTGCGCTCGTTTTAAATTCGCAAATAGGTTCATCCCATTTAAAATGAAAAACACACTGGCACAGTAAAGTTCTTGTACCGAATAGGGTTAATTATTGAATAAACAACATTGGACAACAAATTTTAGAAGTTGGGATGCATTTCGACAGTAACATTTTTACAAATTAATAATATTTATAATCATTCGTGAAAATTTAAGCATTAAAAAATTTTTTTAATTTCTATTTAAATAAATGTATTTGTGTTAATTTTAATTGCTCGCTAATTTATAATGCTATTTACTATATATATACATTTTATATTGCCAGCTAAAAAAAAATTTAAATAAAATTTTAAATATATTTGCTTCAATATTTTATAAATTAAAAAAAAAACCATGAAAATTATTAATTAAATAAAAAAATGAATGCTAAAAAGCCATAAATGAAATAAAAAATTAATAAAATGACAGCAATAAATTAAATAAAATTAAAATAAATAGCGCATAATAGAAGAACATATAAATTAACCGGTTTTGTCGAAACTTAGGTTTCCTATGCAAATTTACTATACAATATTGAAAGTAGACACAATTTAAAAGTCGTTGTATGTACCCAATGTATTCGGATAAATTAAATAAATGATAGCTTTCTTCTATAAATACACAAAAATTGATATATAATTTATGATCACATCCCGGACTATTTAGTACTATCATAAATTGAGAAAAACTGAATAAGTTTTAAATGAAACTTCAAACGATAATCAATTTTGGAAAATTGATAACAAATTAGCGAAACCTCGAAGAATAACAAAACTATGAAAGTAATTCAGAAGGTTAAAATGGATGAAATAGGTTCGGATTCTTGAAGTTTCCATACAAAACCATGACGCACCAGCCTATCTCTGAAATCAATAAATATAAAACGTGTAATTTGGAACAGGAGTCCTCTTTCTTACTTTTATGAACTTGGTAGAAATCCTGAAGTGGCAGTTTGAATACTTCGAGACATTTCCCGAGACGTAATAATCACATTTTATAAATTTATAAATATAGAAACTTGAAATTTGGTACAAAAAAATGTTTTAAAGTATTAGTGTAATTCTACTGTTTAAAATTAATTGCAGTGGTAGTCTGCGTACCTACAACACGCCTACCGTGATCATGCAAGTATACCTGTGAAGTTAACACAGATTGAAAATTAGAAATTTTTACAAAGATGTTCTCTCAGGTTCTTTATGTATTCCTAGAATATTAGACGAATATACAACAAGGAAGAAAAGATGCCTCGTGACAGCTTCGCGCTTCCCAAAAGCTAACCAACATATGTCCTGAAGCATTCAAGAATTTTGTGTTATAAAGTAAATAAAAACATTTGTGCATTCAATTTATATTAAATAACAATCTGTAATAATGTATGGGCTTTTATTTTAAATTGCATTTTTAAGATTAAGGTTATTAATTGAGTCGCTTGCATCGACTTATTATTGTTGATTGGTTGTGGGTAACACAAGAAGTCCAAAATTTGTTTAAAGTCCACAACTTTTGTCCATAATATTGGCAACAAAAAATAATGTACAAAAATTATATTTTAAGCATCAAATCAATTTAAAAAAATTAAACAAAAACAAATCTCTAAATAACATTTAACATTTAGAGCTTATTTTTAATTATCATTTTGAGCACATTTAATTTTGCTTCAAGCATTAATAGGCCATCACAAATTTTTAATTAATAATATTTATTTTATAAATTTATAATTTTCTAATTCTTTTGTTTGTTATAAATTTAAATAATATTCCAAATCATATTTGTTAAGTTTTATTTATATTTTAACATATACATATATAAAATGTTTGTTTGTATTAAAAATTAAAGCAAAAATAATATTAAATAAAAAAAAAATAATTAAAATGATTTTATTTTAATTGACATTTTTATAAAATATCTATTGACATCTGAAAACTGATTGTGAATTAAATCACGAAATCATTACCTTCAATTCAAATTCACAATAATTCACATAATTCACAAAAAAGTTTGAGAAACTCTGTAATATTTAACTAAATTTTACTGTCAAAAGTATCAAATATGTAAAACTTTTAATGATTTGATGCATATGATATGATGCAGAAAAATTTCATCTGACAGCTAGTGTTGCTGTTGTGTTCACTCACAGACTCACATTTAGCGAAAAGACAATGAAGAGTCAAATGAAGAGCCAAATGAAGAGTCAAATATTATTTTGAATGTTTAAGGTCATATTATTCTATAGAATATTGAAGAGTGCATTTATTTAGTTTTAATTTTAGAAAAAAAAATTTTTCAAAATAAAATTCAAAAGTATTTTAAAAATCTTTAATTATTTTTATAAGCATTAATAATTAACATGGAATGTAATTTATTTAAATATTCAAAAGAACATCTTCGATAAATCGAATTCAATAAATCGAATTGAATTTATTCCACTTTAATAAAAAAAAAGAAAAAATAGCAAAAAATAATCAAAAAAAGCTTTTACATGAATATATTTAATTGTAGAATGTGCATTTTTATTTTTTAAATTTTTTGTATTTGTGTTGTATAAAATTTGTAATGTAATTAAAAAATTTAAAAATTAAATTAAATAAAATAGAAAAATTAAATTTAGAAATTAAAATATAAAAAAACAAATAAAGTGTGTTTTAAATTAATTGTACCGCACGAACCTCCCTGTGGAAAAAATGAAGCATAAATTAATTTAAATGTTTCTTCTCTAATTATTCCAGTTGGACATTCAGCCTTAAATCCACGATAAATTCGTTTTATTTCAGCTTCTGAAAATCTAGTTGCACGACATAAAGCACTTAGTGAATCGGGACGATATCGTGGTGGTAAATGTTCAAGTTCTTCTAATTCGGAATCTGAAAGGCAAAAATAAATAAATATCAGAAATTTATTAATTTTGTAAATTAGATATATTATATTTAAAATAATAATATATATTGAAAATAGGGCAATTTCTTTTGAAGACGTGTTAATGAGGCGGGGAAATGGGAAAAATTTTCATAAATAACAAAAATACTGTTACATAGAATTTTCAAAAAAAAAAACTCAATATAAAGTCCATAGGATCATAAAGTATTTTAAGTAGTTCTTACAATTTTTAAATTTTATTTACTGTTATTAATTATTCTATTCGCAAAATTTTCAAAATGCCGTAACGGTAATTCCTCTAATGCCAAAAGTGGCCATTAAATAGAAGTTCATTATTTTTATTTAGGCCTCATTTCATAATGATGGGGCAGAGAGTGCTAATCGAAACCTTTTCCGAATCTTCAGTTCAGCCATTTTTAGTATATAAATTAATTATGACTTTAAAAGAGAGAAGTACCTTGGCTTTTTTTCTCAAATTTCGTATCTCAACATTTCGTTTTAACAGAATCTTATTTAATAAAATCTCATTTTTTTTAATTGAATTGAATTCTGGGCAGTTCTATTTTTATTACATGTATCTATTAAATAACTTACTCATTTTGAAAAGTAAAGTTATTTATAGATAAAAGCTAGCTTTCAAAACAATAAACAAAAATTAAAATTACATCAGAGTTGCCAAATGGTCCATTGTAAAAATAAGTAACAGAGGTAAAAATTTTGGAATGTGTATGTATAGTTTCGTAACTTATTATTTAATTCCCAGTATTGTGTAACTGTTGCATTTTATAATATGGAATTTTTAATTTGACTGACAAATGAATATAAAATAATTAAACAATTTCCTTGGAACCAAATTTTATGAAGCAAGATATGTATCCGACCATTCATTTATTGAAATTTCATTTTCAAATATTTCCACTACAAAAAGGTTAAATTTTAATTTTTAATTAAAATATTTCTAATCTGATTTTATATACTCTCAAAACTCCAGTTAAGTTCATTAAACACATTCCAATTTTATTGCATGTAACACGGGATAAGTACTGACATGATTACTATATATTATGACTATATATTCTTGCATCATTAGAGACTTACCATTTATTAAATAGTACCAAAATTGCATTCCCAAATCATCCACAACTAAAATATATTCTACTCAAATGAAAAAAAAATGTTAAGTAGTTATAAGAACTATCTATCATAAATATGTGTAGAAAACGGGCAGGAATGTCTCAATGTTCATTGATTAAAAGAATTTATCACATAATTCATGTCATCAAATTCATGAATACCCGTATAATAACCGCTGTTCAATATAGTTATTGAAATCTAGTTAGAGTTACAAATTTTCTTGATGTTATTAATATCCTAAATACATTTTTGAAACCCCATCTTTTATTTTGAGAATTCATATAATACCTTGGATCACCAATATCTTTATTTGATGACTTTTTTTCAAAGTTTTTTTCAAGCGCATGAACACCCTTCATCAATTTTATTACTTCTTGTGTTTCTCTTTTATTTTCCTTTTTTTTTTTTTGGTCAAAAATCCCCAAGATTCTGTCATAAAATTCAGATATATTTTTTTATTTTTTTTTTGGTTTTGCATTATCCAATATATTTGTCTTTTGGGTCACAAATTTAATGGCATCATAAATTATTAAGTCTTCATGTATGAGTATATGTGAATATGTGTGTTGTACGGTGATATGACCAAATTCCCGGAGTCAAAATTCCGCCAGGAACTTATTACTGAAAAATTATAAGTCAATAGCTAACAGGGAATTATGATTCATGATTAATGGATTAATAGTTCTTTGGGGACTTAAGGTATCATAAACTGAAATGTGTAAAATACGGTATCAAAACTTTTAAGTATTTTAAAAATTTTAGAAAAATATGATTACATAACCTTATTCTAACCTAACAATTAAAAAATATTAAATTTTAGATTAAGTTCATATTGAACCTATTTGATGATCTGTACGGAAATCAAGAAACTCAAATTTCGACTTATTGAAATAATAATCTCCCAGTAACTTTGACAAATTTTTTAAGTCAAAAATCTCTAGGGGACTTTTAACTCTGGGACTTTTATTACTACACCGGGTTGTACAGAATTTGCGAAAACAAAATTACGCCTCAAAAAATAAATAAATAATACCCCAAGTAAATAAGTGAACTGCATTATTATTATCTCTTAACTAGGATCATATCTTATAAGTCAAAATACCAAGTACTGAAGGAGGTGGCACATGGGTTCAGCATAAAATATAACTGATATTTGTTTTGGGTCAGAGGTTTAAGAACAAAATTGAAATAATTTGCGGTATTTAGCACAAAAAAGAGGAAAATCCGAAATAAAGGACATGATCTGGATTTGAATATTTCTTTTCTAGAAAAAAACATATCCAAAAGCAACGAACAAATGCCGTTCTACATTATTCAAGAACAATAAATAGGGATGAATAAATATCCTAGGATTATGATAAAATAATAACGTAAATCAAAAAAAAAAAAAGAGAACGGAAAAAAATATAAAAAACTGAGTAAAGTAATGAAAAAAATACATATTACAAAAGAGCAGCATAGGGATGCCTCATGAGTTTACATGCCATATAACTTTGTATCTACATATATTACATATTTTGGAAATGTTAATGCTTTATGTTAATATTAAAGATTGAAAAGCTGTATAAAAACACAACTGCGAAATGGTAGACATGAACAGAAAAAAAAGGTTTATTCATTTTATTAAATGGATTTAAAAGGATGCAAAAATTGACGGAGAATTATGAAAAAGAAGGCGTTACATGTCGTTAAATATTTGATTGCGTGATCTCTTAGTGGTTTAAGTGGATCCATCTCATTCTTATACTCTTTGGTCTATTTGAGTACAACATGATATGATATTAAATATTTGGATGTTCTTCCATTGAGGGGACCCAAAATATCGGGATGACGTTATCACATAGGATGACGTTATCACATAATGGTACTTTATATCTCCAAGTTTTCGAATTTATATGTCATTAGTACCGATGGTGCCATCAAGTGGTCGAAAATTGTATTACAAAATTTTCTTAAACTTTTGTAGTATTTGATGTAAAAAATATTTTTTATATTTTTGACCTTAGACAATATACAGGCTTTATATTTAAACTTTCAAAAAAACTGCTATAAAAACTGCATTTTTCGACCACTAGATGGCGCAATCGGTACTAACGACATATATATTAGGAAACTTGGAGATATAAAGAACTGTTATGTGATGATGTTATCTCGATATTTTGGGTCCCCTCTATGGAAGAATATCCTTATTTTACTACTTGCATATAAGAAAATTTATTATAATTTTAAGCATATATTATAAATTTAAAAAAACGATATATGTATGTAACTTTGATAGGAGTAATTATTCTGAATTTGCAAGGTGCTTTTTAGCACATTTCTAAAAAATTTTGAAATAGAAAAAAGAAATTTTACCTACGGATAAGTATTGCAAAAAACAAAATTATTATTTCATAGAAGAATTTTTTTCTGTAGCTCTCCCCGCTACGGAGCTACAGTCCTCCCAAATCGGAAAAAGTCCTGTTTTTAAATTGTTATATCAAGAGTTCTGTTACGTATATTTTCAACCTGAAAACAGTAGAGGACAGCAGCTTTTTTAAGCTTTGTAAATTTTTAAAGGGCAAATGTATAGGATTGTCTTAAGGTAACTTAAAAATTGATGGTAGATCTTTTGCATTTAAAAGTGTTTTAATATAAAAGTAAATTGCTAAAATGGGAGACAGTTCTTCTTTCAGTTAGTCTTAATCCGGCAATTTACATTAATATTAAAATACTTTTAAATGCAAAAGATCTACCATCAATTTTTGGCTAGTGAAAATTTTCAATATTTTAAGCTTAAAAGTGTTCAATCATTAAAAGAACTGTTTCCTATACCAGCAATTTACTTTTATATTAAAATAGTAATAAATTCGAAAGATCTACCTTCAATTTTTTATTTCCTACATTTTAGGGGGCTAGTACTACTTTAATAAAAGTATATATAAAAAAAATATTTTTTTTTTACTTTATTTTATTTTATACTTTTTAGTTTTATTTCAATTTATATACACAACTATTTATATAAAATTATTAAATAAAATATTTAATTTGGTAATTTCCAAATTGGATCCAATTCATTAATAGTTATAATCGGTTTATCTATTACTAATCATAAAATATTAAAATATACTCTCTAGTAAGTTAATTTTAATTAATTTAAATTTTGTTAACAGAAGACAAAAATATCATTAAAAAGCATTATAAGAAGAACCTACTTGATAAAATCTTTATCTAGTTTGTTAAACAAAATTGTTTTATATTTATTAGGTATCTTTAAGTCTGAATACATTTTTGCACATTGTACATATATATGTATGTTTGTAAATACCTTGTTCTTTGTTTATGGTCTTTTATAATATTTCTGCATACATATTCATACATATGCTCATAATAATATAACAATAACATGGTTGAAAATGTAATTCGAAATATTAATGTCATTAATAAAAGCTATTCACTAAAATATTTTTTGTTACCATTATATATGTATATGCAGCAAAAACAAAATACGCACTTTCTTATTCATATAAGATCATTATCTTAAAAAACACATATAACATAAAATTAGACACATCCATGTATACATATATTGCATATCGATACAAATTCATAAAATAATTTCGTAACCGTAAATTTTGTATTACGCAGATTATGCTTCGATTCTAATATTCATATACAGAAAAAGTTAACAAAAACATATGACTGATAAATTTTTGTGGTTGCATTTTAAACGAGGAAGAGTGTAGTAGAGTAGACTGTGTCAACTCTGGGATACCCGTATGACCGTCATCCGGTTAATTACTTTCGTTAAAATTTCAAACATACAGCTTCATTAAGTGTAGTGGAATACTCATATAAAAGAAGAAGTTGTATGGCGGCTACTCGAACCCTCTGCAGTAGACCAACCAAATTTTCCTGTAACTTTGGCCATTATACTAAACTATTTTTGGCAAAATTTCAGACACCCAGCTTAATTAGGTGTAGTGTAATGCTCGTATAAAATAAGGAGTTGTATGGCAGCTACTCGAACCCTCTACATTAGACCAACCAAATTTTGCAGAAACTTTGGCCATTACACTAAACTAGTTTTAGCAAAATTCAGACACCCAGCTTAATTATGTGGAGAGTAATGCTCATATAAAACAAGAAGTTGTATGGCAGCTACTCGAACCCACTCCACTAGACCAACCAAATTTTGCACACTCTTTGGCCATAAAACTAAACTACTTTTGGCAAAATTTCAGACACGCAGCTGTAATAGGTACAGAGTAATACTCATATAAAAAAAGGAGTTGTATGACAGCTATCCGAACCCATGGACCAAAATGGCTGGATTTAAATAGCGATGACGGCTATTGCAAAAAAACGAATTTGCGAAAATTTCAAGATCCTAGCTCCTTTAGTTTTTGAGTTATCGTGCGAACGGACGGACGGACATACATAGCTAAATCGATTTATTTTTCGATTCTGATTCGATCCATACACTTGAGTCTATATCTACCCCCCCCCTCCTTCTCTGCGTCATAAACGTAATGGCAAATTTATTATACCCTTTGACTATATACGGGTATAAAAATTGAAGATGAATAAGTTACGTATTTTACTTTTTGTATGTTTCGTCTTTCATAAAATGTTCAGGTGGTGGGTTCAAATTCGCTTCAAATTTTTTTTTTATAATAATGTCAATATAAATTTTTTTTTTTTATTTAAGTACATACTTGTATAAATTTTAAATTAATGAACCAAAAGTGTACGGACTTAAAAAAAACCCTTAAAAATTTTTTATATGATACTGATCGTCTATATAATTTGATCTATTGTTTCATATTATCAATGTGAAGTAATTTAGTTCTTAAAGTTACAAATTTTTAAAGAAACTATCCAAATAAATTAATTTTATTTGTAATTTTTATTTTCAAAAAGTTTAAAAACCCTGTATTTTTTTAATTTATTTGTTTCTAAAAATGTTTACAATGAACAAGTAAATTTTTAATTACCATGGTTTACTTAAAATCAATATAGTTAATTTTTTTTAATTAAATTTTAAATAATAATTTTGCATGTGAACTTGTTCTTTTCACCAGTTATGGAGCTTACAGTATTTTAAAGTGGCAAAAATTATCTTACATTGTTCCGTTCTAACAAAATTTGTTTCATTTTGTCGGAAACGAGTTAATCCGAAATTTTTTTTATGTGTTCGTGTTTGTGTTCGTGTATGTGTGTATGAACGTGTTATTAGTAAAGTTAAGTTTGTAGATGCGCTTAATAGGACCACAGGATCGGGAGGCTCCCATATACAAAAACACCAGACCTTTCGAGAAATCTCGTGTTCTAACCGTTGGAATGAGTTCAAATTTGGTGCATAGACTATTAGTGGGATCCTATGACGAGTATCTATTATAAATTGATTATAATATCATGAGGTCTACAGCTTTCAGGAGCTTAAGGAATACCAAGTTCTAATAATTCATCAAAATCTCAACCGATTTTAAAGAAATTTGGTGGGAAAGCTTTTTTTTGCCAAAATAAAGAACAGTTTCGCAGATGGGCCAAATTGAATAACGGTAATAGGGGACTCCCCTAAAATAATGAGACTTTACAATACAAACCACAAGAAAAGGTTATATAATTCATCTTCGATTTATTTCTTCATTTTTAATTTCAGTATTTTAAAAGCAATAAAATTTTTGACTGACAGAAAAGCGATTAGAAGAACTGTAATTTTAAATATTAACATGAGTTAAAAATATTTTAATTCATGTTAATATTTGCCTGACGCCTGGACACTGTTTTGTTAGCCTTGCCTTGACTGTAATGCTTATAATAAGAAAATAACTAATTTCAAAATTATATTATAATATAAATTATAATTATTTACACTTCCACTGTATTATTTTCATCTTGTTTTGCTTTGCACTTACTAATTTAAATATCAATTTTACAATCTAGTTATTTTAGAACTTTTAAACAATCAAAATGACATTTTTGAAGACGCTTAAATTAACTACTTTAACACTCTTATTATTAATATTTACTAATAATAGTTATGTTCAATCTAAATTGGTAATCAAAAATTTAAATTTATTAAAATTTATTTTTAACTTTATTTTTAAACTTTTTTATTAGTTTAGTATAAAATTTGGGATTTTATCTTATATTTTATTTAAATTACTAGAAAAATTGCTCAGATTTAAGGAAATTTTATTTATTTTAATAAAAGTAAAAGTAATTGTAATTATTATTTTATAATTTTAAATTTTTTGCTCTGAATTTTTTTTTTTTACAAATAATTATCAAATATAAAAAAAATTATATAATTTTAAAATTAAATAATTTTTATTTATCTGACTAAGTCTATAGTGGTTAGAGTTGCGGTTTTTCAATCGAAAATCTCGGGTTTAAATTCGGTCAGATCATAACTAATAAAAATATATAATTTATAATTTATATTTTAATAGTTATAATATAATAATTATAATAATTAATTGAACTGCATCACCTAAAAAGTAAAAGCAGATTCGCTCACTTATCACATTTAATGTCGTAGGGAACTGTGCATAAATAAATAAAAAAATAAATAAATTATTGCTTCTAACATATTTCAAAGAAACTTTATTGGTAAACTTGTGTGGCATGCAGGAAAAATTTATATTAATTTTGATTTTAAAATAAATTAAAAAATTATTATTTATTAAATCTATTAATCACTCAATTATAATTTTTAATATTAATTATGCAGGAAATAAAAATCAAGACACTTTTTACAGTTCCAAACTGTAAGTGCTTAAATTGGGACAGTGACACTCAAAGTTTATATTTCACTGGTGGGTACGCACTATATCGTTACGATTACAATGAACAAAGGTTGTATAAAACTGTAGATATAAGTAAGATGTAAAATATATTTTCAAATTAATTTCTAATCAGTTTTAATATTGCAAATTTTTTTTGAAGGTATTGAAATTGATTGTGTCTTAGCAGTTGATTCAAGTCCAATTCTCTATGCTGTAGCTTTAGAGCGTCGTATTGAAATTTGGGAATGGGAAGGTCATTCTGAAATTTATAAAGTACTGTATACATTATTTGAACTTCCAAATATAAACGTGGGTGATGAGTACCAAAGATTTGCTTCACTTGTAGCTGATAAAAAAGGTCGACTTTATGGTGGAACTGGTGAGCCTTATCCAACAGAGTACGGTTGTTTATATAGATGGGAAAAAGGTTTAAAAGACCCAATCACATTATTTTGTGATATTTCGGATCCTGCTGGGTTAGAATTTGATTATGCACGTAAAAAGTTTTATTATAGTGATACAGTGCTTCAAAGAATCGATGTATTTGACTATAATGCAGAAACCGGAGCTATTAGTAAATTAATACAAAATTTACAAGTTGCTGAAAACTTAAAAAAAAAAATTTTTTTATAATTTCTAGCCAATCCAGAAATTTTAATAGATTTTAAACAAAATGAAACACATGCAGGATTCTTTGCTAACGGTATTATTCTTGATCAAGACGGTAATCTTGTTATTCCGGCTATGGCAAAATATGAGGCTATCTTTGTGAACCCAATGTACATTATAAAAAAAAAAAGAAATAAAACTGAATTTTTAATTTTTCTTTTCATTGTAGAAATAAAACAATTGATAAAGTTGTTAAAATAGAATGTAAATTTCCAACTGCAGTAGTTTTTGGTGGTCCTAGATTAGATCTTTTGTTTATTGGCAGTACAGGAGAATTCAGAGAAAATCCATGTGGTGATTTTTTGGCAATACACTGTTTAGGAACTTCTGGCTTCGAAAGGGGCAAATTAAAACTTTAATTATAGAACGATGGAGTGTCTAAATTTAATTAAATTACATTTTACTTAAAAAAATGTTTTGATGAAATAATCTATTAATTAATATGAATAAAATTATATATATAATTATTTTTTTTTTAATTAATTAAACAGTTGTCAAATTCTCTTTTATTTAAATCCCATCTAAAGTAAAATAAAAAACTTTTAGCTGATATTTGACTCGAAACTCGAGTAAACCTATAATTAGGTTCAGCTACATAAATCTGATTTAATATTTTAGTCTTCTCAATGAAAAACCAAGTACAACAAAAAAATTATTTTGTATTAATCAATAGTAGCTGTAGTTTTTCTTTAATATTTTTTGCTAGGAGAACTGAACTGTTTCTTTTTCTTTTTATTCTATTTTTTTTAATACTCAATATCTTATTTAAGTTAAACACTCTGTACGAGCTTTATTAGTTCTTTTGAGAATGAAATGAAACAAATACAAAAAAAAACGAGGAAGAGTGTAGTAGAGTAGACTGTGTCAACTCTGGGATACTCGTATGGCCGTAACATATACATTATATCAACCGGTTAATTACTTTTGGCAAAATTTTAATCATATAGCTTTATTAAGTTTAGTGGAATACTAATATAAACAAAGGAGTTGTATGGCAGCTACTCGAAAAATTTTGCTGTAACTTTGCCATTACACTAAACTATTTTTGGCAAAATTTCAGACACCCAGCTTCATTAGGTGGAGAGTAATTCTCATATAAAATAAGAAGTTGTGTGGCAACTACTCAAAACCACTGCAGTAGACCAACCAAATTTTGCTAAAACTTTGACCATTACCAAAATGGCTGGATTTAAAAAGCGTTGACGGCTATTGCAAAAAAGGGAATTTATAGGTTAGATCTTTAGTAAAAAGATAGGTTTTTTCATTTAAACCCAGCTTAGTTATACAGAGTTATTTGAACTTAAATGTCATTTAATTTAATAACCAACTTTACGTTATTTACGTTTTAGGTTAAGCTCTACATCTGATGTAAAAGTTGACTTTTAAGGCGATCATCCACTATTTGCTTTGACGTTTTACGTTTAAGTGACATTAGTTTACTTTGTTTTAATTATAATTTGTTTTTTATTAATTTAAATAAATTTTATGTTTACAAAAAAATAATTTAGTTTGTTTGAAATTTGAATGACAACAAAGCGACCCTAGCATTTGCTATTTATATAATTTAAAAGCCGATGCTGGAAGCAACGCTAAAATCAACGCTAAAAACGAACTTAGTAATTTATAAACAGCTTTAAGAATTAAGATTAAGATTTTATCATTTGAAATCCGAATGTCAAATTGGAGTGAACTAAGGAATGTTGCATAATTGGCGTAACCTCTTAGAGGCAAAAATTTAAGTACTTGTAAAATCCGTGTTTTTTTTGTCCTTAACGGTTTAGAAGATAGAATACTGTATTTGTAGATCAAATTTAGCTTTCAGACCTTATTAAAAATTAGCCAAATAGGTTTTAGACGATTGAATTTCTTAGATATCATTTGGTAGGTATACCAATCATGAAATACTTTCAGCACCATTACATTAACCATTACTGTGTTTAAAGACCATACAATACAAGAACTTAAAAAAAGTTCTAAGTTTCGAATTTAATTTAATTAAGTAATTGCTAACCAAATCTATTAATACTATTTCCAATTTCTCGATGTATTCAATATTCTCTTATAATTCAAAAGTGGTTAAACTTATAAAATAAAATTGGAAATAAATAATATATACAAGTGCGTGAAATACAAGTGTTCAGCTGTTGACATTAATTACAATATAAATGTGACAATACAAAAATTGAATATCCACGTGTTTAATCTTCCTTTAATGAGGTCTTTGCTCTTTCTCTCAACATATATTTCATAAATAAAATCAAAATAAGATACTTTTAACATAATTTGTAAAATTTATAAAAAAAAACCACAACATAAAAAATGAAACATTTAAAATGAAATACAAGAGAATTTTGACACAATAGTAGCGTTTAATAATACATCTTGCGGTGTGAATAATTTATTTTAAAAATACTTTTGGCATATTCCATCTCCTTCTTCACCTCCTCGCCCTTAGCTTTAATATACAAAATCCTAAAACAAAAATAATAGAATATAAAATATTTTATTTCAATAAAGTACGGGCATTTGGCCAAAAACGTGATGATATCTTTTTCTCTAAACTGAATCAGGTTAAATTTAGTGACGAAATAAATAAAAAATTTTGTGAGATAATGTGAAAAAGAAAATACAAAATCTGAAATCTGTGTCTCATAAGAGTTCATTTTTGTTTTTACTATTTGAAAAAATTTAAGACATCAGATGAATATTCATCATGTTAAATAATGCTGAAAAATATAGGCCATGTTATGAAAATTACATTAACTATATAATGATGCATGAAATAAAATTTATTATTATTATATTTTTATGTATTTATTTTTAAATATCTATTAGAATTTATAAACTTAAACTATATAAAAATTGTGCTCTTTTAATTTTTAATAGAAAATATCTTTAGATAATAATTATATAAGATGAATATAATATTTAATACGGGCTACGATGGACTTATTAAAAACTAAAATGAGAGGAAATTGTTAGTATTATAAGACGTCCTAAATTCAATAAAACGTAGAAAAGACCTAATGAGGTTACTATGGGTTTCTGATTCCCCAAAGAAAGTTATGTTGCAGAATCAACTCTTAGTGCAGGCCTGGTGCAAATATTAGGAGCCTTGTGCTTTAAAGTAATTAAATGCATCTACTGGGTTTCTACATTGAAATAAATCGAAATTGATGATAATTGAACTCAAATTAAATCGAGTACTTACTTTCAATTTAAAATCTCTATCTTATAAAAGTTAAGATATTGTAAATTAAATTCTAAAATGATGATAATTTAATAGTAATCATACTTTAAAGGTCATAAACTAACGAACTGAACTAACAGCTTTAAGTGTAGATGCCATACAAATATATCGAGCAAATTTGAATATTTTAAAAGACGTCAACACGTCTAGTGGCCGTTAATTACTTTTGGCAAAATTTCAAACACGCAGCTGTAATAGGTACTGAATAATACTCATATAAAAAAAAAAGTTGAAAGGCAGCTACCCGAACCTATGGACCAAAATGTCTGGATTTTAATAGCGATGACGGCTATTGCAAAAAAACGAATTGACGAAAAAACGAATGAGTTATCATGCGGACGGACGGATATACCTCGCCAAATCGATTTATTTTTCGATTCTGATCCGATCCATACGGATCTACCCGAACTACTACTACCTTCTCTGCGTCACAAAGTAATGGCAAATTTATTATACCCTTTGACTATTTAGTCATACGGGTATAAATAGTAATGAAGAAAACGCATTTACAAAGGTTAAGGTTATTTTGACCAGAGTTTATCAGAGATTTGAGCACCTTTTATAACTTTCTTCCTTTATTTGTGAAATCTTCTTAATATCAATAAAAAAACAAAAGTTTCCTAATATTAATATCCACTATAATGGAACCATGTTTTAGTTTTTCTTACACATGACATAATAAGAAATCTGATGATCTTACATATAGAAATGCGCATGAAAATCTTTTTTGTCTTCTTTAATGTTATCAAACACTAATATTAAAAAACCATTAGAATTACATTATTATTGCATCCCATACTCTTATTAGCTTCCTCATCTTCAAAATCGAGAAAACATTTAGAAAATTAGACTTTTAAAAGAAAATCTTATTGGTTTTTTTTTGCCTTTATAATATGCAGAACAATATTTATCCATTAAATTCCAATTTCTTTCCATTATAGATAGGGAAAACTTTGAAAAGTTTGAAAAAGTTGAATTGGAAAATAGAAAAGATATTAAAATAGAGTTTTTTTCAAGTACTTCGGATGCAATAAAGAAAAATTGATTGAAAACACATTTTTTAAATTACGGAATGTACGTACCTCTAATTCATTTATTAATAAACTTTATTAAGAATTAAATCAGTCGGTAACTTCAAAATAGGATCATTCAAAGTTGATGCAAGTTGATTTTTATATTTGGAAACCATTCAACATTAAATACTTCTATAAAAGGAGCATGTAAACTTCAGTTTCTAATCCACGATTGTATCTATTGAATAATAAAAAAAAAATATTTTATTATCTGGGTTAGGCGCTGTCGACCGTCTTGTTCAAACATTACTGCATTATTGTAATTAAAAATTGATTACAGTAAAATAAGAACTATATACCCATAGAAAATTATAGTTTGATTTGATTGCAAAAATATTAAAAGATTAAATCCTTTCTTTTTCTTAAGGTTTATAGTATAACTCACAGTTAAGAAATCTTTATACTTAGGATCAGTGGTTACCATTTAATTATCATTACCACAAAATGTAATCTTTCAAATTATAGTGGGATTTATACTTTTTCGCGAAAATTTACCCTTTAAATAAAGGTGAATGGCAACTAAACAAGATAAAATTTCCTGAGAAACAATTTTTTACAATAAATCAAAATATTCCTTAACATTGTGATAGAGGATTAAATGATAATTATCGAGTTGGGTTACTTCATTTGCTGGGTTGGATACAAAATAACTATTTATCATCTTCAATATTAATGAAACATAATGAAAGATTTGATAAATTGTAAATGCTTGATGCAGGATATGATTAAACTTTTGATGTAGGTAAATTTAAAAAAACGAGGAAGAGTGTAGTAGAGTAGACTGTGTCAACTTTGGGATACTCGTATGACCGTTATATAAACATTATATCATTATTATAAACATTACTTACTTTTGGCAAAATTTCAGACACCTAGCTTGATTAAGTGTAGTGTAATGCTCATATAAAAGAAGGAGTTGTAATACAGCTACTCGAACCATCTGCAATATACAAACGAATTTTTGCAGTAACTTCGGCCATTACATTAAACTATTTTTGGAAAAATTTCAGACCCCAACTTCAATAGGTATAGAGTAATGCTTATATAAAAGAAGGAGTTGTATGGCAGCTTCTCGAATCCTCTGCATTAGACCAACCAAATTTTGCAGTAACTTTGGCCATTACACTAAACTATTTTTGGTGAAATTTCAGACACGCAGCTGCAATAGGTACAGAGAAATACTCATATAAAAAAAGAGGTTGTATGGCAGCTACCCGAACCCATGTACCAAAATGGCTGAATTTAAATAGCGCTGACGGCTATTGCAAAAAAACAAATTTGGAAAAATTTTAAGATCGTAGCTCCTTTTGTTTTTAGTTATCGTGCGGACAGACGGACAGACGGACGGACATACATAGCTAATGATCCGGACATACAATAAAGACAACAGAGAAATTGCGATAAAGACGGACATACAATCGGATCTGATCCGATCTATACACTTGAGTCTATATCTACCCCCACTCCTTCTCTGCGTCACAAACGACAAATTTTTTATACTTTTTATGCGGGTATATATATTTTTATATATAGTATGCGGGTATAAATATTCTAATAATTTTTGTGGTGTTATTTGAATAGGTACATCTTTAGAATAAAAAGTGTTTAACATATAAATTTTATAATATTGCAGAAGCTTGGAAAAATTTCCTGGAAAATCTGTTTTGTACTGTAGACCTTAAGTTCTTTATCGCAATTTTTAAAATTACTTTTAAACTCAATTTCCTTGAACTAAAACTTTAGTACAAAGCAATAGACTCATCCATTTCCTTTTTGTAAGCCTAATTTGTTTTTGTTTTTTAAAAAAAGAAACCATTCAAAAGACACCTGAAATTGCTAAGCCTACTATATTTTCAGAGTTCTATTTCGAAAAGGCTCTACTTCATATGAATGAGACTGAGCTGTTATATAATATTTATAGAATGTCGAATATAGATTTAATAAATTTGAAGTAGATTTGGAGATGTAAAGTATTTCCTACTCATGCTTAAGAATCCCAAGCATTTCGTATCATCTTTTGCAGCCGCAAACATAAGATCATGGTCGATTCACGGAAGTTTTCCTTTTTTTAGGTTTTAAAGTTTCAAATGCCTACATTCCCACAATCATTAGTTTGCCTATAGATTTCCAATCAATAACCTCGGGTTGCCTTCATTGGCTATGTAATCTTACCAATAGTTCCAAAACTAAATTATATTAATTTTTTCAGAGAAAAATCAATTCCCAAAATTAATTCACTTTAAACAATTTAATATTTTAAATCATGGAATTACTACAGTAATTAATAAAACATTAATATGACTTTGACCTTCTATGTGTTCTAAAAGAATTTTTAAAGTTTAAATCCTCCAAACTATTAAATTTTAATAATTTAAAATTTTCTTTGGAAGCATTATTTTAATTATTTACTTTTCAAAAAGCCTTAAATCAAAAGAGACAATTTTAAAATATATTTTAAAACTTAAAAGCTTCCTTTACTTCTTCCAAAATGCATTCTTTTAATTTCATATTATAATTTTGTTTTCCTTTTAAAATATTTTTCAACTTTGTTTTACCTCCATCCTCTTTAAATAAACCTAAAGATAACAGCATTAAGCCACAAGGTGAATACTTTAAAAAAAATCCCATTTTTCATCCCATTTACGAAAATCTTCTTTTCTCTTAAATTCTAATCCTTTTCAAATCCACAGAAAGACTTTTCACATCTATCCCAAAACAAAATATGATAAAACTACAAGAAAAGTAAAAGATATTTATATTATATTTAAAATAACCTTGGAATTCATTTTATTAAATTCTTTATTTAATATTTTCTTTTTCCTCCCTAAATTCTCTCGTATTATTATCGTATATTTACCCCTACTTCATATTCACAATAGACTTATACGATACTTTCTGATGTCATGTGATATAGAAGAACAATATATAACATGTTCTTTCATGTATGCTGTTTGTTAAACCAATTTTTTATAAAAAAAATGAAAAACTAGTAAATATTTTTGTCTTAAAATTAAATTTTATTAAAAAATAAACCAAAAAAAAAAAATACATAAAATAAAAAATACAAATAACAGTAACAGGATTGTACTGTTATTTAGTATTATAAGAAACTGTTAATACATACTCGTATAATGTATACATATAAATAATATGACACTATAAATACTCTCTGTCGTTAAATTTATTATAAATATTAGCTGGTGAAAGTGTAAATGATAATCGGATAGAAAGAGAAAGAATATGAATATGTAAATAATACAAAATTCATTCATTCATTCACAATATGTTTAAATAAAGGGTTAAAAATTGTTTGTTTTATTTTTTTTTCAAACGTATTACATATTAAATTAAAAAAAAAAAATGAGTGAAAATATGTGAAAAAGGTCCAAGTTGGTCCTGTAGTGTCTTGGGTAGCAATTAATAATTAAAAATTTATTCAAAGGTTCAAATTCACTCGATTGTATTGAATCGATTTTGTTAGACCGAATTTTATTGGTTTATAAAGGAAAAGCATGCAAAATTTTTTATTAGTTTTTATAACTCACAGGAGATTTTCGATAAATTTTTTATAAGTTATAAGAATCAATCAAAATTAAATCAGGAAATTAATATTAATATAAAAGCTTTCTAAAGATTTGAGTAGTTTTACAAAGGAAAGCGCTATACAAGTTTAAGTATAGCTCTCTGTCCATCAAACGATATTAATATTCCCCCGTAAAATTATGCTTCAACAAGGTGCCTTATATTACAATTTACAGCTAATGTCTTTTCAATAGGGTTTGAGTTTCTCTATATATAACATATGCATCCAGAATATTTGTCAAGTGCTGCCATCTTGTCATTAGTCTTCAGATGTACATGATTTACTATCTCGATTCCATTCGAATTTTCCTTCCTTCCTGCGGTTCTGGAAGGCTGACTTTTAAACTCCTAAAAAGATGCAGCTTTAAAACTAACTTCCAGTTCTTTTTAACAATTTTTCTGTCTGTGGAAGTCATCTAAAAAACCTGAATACACCGAGGCACCAAATTGTTTATTCATGAAAACAAACAGTCCCAGACAGCTTCAGCTTCAAAAGTCTAAGTTCTTAAGAATAACTTTTTAAAGGTCTCAGAATGTAAAAAGAAATTTATAATAACATTAGAATAGAACTATAATGTAAAATACAAATATAAAATGGAAACAACAAAACGAGAGATTTCGTTTAGTACAAAATGAAAAATGATGACAATTCGTGGCACAATATTTTAATTTTTATGTGTAGAATTTTTTTTCCAGTAAAGACACAAAAGCAAAACATATTTTTTTGTCTTGTTTTGTGAATTTTATATTTCTCCTTTTCTTTGTTTTATTTATTTTTTTTTGATTTAACATTGAAAAATTATAATGGGGAGTTAATCCTGTAAAAATAAAAATATGTAAACTTTAATGTAATATAGAAAAATGAAAAATTTCAAAGTCGTCGTCGTCTATTTAGGTTATATTGCAATAGTAACGATTTTTGAATTGAAGATATGATTATATTTTATAACTTTGACCGTTTTATGTTTCAGTTTAGTACAAATTAAATCATGGAAGACATTTCTCAATATTGCGAATCAGGATTTTCCTTTCTATTAACTCATCAAAACATATCAAGATGCCTCAGCAAAATTGAATTCAGAGAAGGAGGAAAGATTGTAAAGTACATTGTTTTCGCAAAATTTCAAGACGGAAATTTTGAAAATTTGGCAGGGCTGGGATATTTGTCAAATCTCTAAACCCTAGAACTCGATATTACACACTAAATACCATCCTAGAAAATATGAGATAAGGTAGGAGGTATGATAGTGATTGTAGTTAAACTTAATACGTAGTACGGAAATAAGTAAATTTAGATGTAAAATTTTAGCTCCGGAATAAATTTTTGATTACTTTACTTCGACATTTTTTAAGTACAAAGCCATTTATTCAAAAATGGAATAGTACAGCTGCAGGTAGCCCTTCTATTACTCCAATTTTATTCATATGAAACTGTTACTTTAAGGTTTCCCTGAGCAGTCCTCCGATCTTAGGAAAACCTTCATGTTCCAACAATCTACCTAACCTCCATTACCTTCCATTAAATTTAGTAAATCCATTGAACGTAAAATATTCCGAAAGTAACCATTGATTTTAATTTATGGTTTACGCGAAAATGAAATTTAGTTTTTCTCTTTTATATGTTTTTTTTTTCTCTATCTCTTTTTACTTCTTTGATTTTTTTTTACATTCTAGGGACTGGGTGTGATCCATCAGGATTTATTGTCACGGTAAAGTGTACTTGCTTTATTTTTCTTTTTTTGGTTTTAAACATTGAGGAAGGTGTTTATTTTGTATTATTTTAGTAACTGATGTGTTATGTTATTTGGGTTTTTGTGTTTTAAAATAATAAAAGGTAGAATATCATCACTTTCTACTAAAACGGGTGACATCAACCTAAATAATTTTTTTTTATCAAAAATTAAAAAAAATAAAATAAAATAAAATACGAGTTAAGAACATTAAATGATAAATTTATACATTTTTTTTTTCTTTATTTTTTTATTTGAACTTTTTTTTGTCATTTCTAGGTACCAGTTTTATTTAATGTTATTTATAAAATAACATTTTGTTGCTGGGAAATAACGTAATAAATCATGTGATATGAATTTTACGATTTTGTAGTTTAGATTTTGGTTTTCCAATTTTTGAAAATAAATTTATCATTTGCTGTTCGCTGTTTTGGTATATTAAAATATAACGGTATATCCTGTTTCGAATTCTACGACTAAATATGACTTGCTGGTGGAAGGTAAAAAAGAAAGAATTGGAAGTGATTTGTAACGAAGTGTTCAAGTAGAGTTCGAGCTACCTTCCGCAGCTTAATTCAATGTTTTGATCTTGCATATCTACTTCAGTTAGTATACTCTTATATTCAATAAAATTTTAAGTATTAATCGCATCTTTAGTGTGAGGAGTTGAAAAGAAAGCCTTAGAAGATCTAATTTTTAAATTGAGAGTTATAATTAAAGAACTTAAAGTTTCTTCCGTGATTTTTCTCAGTTTATTCCATCTTCTCCATGCATGAGGTCTATTTCAATTGCTGATGAATTCAAATAATTGAATTATGATACAGAATCAGTATTTGAGTACTTGTAACTTCTCATAATTTTTTTTTGGAAAATTGACAGAAGCGATTCCTGACATAGTCGCATAAGCTATCCAGAAGACATTTGCTTGTTTCTAGCTTTTTTTAGTTTTCTTGGTGCTATATTTTTTCAACACTAGATGATTTTTCCTAACCATCCAATCCATAGTCTGCTTTTAGTATCGCTCTGCAATATTTTGAAAATGCTCAAACAATTTACTAAACAAGGTTTTTTATAAATTTATCCCAAAAAATTTCCATATTTTTTTATTTTTACTTGACTATCACTTTTTAAAATAGGATTTACATAGGACCTGAGTTCATAAAAATGACATTTATCAATTTCATGTTCATTTTTTATATAGTATAACAGTAAATTTGTTAAAAGTAAACGATATTACATAATAAAATTGCGTGATAAAAATTTTTTTAAAAAAACGGTATATTTCTTTTTATTTTATTTTGCGAAATAAACACGCAACTTAAAAAATTCAAAATTAAACAAGACTTTGGCGTTAAAATTACATTTTTTTGTATTTTATATTAAATTAGTTACAAATGAGTTACATGACTTTCTTATTCTATAAAGTAATTTAAAAAGATTTTTTGTAAAGAATTTATAAAAGTTAAAAAAAAACATTTTTAAAAAAATGTTATTGTGAATTAATAGTTATGCATTTATTTTGGAAGAAAAATAAAAGACTGTTACAATTTTGTTGAATGTTATATGGAAATTTATTAATTTTCTAAATTTTAGAAAAAAAATTCGACAGAAAAAAATGTTTGAGAATATATTTTACTGGTCGTTGATCATCAATTTTGAAGGACGTGTTTGGTGGAATAAACAATTTTTTTTAACTGAAATACGTTTTATAACATTAATTTGCAACGTTTAGAATTTACAATAAAATCTTGTGTGTTGTAATTTTGTTAAGGCGATATTACAATATAGTATGGGTTTTCCAAATAGGTTTTTTGTATCCCCGGAGATTTTGAAGCCGTCATATATGTGAGCACGTTAAATATATGCAGCTTCAAATACCTGAAATAAAGTCTGATTCGGGCTGTAATGTTGATTAAGAGTTTAACTTAAGTGAAATGTGGTTTAAGAGTTAGGAGCGCAAGGGTAACAGTAAAAGGTTATTTGAGAACAATAAGTAACAGAATATTATATCCGTAAATATACGTATTTCAAATATCAAATTTAAAAGGCCTGGGTAAAAGGCTATTGATTTAATTAAACTTAAGTTGAAAAAAACTGAAATTTAAACTCAGCTCAACACTTATACATTTCCTGAGCTAAATCAAAGCCTTCAAGTTAAATTAAATGAGTTAGTGTTAGCCTAAATCGTTATGTCTGAACTAGCACTAATTTTGATTTCAGCTTGAGTCGAGTTGAGTGCAAATCTGATAAGCTCAAATTCATTTAAAGTTTAAATTCTTATATTATAAATATTACTATGTAAGAGGGTACCTAAATTTAAGTATATCTAATTTAATAAATATATGTGAGTAGGTAACCAAGTTTAAGTTAGACCAACGTATAAGCTTATGTGTATATGATATATGAGCAACTTTTGATTTGAGTTCATTTAAGCTTTGCGTTCCGGTAAGCTCTTTGACAACCCTTCTTCAATTTTCCAAGTAATATTAAATTATCTTGAACCAAATAACAAAAGTCTTGCACTCTATTTAAAGTAATTCAGAATTGGAACATTTCAAAAGCTCTAATGAAATATTTATTGATATGGTGGATTATTGTACTTTGAACTTATTTTAAAACACACAGATATAGAATAGGAAATTTAAAATTGTTTCCATGTATTAAAATAGAATCAAGAAGCTAATAAATACTTAAAAAATGTAAACTTTGTAAACGTATGTTTAGGCAGGCCTATTTTTACCCCTACCCAACCTGTGGTAGATTTTTCAACATCTACTATTACCAAAAATAAGAAGATTCCAATAATTGGCTTGAGCTGTCATAAGTCCATCAATTTAATACAACTGAAAGAATTTGCAATTAAAAAATAACTGTAAATATTTTTAAAACTCAAAAATAATCATTGTATAAAATTGCAATCATATGCATGTTATACTTTTAAAAACAATTCCCCTTCCATTTACTAAGTTTGTAGTACACGTCAATTTAATAATAGACTACTATATATACTCTTTTGAAATAATATCATCATACCATACAATCGTATCATTAAATACCACTTCATATATACTTCAAAGTTTATTACATGCATGTGAATTTAAGCAGATATATGCAAAAACCAATTACCATGCATTTGTACCTAATCAGATTCCCTTACCGCATACTCTCCAATTCTCCACCAAAAAGGGTAAATCAATTTTTAATTTTAAATTATTAAATAGGTATTAGTCGTGATTTTTTTACATGACTGATTTCATATAAAAAACTTTTACATTGACACATAAAATTTTACTATATTTGGGGGACTGGGAGTGGTTTACATTCATTTATAAATGATGCAACCCTTTATGCATACTTGTTTAACCCTATAGTAATTTGTTTTAAAGTTTAAAAAATAGTTTTTTTACTGAAGAGTATATGAACTGTGTCATATTAAAAATTACACACACGATTTATACAAAATGACGATGACGTATTAAATGGCATAAAAAAACTTCTAAAAAGGAAATTTGTCAGAAAGTGTAAACAAATTTAGTAAAGAGTGAAATTAAAAGCATTTTCGTGTTAAAGAGTTTTTTTTTTGTAGTTGTTTTTTGTTTTTTTTTTTTTTTTCAATGCAATTTTTTCTAATATGTTTATAAAGTTTATTGGCTCTTGCACCACATTTTTCATGCAATTTAACTTTTTTAATTTAAAGGAATATTAAGCTTTTTAAAAAAAATTTTCACAAAATATAACGGTAATAAATTAAAGAAATAATTCATTGAAGCTTTTCAAAAGAAATATTAACTTTGTTTTTGCAAAAAATTTTCACAAATGCAAAAAACTGTTAAATTTTGATAATTTTTTAGGATTTTTAAAGAAACTTTTGTGGTTGTTTGTGGAAAATTTGGTTGATTTTGTGTTCAAATGGATGGAAAGGATTTGGAATGATTTCTTAAAAATATATTCCAAGAATTTTTCTTTGATTTTTCGAGGAAAATACTACTAAATTAATAAAATAATATTGTTTTTTGATAGCTTTTGATAGCATAGACAGAACTAAAATTAGTGGTATTCTTAATAGACTTGGCATCTCAGAAAAGTTAACAAGATTAGCATGTCTAACCCTGACAAATACATCTGCAAGAGTCAAAATTCAAGGGGTGTTGACTGAATCTTTTAGAATAGAATCGGGAGTTAAGCAGGGTGATGCTCTATCAACATTACTATTTAACCTAGTTCTTCATTATGTCGTAAAAGAGATAGATCCTCAAGGAACTATATTTATAAAATCCATACAAATATGCGCTTTCGCCGATGATATTGTAATAATTGCTAAGAATTTAAGAGAGCTAAAAGAAACATTTACACGTTTGGAAACTGATGCTAGAAAAGTGGGATTGATAATAAATGAACCCAAAACTAAATACTTCGTAAAAAGCAAATCACATATACCAACGCAAGATTTGAATATTAATGGTTATAAGTTCGAAGGTGTTCATTAGTTTAAGTATCTCGGAGTTGTATACAGTAAAAGTGAAGACACCGCTGTTACGGGAAAAAATACAAGCCGCAAGTAGATGTTACTATACATACTCTAGTTTTATGAAATCCAGGCTGTTGTCGAGAAATACAAAGCTTAAATTATACAAAACATTAATCAGACCGGTTCTAACATACGGATGTGAAACATGGACGCTTAAAACTGCAGATTGTAGACAATTGGGAATATTTGAGGGTAAAATACTTCAAAAAATATATGAACCGGTTAGAAACGAAGATGGTACATACAGATCAAGAAATAATTTCGAGCTTGAACAATTGACTGAACATAGAACCATAATAAGATTCATAAAAACGCAAAGGTTAAGATGGATAGGACATGTTATAAGAATGCCGGATAACAGAACAACAAAAAGAGTGTTTCTCCACCAAATGCAGGGTGCTAGAGGTAGAGGGAGACCAAAAAAAAGATGGCTAGACGCTGTTGAAGATGACTTAAGGATTTTAGGAATAAGAAATTGGAAGAGAGTTGCACAAGATCGGGATGTATGGAAGAGAATTATAGCGGAAGCTCAGGTTCATCAAGGACTGTAAAGCTATAGAAGAAGAAGAAGAAGAATGTTTTTTGAATAAGGGACTCCAAATTTTCATAACGGGAGTTTTTTCTAGAATTATAGCGCTTTAATAACTTCAAACAAAATTTAAATTTAAGTTGAAGGCAGTTTATTTTATTCGATTTCAGTAAGCGTTGAAAATTTATCATGGAAAGATTTATGACGCAATTACGCTCACAAATTGTTGAAATTTATTTTTAAAATCAATTTTCTATTTAATTTTTTAAATTCTATTCAATTTTTTTTAATTTCGATTTAATCAAAAGATTGTATTTAGTGATGAAGCTCATTTTTGATTGAAAGACTAAATCATCAAGCAAAATTTTTCATATATGAAGCAAAAGGAATCCTCGAGCATATTCTTGTTTCTTGAAAAATTTGCTGTATTGAGTGGTTCACACGCTAGTGACATAATCGGTCAATATTTTTTTAAAAACGATACTTGAGCTAATGATACGGTTTATGGTGCTCTTTGCAGATCGATGATCAATGATTTTTTGTTCCAAAATTTGAACGGTATCGATCTGGAAGTTTTTTGCTTCTAACAAGTGCTATACCTCATAATTCTACTGCAATAACTGGTTTATAAAAAGAAAGATTTGGTGACATTATTATTTCGAAAAAAAGTGCAAATTAATTGGCCTCGAATATCCTAGAATAACAAATAACTAGATTATATTCTTTGGGGTTATTTGAAGTTGGGGTTATTTGAAGTTATTGAAAGTTGAAGGGGTTATTGAAGTCATTGATTTACGCTGATAAACTATAAACAACAGACGCTTTGGAAGCCAACATAATCCGTGTTATTGATGAAATAAGATCTGAATTACTCAAAAAAGTGGTCGAAAATTGGTCTGACCAATGCAGTTCCTCAGAGCTAATTGTGACGGATATATGCATATAAATTTATATTATTTACTTCATTAGGTGTATTATTTAAAAATATTTGAAGTCAATTTCAATAACAGCGGAAGTCGTAAATGAAAGCCGAAATTTCGAAATCATTTACATTCTATAGACAAATAATTTAGAAAAATTGTTTTTTTACTATACCCATATTCAAAACCTAAAATAAATTTAAAAGCTATATATTCAACTTAAGATTACTTTGAAAAACAATTAAAATTCAGAGCGTTTGATAATATTAAATACTACAAGGAAGTAAGAAAGTAAGGAAATGCCGTTACAAGTATTATTTTAATATTCCTATAGTATTTGAGGACAAACAATACTGGTAATTAACTTTTAAAATGTTTATGAAACTGTTCTAAGAATGTTTAGTTAGATGCTATATTTAAAAAACCTTGTATTTAATAAAATATGTTCTTTGCAGTTTAAGGTATATCAGATACTTTACTCTTAATCTTGACTTTTGTAAACGTCTTTTGATACCAACCTAATATCACTTATAATAAAATTTAAAACTTATATAAAAGTTATATTGAACTAGTTTTAAATTTTAAAATCTTACTGAAAAATATAATATTAAAATTTAAATATTCTTAATATTTGTCTCGTGTCTTCAGTTATACAATTTGAAATTTGATAACCCAAATTTAATGCAATGTAATATAATATTCTTTTAAACTTTTATTCAAACTTAATTTAATGGAAAAATTTTTAAAATTTTTCTTAGAATGAAAATAATATATTTGAAAAGTTTTAATATCAAAATTCAAGTTCAATTCATTTAAATTTTATATCTTTAATTTTTCAATATTAAACCCAAAAAAACTCTTTTGACATCAAACATCTATTAAAAAGTTTGTTTAAATTACCATCAAAATTGGGTGGTGGCATGCCAGAAGTACCATGACCAGAAGCCCCGTTGGGATTTTTGACTCACTTCATTGAGTGAGAAATCCCATAGAATATTGCGAGAACCCCCTTGGGATTTGTAACTCACTACAATGAGACAGAAGTCCTATGGAACTTGTGATATTTGCTAATGGGACTTTTGTCTTTTCAAATTGAATTAAAAGTCCCATTCAATTTATCATATAGGAACATATTCTGGAAAAGCGTATTACCCATGATTTTGTAACCCACTAACAAATCCGAATATTTTCAACAGATACATTAGTTATTTTCCATTATCTGGTACGGTATCCGCGAAGGTAAGGATCGCGGCGATCGATAGCCTTTCTGGTGGGTTTACTCCTCGCGTATGAATATTTATATTATATCTAGAATATTTTGAATATTATATCCGAAATTCTGAATTAGGAGGGACTTTCGAATTTAATTCAGAATAAGGGTTTTATAAGACTTTTACAGACCACTTATATGAAGTATATGTATCACATTCACAGGAGTATACGTTTTTCTCCCCAATATGTCTCATGAACATTTTACCGGACTTTTGACCATGGACTTCTGACATATCACAAATTGCACAGTACAACAAACAATGCTTATTTTTTAATAAAAATTTTTTCATGATTATACACTCTGATCTGAATTGAAACAAGAACAAAAGTTAGCACTGACGAACCATATTGCATCATATAAAAAACATGGTACATGATACTGAAATAATTTTAATCGATTCTTTGTTTTCCATTTTTTTATGCTTCTCGATTCCCTCATGAATTATAAAAAAAATTTATAATTAATAAAAAACAATAAATGGAAAACAAAAAAGGCAAAAGATTATATGCATAAGGTATTAATATAGCATGACTTTCAACAAGTTTAAACAATATTCTCATATTATGAAAAAAACTGTTGGAATATAATTTATTGCAATGTAGTTGGAAGGGATGACAGTAGGGTACAGCAGGAAATAGAATGATGTAAAAACTTTATGAGTGTTGCATGCTATTCATTAATATCATGACAACCTATTGATAATAATATTTAAAGGAGTCGGTGCTTTAAAAAAATTTCCAAACCTTACGATCCGATTTTATAATTAAATTATAGAAGCACTCCGGGAATCGCAACTAAAATAGATTGTAACTTACAGTTGCAGAGCTGGCGCTTTTAAAGATAACTCTTCAGAGATGTGCTTCATGTGGTGTTGTTACGTGAAACGTAATCCACACACACATAGTGTAAAGTAAGGGATCAAAGCACTCCGGTGCCTAATTTTTATACATTTGTATCTGAAAGGTTTTAAATTAGAAGAATTTTAAAATTGAAATTGAAATTTATATTATATTGTAGATAACTTTTTAAAATAGGAAACATTTTAAAGTTACATTCAAAATTCTAGAAAGTGAAGAAAATCTAACCGGTTGCACTAATATCTCTCCAATATATTCTATATATTAGAGTGAACTCTCCGGAGCTTTATTTTTCAATGAATATAAGAATAACACTCCGGAGTCTTCTTTGCGGAGTCGCTTTTCATTCCTGCTAAACTAAGGGCTATCATTTTAAATCATAAAAAAAATGGATCAACAGCAGATGATTCGAATTAAAGGTAGAAAAAAAGAAATCACACAGTTCGTTTATAATTTCCAAAAAACTTTAATAGAACTTCATGCTGCTTGAGTCTAAAGGTGCATTTATGTTGGAGCTACGATAAGCGATAAGAGCTTCGATAAGAGCATAGCCTAGAAAATTTATATTGTTTTTCGATGATCGAAACCGATCCATACTGGATCATAACGCTATGCTTTTATTCACGCTCTTATCACTTATCGTAGCTCCTACATAAACGTTCCCTAAGTGATTCAATCCCCAGTTGCAAATATGAAAAATAGAAAAAGAAAGCTATTGTAACATCAGAACATCCATGTTTGAAATAACAAATGAAGTTTCGACATTCTTTTATATATTTTGCAAAGAAAATCGGCTCCCTCACTTTTTTCAAAATGTGTTTGTGAATGAAATTATCATTCCATAATACTTTTAATTATTTCCATTAATTTAAACTTCGTATCGATTTCTTTGGTTATACATAATTTAATTTAAAATGATGATAAAAAACAAAAACAGAATCGATTCTTTCAGAATATATGCATACATAATATAATACATATTTTAAATATATTTGCACGTTTGAATGGTGATTTACTTTGACATTTTTAATTGTATATATAGCCAACAGGTGTCATCATTAAAAACAATAATAGACTTTTTCTCTTCATATATATATATACACATATTAATATAATTGGACTTTATGCATTCTTTGTTTTATGTTACTCAGAATGCTACGATTGGTTTTTCTGTGATATTCCATTATCACATTGTTGCACGGTTCTTTTTATAATTTACATGAATTTTAAATAGAATTTTAATAATTTATTTATTTGATTTATGTGATTTTTTCAACATTCTTTTAATTTTTCCTCAATTTATTTTAAAATATTAATGTTCGTACATTTTTATTATTGAACACAAATGAATCGATTAAGGATTTTTTTCTTCGACAATGGTAAGTCACTTTTATACAAAGCTACAAAATGGATTATTATAATAAATCAATGGCTTGAAATAAGCTTCATATTAAATTTTATTATGACTTAACATAATCTTAAAGATTAAAGTTCAATTAAGTTATATAGCATACCGCGATTATGAGCAATTTACACAAGCATTTCTAGGGATGATTCTATCATCAGACTTTTAGCTCAGTAAATTGATTATGCTTCAACATATTTAAGACATGTTGCACCATTTAGTTGAAACCACATATTATAGTTCAGACCGTGCTACAACAAATCAGTAATATTTTAGCTTGCTCCGATGACTTAACTATTCACAATGTCTATTTGAATTTGAGAAGCTAATTTATGAAGAGTATCTCCGTCAAAGATACGTATCGGATCAGCACCGAAAAGTAAATCGATCTAGCTCTGTGTGTTTGTCCGTCCGTCCGTGTGTTAGCACGATTACCCAAAAATAGAACTAAAAGAACTAGAGCTTTGAAACTTACACAAAGTCATTTTTGGACACGTTCAAAGTTTCCCTTTTGTATTTGGTTATAATCTCACCAATGGTGCGGAGAGCTGCCAGATAACTTCTTTGCAGCAATATGAATTTCTTTAAAACTAATTATAATAGGAGGTTGAAAATTGCACACGGTTAGTTATATAACAGAACAAGCAACTATATAAAGTTTCAAAATTTAACGGCCCCATTTTCCGGCAGCTGCCATACAACTTCCATGCTTAAATATGAATTTCTTCAAAACTAACTATACTAGGGGGATGAAAATTACACACGGTTGGTTATAAAATGAAACGACCACTTATATGAAGTTTCGAAATGTTACGGCTTCATTTTCAGAGACCTGCCATACAAAGTTGTCAATTCGATAACTGTGAATCTAATTAAGCTACGAGGTTAAAATTAAAACGTGCCAAGTAAAGTAATGGGAAAGTTAATTTGCAAAACATTACTCGGACCAACTTTTATGGGGGGCCAAATTTTTTGTTTTTTATTTTTTCTTGTTTTCATGTTTTTTTAAGCAAATATTATGGGGTAGAGTTAGCCAAATTTTTTTTAATTATTTTACTTTTTACATTATTATTTTTAATATAATAGCAATAGGGAATTAATTAATGGTTTATTTCATTTTATACATCATAGTAGATATGCACGGGTATCTAAAAATTGAGTTGGGCAACTATAATCTTTGTTGTTTAATACAGGATTTATTAAAATCAAATATTTTAATTTAATTTCGAATTATTTTCAAAAATAGTTTATTCAACTAAAAACAAAACTAATTTATTGCCATTAGTTTTAAAATCAATTAAAATATCGTATATTAAAACTTCAAACAGAAATTCTCATTCTATTATAAACAAAATAATAAATTTTATTTTTAAATAAAATAATTTATTTTCGATTTAAATCACTTTAAAATTTTTTTTGAAAAACGATAATATTAAAATATTATGTACGAATATAATTTTCAAATTATAAATAAATAAAAAATAAAAAATAACGAATTTAATTTATTTTGCTCTTTGAAATGAGATAATCTCCAAAGTCATCAACCATAATGAAAAAAATGTTGTTCATGATTTAAATTTTAAAATAAATTTTCCAAATTGAAAAATTTTTCTCTCAAATATTCAAAAAAAACTCCCATTTTTTTCAAAATATTGAAAAACCAAAAAATAACAAACTTTCAAAATGTCACGTACAATTCAAAGAAATCAGAAACAAAACCTCAAAATTAATCTGTTTTTTTTTTGTTTTTCTTTTTTTTTTTGAGTACAAAAACAATTTGTCACATTCAAACATTGATAATAATTGTTGAGAAAGAAAATTTGATATTATACGTCCCTTTTTAACATATTTGCTTTCTTCAATATTTTCAATTCAATAAAGAGTGTTATTTTACAAAAAAGTGTTGAAACTAATTTTTTTGTAAAGTAAAATTACTGCATTTTATATAATGGACCGAATTTGAAAGACATTCAAATTCATTCCAAAATGTCAAACGAATACTTATTAAAGTTTTTTAATAAAAAGCTGTTGAACCTTATGCTTCAAAAACAGGAGGATAAAATTGACGATTTTGTTTTTTGAATTGTGTGTATTCAATTATACTCGTCTACTATATGCGTAAGCAAGCTCTTAGGCTAATGAGCATTATGAACTTTATTAAGAATTTTTGGAAGCAAGAAGAAAGGTAGTGTAGTGAAGAAGTAATATATTGGTCACATAAAAATCAATTTGTAGAAATTTATCAGAAGAGGCAGTTCTACTTCGTATTGAATGTATGACGTCCTTAGTTTCAATAGATACAAGTCTACGTTTTTATATAGGTATACCTAGTACCTATTACCAATAACAATTTTATATTTGAGTTAATATATATATAACGAAACATATTTGATTTTGTTTATGTAATTATAGTACCTGTGAGTTATAAGAGCGAATTAAAATTATTTGATAATATTTTTTACTTCTTTGAATTCATTAATTAACATTGAATCCAATTATTGTATGTAATATTATTGCATTTTATATTATTTTCAATTATTGTAAATTTACTACATTTTAAAATTCAATAACTTTAACTCTATACATACTTTTAAAATTCTTAAGATTTAAATTTAATATTATGACTATTGAAACTTTTAAGCTAACGAGAACGTGACTACAAACATTTTAATACTTTTCAAGTGTTAAATGATATTTAAAACCAATAAGAATTAAATTAGTATATCTTGATTTTGATACTATGTTAGTTTATTGATAAAATCAAATCATCAGGTATCTTAAATTTAATAGGCGCACAAGTTTGTATAGTTGGTTGCGTTTAAATTTAAGAGTTACTTTAAACTTTAACACCTTTAATAGCCTTGAGTCTGTACTCTGAACCATTGGTTATTATTTTTTCTAAAGATTACTATCACACAACTCATCAGGGGTCACAGGCCTAGAATTATTCCATATAGTAGATTTGATTCATAATAGAGTATTATAGATCTTAGGGTACAATAGTTTCTTGGTTAGAACTGTTATTAGTTCTTTGAGAACCTAGGCTACGTGTTAACTAGCTTCTTGTTAGCTGCTGTGTTTTTACTAGCTTCTTATTAGCTGCTGGTAGCATTCAAAGCTATCTACCTACCAGCAATTTTAAAAGCTAAGGTTCCCACCTCTTAATGGAAATTAGGTTAATTTGTTGTATGTTTTAAGTTTCAAAGTTTTTGTAAACACTATATTAATACATTTCTTAATAATATTTCATTCCACATTCCGACAGTATATTTAATTTTACCCCACAAAATGAGTTTGCTGATTTTGTAACAGCTGCGTGTATAACAACACTACCCACATATACTTTCAATATTGATTTCATCACATTTATTTTACTTTTTAGTCTTACTTTCAAAAATTACTAACGTGTGTTGTGTTACAAAATGTCTTCAAAGTATAAAATCAAAAGAATTGATGAATCCTTTATCCCAGAAGCGTAAAAATTGAAAAAGTGACGAATCTTTTATCTTGAAATCATTTAAATCAAAAAAAAAAAGAAAATAAAATCTGAGGATAATCAGATAAGGGAAGTAACTTAGGATTGTTGCTTAAAACGTAGTATTTTCTATCTTTTATTGAAGACCAAATGGAGACACCTAACCGATCTAAAGAATCTGTAATAATATAGGCCTATTTTAACTTAGACGATGTTTTTAAACTGAAGAATCTGAAAATATTTTTATTCAAACTGTACATTTGTATCAAAGACCCTATGGTTAAGTTTGGTTTTAAAAGGGTGTTGTTTAAGTGTGTTTGTAAAGTGTGTTAAGGTGGCTTTCGATGCTTTCCATGACCCTAGTTAAAAAGAGTAAATAAAAAAGATTTGTACAATTCAATTAAGTAATTTATTTATTAAGTTATTTTGTAGTCTACGAGCTTAGATACGTCTTCATCATTATGTCCTCCAGCATATTAGAAATAAATTTGTTTTAAAAAACCTTAAATTACACCAACTGTTTTAACCCTTAAATTGAAAGATCTTCACTTAAAGCGAAAACGTTTTCAGTTAAACTAGAAATCTATAATTTAGAAGTTAACCAGTTTTGATGTGTTCCAGTTCATAATAATTACGAATTTTATAAGTTGATTGAATTATTCATGTTTTTAAAGACTACAATCTGTTACATGGAATGTTATTATGGGTTTTATCGTATGCCTTGTCTGGTGATTGTAAAGATGAATATCACATTCGGCTTAATTGGGAGAATTCCCATCATCCATGTTTCCACTGAAAGAATAATTACGGGAATTCCTGTCATTTATATTTCCACTGAAAGGATAATTTCAGCGATTCTCGTCATGATTTGTATGTATGGAAACAATGAGTAATTTTTCAGTCGACTTACTAAAAATTAAGTGATTTTTCTAGTCGGCTAGCTAAAAATGATGTGATCTTTTCAGTTGACTTGATAAAAACTAAGCGAAGTCGAATGTGTTAAGAATCTTGGTTCTTCCACTCGGCCTTCTATGAGTAAAGCTGCTTTTAGTCGACTATAGGGTAATTGTGAAAAAATCCTACAACAATTCCATTACCTTAACCTCTCTTTTATTTTACTAAAAACTATTTCCGGCAAGATGAAAGATATACAAAAATTCCTTCACATCCTCCAATATCTTAACTTAACGAATTTCAATCGTTCGCTATTAAAAACAAATCACAAACGATGTTTTATCTGGTTTTTCATATTATAAGAATACACGTATTAAAAGTTTTTCCTATTAACATTTTTTTTTGGAAAATCAAAGGATTTACTAAGAAAAAAGGATTTAGATTGATATCCTGAAATTCTTTCAACTTTTTATTAGAGCATATATTCGTGTAATCTATGTTCTTATATATATGTAAGAATTAATGTAAATTTTATACACAAATCAAATTATATATATTTAATATTTAAAAAAAAACACAAATTTCTGTCTTCTCATTCTTCTCAGCAGTAACAGGATTACAGAAACTTGAGGGAGCATAAAAACAGAAGGAAGCTTCTGTTATTTTTCCACTTTTATTCTTTAGGTATTGTTTTACTCCAGTCGCTGTGCATATGATAGAAATGTTGAATGAATGAATGTATTGATGATGGATTTAAAAAAGAAAAATATCAATCAGATTTATTTGAATTGAATATTGATTGAAGTTCTTATATTCTATTTATACTATTTCTTATTCGTTTTATTGTTCTGATGGTTTGTTTTTTTTTTTTATTAAAAAGACGGATTTACAAATAAAATTTACAAAATCTGTTTGTTGTTATTTTAAAGGATCAGTCTTTTTGGAATTTTTTTCTTTAAATTGAAATTTATGAGTTATTTATTGTATAATTTATAAAAAAAACGAGGAAGAGTGTAGTAGAGTAGACTGTGTCAACTCTGGGATACCGAACGTAAATTACTTTTGGCAAAATTTCAAACATACAGCCTTATTAAGTGTAGTGGAATACTCATATAAAAGAAGGAGTTGTATGGCAGCTACTTGAACCCTTTGCAGTAGACCAACAAAATTTTTGCTGTAACTTTGGCCATTACACTAAACTATTTTTAGCAAAATTTTAGACACTTAGCTTCATTAGGAGAGTAATGCTCATATAAAACAAGAGTTGTATGGCAGCTACTCAAACCCACTTCAGTAGACCAACCAAGTTTTGCAAAAACTTTGGCCATAAAAGTAAACTACTTTTGGCAAATAATATAAAAAAAGAAGTTGTATGGTAGCTACCCGAACCCATGGACCAAAATGACTGACATACATGACATACATAGCTAAATCGATTTATCCCCTCCCTCTTCTTCTCTGCGTCACAAACGTAATGGCAAATTTATTATACCCTTTGACTATATAGTCATACGGGTATAAAAAGTTTTTCCAAAAAATTAAATTGTATTTTATATTGATTCTAATGTTTCTATTTATTCAAGATGGAGGAGGATAAAATGATTGTGCAAATGTTTTTTAAAGGATTTTACAAATTGATCCTTTTATTTTTTCTGTAAGTATTGAATCAAAAATATCTAAAATAAATAGTCGCTTATATTGCGCTGTTTGTAAGAATTTTGTAATTTAACAGAATAATGATTTATTTAAAAATATATTGTTTATTAAACTAATTCTATGGTGGACTGTTCTAAATATTTAAGGCTTATATTAATGCAAAGCCCCATAATTTACAGAGTCATTGTAATTCATTAATCCAACACAATTTCCTCTTCAAAATTTGTCAAGCTCATTTCATCCGCATTTGTATCAAGTAGATCAAAATAGATTGGAGGGAGGATGAATCGTAGCCTGGTTGAGTGAGCTGTAAGTATGTTATTCAATGTCAAATTACAGAAAAGTTGTTAAAATGAAGCTAAATTACAGCTAGAACAACGGAAGATGTCTAGAATATAATTTATAAGGAAATAACAGATTTCGGCAGATTTCGGCCTATATGGAATTACCCAATATCAAGGAATAGAATAAGCATTTTTTGGGAATTAGCGACCACGATTCCTTTGTAAAGCAAATAACCAAAATAAGATGGAAGTGGAGCCTATCCATACATTGAGAAAAGACGGAAGTGCCATTACTAGAATTTCATTATGTTGGAACCCACAAAGAAGTTCTACAGTAACAGGCAGACTAAAAATGACTTGGAAATGCACTGTCATAGAAGGAATAAATAAGGAATAATAGGCGATATGTGTTAGTACATAATTCAAAAGAATGCGTCAAAAAGAGAAGATTGAAAATAATAAGTGGAAGTCCCAACCTCCCTAGTGAAGTAAAACTAAAATTTTACGAAATTTAATATTTTGAAATTTTGATCTTAGGTTAAACCTATTTTTAAATGACAACTAGGAACTAGCGTCTTTAAAGACAATTGAGGAATTCTTAATCAAAAACTTATCGAGAATTTATTTCAAAGATAGGTTTACTTGATCCTGTCATAAAAAAACCCCTTAATTTTTTTAATATGTCACTTACCTTTTCATTAAATAAAATAATCTTATGATTAAAAGAAATTTGTAAAACATTGTATGAGCAACACAAAAGTTAAAGTATCAGCTTCTAACTCTACTAGACTCTGAATTGAATTTTTAGTTCAGACTCCAGAACTGTGGTATTCGTCTTTCTAAACTAAATTCTGTCAACTTATTTAAATTCCCAATATTCCCAAAATTCCCAAATCTTCCCAATACCCTAATCAATATAAAATTTAATTAATTCAAATAAATTAACATCTTTAATTTAAATTTATTAAATTTGTAATAATTTTGAATTAAGCAATTAAATTTATTTAATTACTATTTACAAAAAAAAAAATACATGCATATTTTACAGTATACATAATTATAATAAAAATTATAATAACTTTTACAAACTCTTCCAAATAATTTAATTTAAAAAATAATAATAATATTTTTTAATGACAAGATTAATGTTAAATTTTCATCATTATCTAATACATATGTACAATATACAAATAACATTTCCGTCCAATCCCTTTTTTTTCTTCAATTTATTTGATTTAATCAGTCATCTGTATTGTTGAACAACGGTAATTACATATTTATAATTTAAATAATAACAGATTATATTATTAACGGTTCTATGTTTTCATGTTATTTTTAATTATCATTAAATTTTTCACTTGACTAATTTAAAACGGCAGCTGTTATAAAACTATCATCAATATCAGAATTTATTATATTCATAATATAGAATCATTAGATTAAAAATGTCAAAGGGTTAATCGTGTCAATTCCAATTATTGATTATAGCGTTGCCAATAAGCAAATAAAAAATGGTCATAATAAAATGAATAGAGGGGATCAGAATTAAACAAGTGAAATAAAAGGAAATTAAAAAAATAAAAAGTGATAAAATTAACAATTTATAAGAAATATTAATTTTGAGTACATTTTGAAGAACTATTAAATAAAATAATATATGCCTATATTAAATTCCACTCTGTCCCTCTGTACATCCTTCTGTATATCTGTTTACTCAAGTGTTCATAAAACTTTTAAACCGCTAGAAATAAAACAGTGCATCCACTACAGAAAAGTACAGCTAGGTTTATTAAAAAACTTTTTCTACTTTCTGTATCCCCACCCATTACAGAGCTACAACCCCCCAAAATTCGAAAAAGTCCTGTATTTAAATTAAAATAATACAGGCTGATCAAGCTTTTAATCTGGAAACTATAAATCAGAGATGCTTTATAAGCTAAAAATAAATACTAGTAGATAGTGCTGTCATACGTTTTTTTAATGTACCGTTATACGAAACTAAATTTTTGGAATATTTTCGACTTCTTATAGCTTCCAAACTTTTTTAGTCAGAAATTTCAAATTAATTTAGGCGAGTGAGATGCAATTAGGCGATTGAAAATAAGTACGAGTCATCTGGGAAAATATTTTTACCTGTTTCACCGTTTGGGAGTCATAGACTCAAAAACTATTTAGGGAGTCACATCCTTAAAAACGCGCTATTTTAAAAAATCTGCAACATGAATACGTTTCCTATAAATTTAGATTCTGGCTTTGCTCATAACTCATTATGAATATTCTTTAACTTTGGAAGTCTTTGCTTTTTTTAAACACTTTGGGGGTTTTCCATAATTTTTATTTCTTTTGATATTACAAGTAATTAAATTTTATTATTACCAATTATAATAAGTTCAAAAATATAAAAAAAAATTTATTTTAATTTTATTCAATCAATTAATTCATGTTATTTTTTTTTGTTTGATTCTTCAGTTGATTTATTAAAAAACGAAAACACTTTTTTATGATAATTTTTTAATGTTCTTCCATAAATTTTATAACTTTAACTATTTATTTAAGTCTTTATAGTATAAAAGGGTCAAAAAACACTAGGGGTAGGCGAAATCTATAAATTGTTCAGGATCCTTTTATTTTTATGTCTTATTTAAGGTTTATACAATTTTTTAATGATAAAAAGCATTTTTATTTATAGCTTCAACCGCCCGCCTGTCTTACAATTAACAAATGGTATTGCTGTGGGTACTTTTATTCATTGTTGTCCTTCAACAAATTACCCTTCTATAAAAACTCATAAAGATGTCGTTGCTATCAAAAATGGGATCTGGGGTTGTTAAGAATGTATCGTGATAATTAAGCATATATAATTATAAATTTAATATTTAAACTCTTTAAAATTCTGGCCTGTAATCGTCAATTGGAATTTTTTGAAAATTGACAATATAAATTTTATTTTTTTTAAATGGAAACTTTGTTCAGTGTGTTCATTAATAAATATATTATATTATAAATTATTAAATCAAACGGGGGAGGGATATAGATGATTTCAGACTCTCGTTGCTTTATTTGGGTGATTGAAAGTCGCATTGCCTTAGTAGATATCATAAACCCTATAAATATTGTTAAGCAATCTGTATTAAAGATCTCTCCGTAGGTTGAATAAGTTTTTGTAAACACTCCTAATTAGGAGTAATAAATAACACACAAGTGCCTTAAGAGGAGTTCAAACTACCATTGCTTTATGTGGGGAATTGAAAGTCACACTCCCTCGGCAGTTATCCAAGCCCCATACATTGTTAAATACTCCGGATAAAGATCCGTAGGTTGAATAAGATTTTCGTAAAGACTCCTCTCCGTAGGAATAATAATTAACCCACAAGCGTCTTAAGAAGAGATGAACGGAAACTAAATATCAAGTGGAATTTTACAAACCACATTCTGATGACAGAGTAAATTCTGGTTAATATATTGTTTAAAAGTGCTTAAAACTGTTAGTATATAAAAGGCAAAAATATTACCAAGGCAACAAGATACGAGTACCATATTTCTAAAAGCAATTAGTATATACTATAAAATTATGAGACCCTATATAAGTGTTTTACTTACTTTATATTAAATGGGTATTATATTAGTAGCGGTTATCAATCGATTTTCATATTGTCTACTTATCACCTCCCATATTTTGAGTAACTAGGCAATAAATTCAAATATTTTAAACCTCCAAGATATTTAATAAAATTTAATTAAAATATTTGAAAATACTAAATAATTTTTTTTAAGATTATAATTTACGAAGAAAATAATAATTGAAAAATATAATAAATGAAATAAATGTTTAATTCAAATTTATAAATGCTCTCTGCAGCGTTTGGTGAACGAAAATTCATTTATTCAAGTTCCTTCGGTTAATTCTTATTAAAAATAAATTCTATATGATATAGCCATTACCTGTATTCTATTAAAAATTGTTATTCTATTTCCTGTATAATTCAAAAACATATTTCTACATAATTATCTGTATACCGTGCTCGGAAGTCAAATTGGATTTTGTCCAGCTGAGTTTCTGTTTTTCTTTATAGTATTAAATACCTAATTTGATTTTCTATTAAATTAGGACAAATTGGATCTATGTATCTGTTTTATTTAAATTCAGAGTCTATATTCCATTTTTATTTGCTTGATCTCTTCACGTTTTTTTTCCATGGAAAATCTAATAATGCAAATTGTATACTGAATCTGACATTTTTAAAAAACTTTGTACTATTTTTTTAATTTTATTATTAAATAATTTCTAATAGACTTGAATTGGGGTTGCCAAATGTAAATAATTTTTTGATTTTTTTTAGTTTTCATTAATCTGCAGATGTATTTTATAAATATATCTATACATATTTCAATATAGACATATTGCCTATTGACCTAGTTAAGCAAGCCATGGCTTCTAAAAATTATAGTCATGGAAGGCAAAGAATTCCCTCAGAATCTAAGTTTTCTAATTGATTGAGTGAAACATTATTTGATTAAAAATTTCATAAATATTGATGAATAAGTTTTTACAAAGTTTTTTTGACAAATGCAGTATGCAATGCAATCCTTATGTAATGACTAATTCAATAGAATATAATATTAGTAGAAAGACAACATATAGGTGTCTTTATCAAAAGTGATAATTTCATTAACTTTGAAATAACAGATTAAAAGTAACTTTTTTTTGTCAAAGTAATTCTAAATTTGAAACATTTTTAATTAGATTAGTATGTTTTTGGAAGATATTTCGTTAAAATAAGTAATTTTTGAACAAATCAGAATATTTAACAAGAATAATGGAATTTAAAGGGAACCTTGAAATATAATAACATCAATTTGTATCACTTGCTATGGTAATTCTTAATAAAAAGGCTTTTTATTGAATGAGTTTGCTGTTAATTACATGCGTTGGTGTAATAAGAGACTTTGATTAGAAAATATTTTGAAAACTAATTTGGAATATAGAAAAAATATTTAAACAAAATTTAATTAGAGTTTTCTGAGTGAACTATTGCATTGATATAGCTTAAATTAGTACCTAGTAAACTTAGGTAGTCATAGTTTAATCTCTAATATCTCAATGTAAATGAACCCTTCTTGAAATATTAAGAGGCTAACAGATGCTTCCCAAAATGATATTTAGTATTTCTTTAAACAAATTTGCCAATTAGTAAATTTAAAATCCAAATATATTGTATTGTATTGTATTTATTGAAATGAGTGTCTTAGAATTACCTGCAGAATCTTCTGGATGAGAACGATCGCAAAGACCAAATTATACAGTTTTGCAGAACACATAATCACTACCATAAGAAAAAGATAGTGGTGAATAAATCATACATTAAGAAAAGTAGACTGTGTCATATCCAATCAGGTGCTTGATTTTAACCACAATCAAAAGGAGGGTACGAAGACTAAATAATAAATGTCGAAAGAAGTAATAAAAGAAATTGTCCCAACAGTTAAAACTTTTTCAGAAATTAAGAGTCTGGTCCAATATGCAATAATGTATAAACTGTGGAAGTGTGGAAGTCCAATGTTCCTAGAGGGAATCAAAGAATCGTTTCCAAAATATAAGTCATAAGCAACTTTTAAAGTTGAATAAATGTAAAGTCGTCAACGAACGTATTTTCAAGCAATCATGATATTCGTGTTAAGATACAAGTGCCTGTCACATCTATGTCTTTGCATAATATATCAGGGTTGGTAGAGGCTCTTTAAAAATTATAATCAAATGTGTTTTCAAATTCTATGTTTGGTTTCAAATTATCAAATAATCGAAGATCAAAGGTCAGTGGTTAAAGTAGCGGCTTTTCATACTACCCCCTGTTAATGTGTTGACAAATTGTATGTTGGGTTTTGGTCAGCGGTTAAAGTAGGGGCTTTTCAATCGAAAAGTTTCTTAAAATTTAACTGCCACACCTGACAAGGAAAGGTAGATTCACTTATCACATTGTGAATCTACCTTATCAAATGCCGGGGGACTGTGGTAGGCGACTATTCATTGCCTAATTCCTATCTAGAAAATACTAAATCTATGCTACACTCTAATATTTAAATACTACAATTGAATTATAAGCACAATACCAAATTGCATAACACAATTAGAGATCAGTTCGACTGTCGCAGGTATTAAACTGAAATGAATTCCGGAATCGGCTGCTTAATCTTCCTAAATTATAATTATAGATTACAGATTTTGAGATTGATTTTACTTTCTACGTTTCATCTGCATCAGATTATCATCATTAATATCAATTTCAAATATCCAAATATTTATACGCTATTTAGAAATCATAAACATTGAAAAAATGTTTTATCTATTTAAATTTCTTAAACTATTATTTCATAAACTTCGATTTTTATAATATTTTTATTATTCTATATCCGTTCAATATTTATTTTTATTTTATATAAATTTCTAAATCTTATTATTAATTTCATCTTGAAAATATGCATCTCGGAAATGGAAAAATAAAGATAATTTAATATTTATTTTGCTATTTTGTTATTAATTTGAATATTTCTTTTTCCAATTGAAAAATTTTATAAAATAACTGTTTTAGATTTTAAAATTGAATTTATCTTAAATTGAGGATAACAGAAATTTATTTCCCATTTCCATTTAAATATTTTGAAACAAATCACAATTTAATTTCCGAAATCAAATCAAAAGCGACTCATATTTTCTTTAAACTTTTAAAAAAGCAACTCATACTTTGTTGTTTATTTAAATTTTCAAGGACATAGAGGAATCATAATTTCAAGGACTTTTGATATCCTTGAAATAATATCTCTGATAATATTTTTGAATTTTCTTCCAATTTTTAATTAAGTTTTTCGATGATTCCAGACTTTTCTGAAGTCTATGGGTTATATAGTACTCAAGGAAAAACTCAACTATACTTTGGGTTTTAAAATGATTGTGATACAATCAGAGCCGGCTTGATAGGGTGTGCGAAGGTGCGACCGCACCCGGCCCCGCACTTTGGAAGGCCCCGCACTTTGGAAAGTTTATATAATATTATTATTAAATTCAAGATAAAAATTAGAAATTTACACAATACAATTAAAATTTCCTTCAATTGAAACAGTTTCTTTAAAAGTTTTTTTTTTCTAAGATTATAGTTGCCCTTGTCAACTTTTAGATACCCGTGCGTGTATTAAATAAATAAGAATTTCATATATTGTAATTCAACTGTTTGACAGAAAATTCAAAATATTTGTTTTTTTATATTTAATTACAAAAAAAATTAATTAAAAAAAAAAATGAATTAAAAAAAAGATGAATTTAAAAAAAAAATATGCTCTGAACGAGATTCGAACCCACACTTTTCAATTAAAATGTCGACGTCCTAACCACTAAGCCATCGACTTTATATTCATGTCAATTCATAAAAAATTATCTACGGGCAACAATTAGCCAGGATAGGTTTACTTCATTATCAATTTTGTCAATCGAAAATGAAATCGCTAAAGAAATAAATTACAATGATATAATTGAAGAATTTAGTATAAAAAGAGCTCGAAAAATAAAATAGATTTATATATGTATACATTTATGTATTCTGATAATTACTATTGTTGTAAATAAAAAATGTGTTTAACATGATTATTTTGTTTATATTTTTCTTATGAAATTTACTTTAATTCATAAATTTTTTCTCCAAACTACAACAAATTTACTTAATTTTGTGCATTTTAAATAGATCAGCCATCATAGATATAGTTTTAGTTTCACTTAAAGAAAAGTACATACAATTTATTATTTGTGTTTTTGTTTTAATGAAAAAATTAAAATAAAGATACTAATGATTTCCATTTTTCAAAGTTATAATTGCATTGCAGTTTTCAAAATACTGATAGAAAATTGTTATATATATGTATATAGCTATGTATATTTTTATTTAAGTTATGCAAGTTGGTAAATAACTTATTGAAATATGTTATAGGTTATAGCTATATGCAACAATGTGATGTTAATCATATTTTATATTAGTAATTTATTATAGCAGATTCCAATGTCTTAGGTTGAAAAAAAGCAAAGCAAATTAATAAAATAAATAGCCCCGCGGTTAACCTCGCACATGGCCCCGCAAATGTTCAAGCCGGCGCTGGATACAATGAAGGCACCGATAAATGCATATGATGCTTCATTTGATGATTAATCTTAGCTCACTGGAGAAGTGCTCTAATGTAATTTAATATAATTTAGAATAAGATCCGAGGATATAGGTCCTGACTCTGTAATTTTGCAATTATACTGCGCAAGTCTATTGGGTACTTCTCCCATTATTTTGGCTGTGGTGTAGATGTTTTTTGTGGGAAGGAGTCACACATTCCCTCAGGGTTTTGTTCAGAGAGTATCTTTTTCAGGCACCTTGAAAACTTGGGTGAAAAAATATATAGAAACAGGTTTTATGTACTATCATATTAAACTCAAAAAGTCGTTGGATTGGATTGACTAATTGTATTAAAAAGGTAATTCCAACTGCGGATCTGTCATCACTATCTTCAACTGAGTGAAGTGACTACAATCAACTCAATCCTAATAGACAAACATCTCTTAAATTTATTGTGATACATTTCTAAGAATTCAAAAATTTATTCTTTAAATAAATCAATATATCAACTGTGCATTTAAATCACTGCACTTACTTATATTCAAGTATTCAGCAAATAAAAATAAAATTTAAAACCAATTTACTTAAACTATTAAGTAAATATATTTGAAATTTTATTATAGTTTTGAATTTAAAAATGCAGTATCCCAAAAGTATTTATTTGCATAAACATTAAACATTTACAAATCATAAAGTACTGAAGCACTAGTATGAAAGATAGTAAATATTATCATTAGTATTCAGTATATATGATTATATTATTCTATTTCATGTTCAAGAGTTCCTAAAAATGACTGGATTTTAATGTAAAAAGTATTTTTATTAAATTGGGTACTTGAATATTATAAATTGATGAAAGGAATTTAAAATTATATATATCGCCATATATTTGTTTTATCATAGATTTTTACAGAGCATCTTTTTTTAAGTTTAAATCGTAACCTAGAGGGTAAATTATAAAAGTTGGGTTCTTAATACCCGCCGCTCGAAAAATAATTTTCAATTGAAATGTTCTGTTACATTTTTCACCTTAATCTGGATGAAGAAAATTTGAAAACTTGGTCTGAAAAAGGTTTTCTCATTTCTATTCTATAAAATGTTCAAACGGCCGAACTTTTAATTATTTTGTACCATAATAGCTTAGTAAGTAATAAGTGGACTTATTGGCTTGGTGGCACAGTGGTTTGGCTACCGACGAGAGATCTAAATTCGAGTCTTAGTTAAGTGGAAAGCATTTGCTTGGATTAGACTCAGCAAGCATTCGCCATTCGTTCCAATTTAATGACATAAGTAATAATTAGTAATTATGTGTCAAATATAAAATATAAACAAATAATTTAATTGAATAATATAATTCACAGATATAAAAATAATATATTAAGACGTTCCTATGTTATATCACGTAGTACTACTAATACGTGATAGTTTAATGTGGAATTTATTAAGATCAATTCTAGTAATAATAAAATATTTACGCCCTGTTCCAAGGCACTTTTTTTAAGACTTATTTCCCTAACATTGAACATAGCACTTAAAAAAAAGAAATATTCTATTCTAGGCAAATTACTTAAAATATTGCGGTTAACTGGGTAAGCTACATTTTGCCTAATCTAACTTTCTAACAAATAACAAACTTGGATTTATATCTGTAAATTAAAATAATTTTAGAAATATTAATTAAAATATTTGGACTTGAAGATTGATATATTGTAATATCTATAAGATATAATTATACCAGATGGTTTTAAGGTTAAATTTATTAATTATGATAAAATAGACAAACTTCTTTTGTGTCATCAAAAATTCCATTCCTGTTTAACCCATATGTGTTAATTCAATATTTTATTTTAATTTTTTTTTTATTTAATTAAGAAAATAATTCGTTAATTACCCGCTTTATTATTTAACTGCCAGTTTTTCAATTCAGTACAGTAAATACATAATGCAAAAGTAATTTTTTATTTATTTTAACTAAATTATGTATTTACTTAGTGTTTGTTTTTGGTTATAATTTCATAATTCTTTCCTTTTTAAATTATCTTGAGTAAAACATCGGCTCAACCGCTTTTACAGTACACGCGAAAATTTTGAAAATAAACGTAGAAACAAAAAATCGACGGGTATAATAAAATTCAGTATTTGCCAGCTGTATACAATTCAGTAGAGCTGTTTCCGTTATTATTTCCTTCACTTTTAAGAACTCAAGATTAGTTTCATATTTAATTAAATAGAAGTTCAATAAAGTTCTTAAGAAAATGTTCCAACATCTCAAAACAAGCTTCAAATCAGTTCAGAAGCTCAATAAAATTTTAAAGATTATACACAAAAATTAATTTCAGATGTTGTAAATATCTGTCTTAATTTTGACATTTTCAGAACTAATTTTGACACTTAGGTACTGTACAACGGCAGATGAAAACCTCAACTTTGAAAGTAATTACTCATTAAATGAGGTTTACATTAGCTTTTAAATTTAAATAAAATATATAAGCAGAATATATTTATAAAACAGTAACTGTCAACCTAACTTATGCTTGTGGAGTGTCAGAGATTACTATTACTATCACAAAAATTTATTTGAATGTTTTTTTTCTGAATTTTTCATTTCAGTAATTACCTTTATTATGAAAATATTTTTTTATTTTATTGCATGCAAAAATGATCAAAAAGAATTTTTACATCCAATTACCGCTTTTATAGTCTTTTTCTCATTTAGTACAGAAATAATATTTTTTTTTTCATTTTTTACAAAAATTAAAAAAAAACGAGGAAGAGTGTGGTAGAGTAGACTGTGTCAACTCTGGGATACCCGTATGACGGTTATATAAACATTATATCATTTAAAAACATTAATTACTTTTGTCAAAATTTCAAACTTAAAGCTTTATTAGGTGTAGTATAATGCCCATATAAAAGAAGCAGTTGTATGGCAGCTACTCGAACCCTCTGAAGTAGACCAACCAAATTTTGCAGTAACTTTGGCCATTACACTAAACTATTTTTGGCAAAATTTCAGTAGACCAACCCTTTGCAGTAGACCAACCAAATTTTGCAGAAACTTTGTTCATGAAACTAAACTACTGTTGCCAAAATTTCAGACCCGCAGCTGTAATAGGTACAGAGAAATACTTATATAAAAAAAGAAGTTGTATGGCAGCTACTCGAACCAATGGCCCAAAATAGCTGGATTTAAATAGCGATGACGGCTACTCCAAAAAAACGAATTTGCGGAAATTTCAAGATCCTAGCTCCTTTAGTTTTTGAGTTATCGTGCGGACGGACGGACGGACAGACGGACAGACGGACATACATAGCTAAATCGATTTCTTTTTCGATTCTGATCCGATCCATACACTTGAGTCTATATCTACCTCCCCTCCTTCTCTGCGTCACAAACGTAATGGCAAATTTATTATACCCTTTGACTATATAGTCATACGGGTATAAAAATAAATGTTAAAAAAAATGTTCAGTCACCCTCGTGAATATTGTTCTTTTGCCCACCCTGCATTAATTTTTGTTCAGTTGAAACTACAAAGTAGTAAAATGATTACTATGTTGTAATTAACACGGTTCAGTTCCAAAATAAACTGAAGTAACATTTCTACATGTTTTAAAGTAACCGGTTGAATGATTTGAAGTATTTAAAGAACATCTTCTAGGACGGTTATGAGTTTGCTCTCGACAGTTTGTTTAGTAATGACTTCGAAAAATTACGTTGTTAAATTGGTATTTTCGACACATTTCCGGTCGGTTATAAGCCTGCCAATACAACAGTTTCCAATCTTAGACGTGAGATGACAATTATATTGTTCGTGCAAAGTATGTTGTTGCTAAATATTCTGATTCAACCTATAGGCTTTGTTGCCATTTCGCTACTTAATTGACTAGAGCCAGTATTTAAAGATTAAAAAACGTATAATAACCATAAAAATTGGTTGATTGGCTTAACTGTTAAACATCTACAGAAGTTATCACTTATAAGTTTTCAGCAGATTACAACCGAAAGTTAATAAAATTATAATAGGTGGTGGTAGTAAGTGAGATTCTTAAGTTTAATTTTAAGTTATGCCTTTATTCAAAAATGTATCAATTGCTCCTAAAATTTGTGCCATGATTATAAGGAATTTTGTAAAAATGTCCCAGAATTTTACTGTTATCCTGGTTATAACTAAGCTGTATTAACAATCACTTAATTTTAGATCTGTATATGCAACCCCATACGCAAAATCAATATACATTTATAGGAGCATTAGGATTTCTCCCATAATGACACAATTGGGACTAAAAATTTTGAGACTAAAAGTATCTTATCTACACTAAAATACTATTAAAAAAAGTTCATTAGCTTAATTATTTTACTACTAATGAGTAAAGATTAAAGTATATTTCAAACTAATAAAAAATCTGATTATAAAATTCAAACTAAAATTTTTTTCTGAATTTTTTTTTTTTAAATTAATTCAATTGAAAAAAATAGTAAAGTATGTAGTACATAGTAAAGAAATTATAAAAAGCATCAAAGCTATATTGAATGACCCAGATTTATATACATAAATTTTTTACGTACATTTTTCATATTATATACTAACAACATACAAATGAAAAATTGTAAAAATTTTTTATAAAAGCGATGCAATTTTTAGTTTCCTTTTTGATTTCAATATAAACCGTTCCATAACAGAGCTATTTCGAAATTTAAGGATGTTTCGTCGGTTCGTTCTAGAAATTATATTATTAAGAGCAAAACTAAAATACTGTTCAGTTTAAAATATGTAAGATAAAATAAATAAATAAAGTGCTCTTACTTCAAATAAGACTATTAACACTTTATATGCACATTAAAATTTTCAAATACCAGTCTTTTGGCTGAATACCGAAAATTGCAGCAATTTGAGTAAGTCTTTCAAATATTATTGGCAAATATCGAAATTACCAAACAGTTAAAATGGCAAAAATTTACTTTGATTAAGAATATCATGCCTTATATTCTAAACTTCGAGCTATCAGTTATAATTATTTTCTTCATAAATATCTTTGACGAAAATATAACGGTAGTTCCTCTACAATAATAACTCTGCTAATTATAAATTTAGACTACTGCAATAACGATAAAATATTTACTTCAAGTTTTTTTGTTTCAGTCAGGAATCTTTAATATATTAATTTATGTATATATATCTTTGTTCTTTTTGTTTTAAGGCAGTTCATTTAAAATAATACAAGAAGCTGCAGTGGGAAAAATATTTATATAAAAAATAGGAGTTAGCATATGTTGTTCATTGTTTCACTGCTGCATCATTGAATAACTACACTATGTATAATGCACTTCAGACTAAATACATATATATATATGTACATTATATACAATTATACAAAATAGAGAGCAACATCTACATTTAAATTACAAGATAAATTTCAGGACTTATTCAGAGAAACTCAATTTATAAACAGAATTCAATGCAGTTTTTTTTTTAAAATGAATGGTATAAATGTTGAAATTCAACACTCTATGAAATCATGTTACCTCTACTAATATATTTTGTTGTATTTCCGCAACAATAAACTAAAATTGAAATGAACTCTGTATGTGAATGTACGTCTTTGTTATTTTAAAATATGTACGTCTATATTGGTAAGTAAGTTGAAAAGAGGTTGAGGTTTAGCTGTTGTTTTGTTTTTTTTTTTTTTGCAATTCAATAGAATGAAATTCTGAATCACAATGCAATGATTACACAAAATTAAACTTCTGTTTAATTTTTTTCTCTGTTCTGATCCCAACTGAAACTCTTAAGGTTCTATTTGTAATACAATATGTATGTAGTCATGTTTGTATTTATGTGGTGTGTTATATTGGAAGGAACAGAACAGAAATGAGGCAATAATGGGACGTGTATTTTTTTTTCTATTTCTATACGAGTAATGTGATATTACTGCTGAATAATATCCTTCATCCTTTATCATCAGTCATGCAGAGAATTAGGTTTTCGTTTTTTGTTTTCATTTTTCATTTTGTTTTTATAATTTTTTTGTATTCTTGGCCTTTTTATTTGATTTGTTCCTTCATTTTTTTAATTTCTATAAACATTTTTTTTTTCCATCGGTTAAATATACGCTGTGAACATGAACTTGATGTAAAATAATGGTTTTATGCACATATATTTTGTGGGATGCCAGAAATAACGAAGAGGGATTCAGAAAAAAAATTAAAAAAACGAAGGAAAGTGATTGGATAGAGAAAAATATTTAATACTTAAAAAAAAATGGTTTGTTTTTGTAAAATTTCATTTTGGTAATAAGATGGGTTAGAAAATTCATTTGAAATTTTGAATCTAGATAAAGTATTTGAAAGACTGATTTTTGGTGTTGTTTGGTATCAAACTGTTTTTCTACTTTGGAGATGAGTGAATTAAAGTTCATTTAAAGGGAAACCGATTATCCTTTTATAGTTCCATATCCAACACTTCAAAGTATAGTCCAAATTCTATCCGGGTCTTATTCCGAATATACTTCCTTCCTTAGTATGAAATAAAATTAATGTAAAGGTGATTTGGTTGTCCCTTTACTGTTACACTCCAACATCATCCACGTTCTACCCCAGTTCCATTTCTTATATTCTTCCTTCCTATTAAGTCACCTTCTTATGTAGCACAAGTACTGCGAGGCAATAAAATCATAATAAAAGAAGCATATCATTAAAAATTTAAAACCACCTACCAACATAATATACTTTGTATCTAAATGAATTAACACCTAAGTTAGGGTGGTGAAAATTCGTTTTTTTTTTTCTAAAAATTAATTAGTTAGGCAAACTTATTAAAAATTTAAAATGGAAATTAATTATAAATTTGTTTCTAGGAAGTTTTTATTAAATTTTAATTAATGATATATAGAAAAGAGGATCGTTTGCCTATACACTAATTATTCATAGATATGAATTTTTGCAAATCATTAATTACTTAACTAATGAAAAACCGATTTAGCTGAAGCAGAATTAATGTTGTTTGGTCGTTTAATCTAATTTTTAGAAGACCACATTTTCTGGAATTCAAATTAAAAATTAAGTTGTGTCCACCACGGAATCAACCGCTCTTACAGGAAAATCATAATGTGAAACGTCTTTCATATTTTTTTTTATCATACATAACTTCATCTAATGATATTTATTTAAGAATAAGTAACTCGATATTTTGTTAATAACTTCCGAAGACTTTTAGAACATACACACAAAAATTTTATTATCTATCAGTTAGTTAGACGTTTATTGTTTTCAATTTAAATTTTGCAATGAGCTATCAGCAAGAGCAATTCTAAAAAATTATATACAATTATATAAAAATATATTAATATAAAAATTCCCAAATTATTTTTAAAATTTAATTAAGTGGACTTTAAAGTTTGTTGGAAAACATCAAGCAACTGTCTATTGCAAAGTTGTAGCTCTTTCTCATGTGTCTGAACTTTTATTTAATAAAGTTTTTCGTACTATTTTTGTTTTACGAAATATTCGCAAGAAACTTAAAAACTACACTTGAAAAATAACCCTTGAAGTTATCCGATTTTCTCCTAAACCTTATGAAATCTTAATATTAACATCAAAACTTTTTATATGAAATTTGAAAACATTTCGCTTAGCTATTTAGTCTATACACGTGTGCTCAGAATGATAGACACACATAAAGGCACACAGATGGACATGGATGGATGGACAAAACACGTATTTTGACGTTCTGCGCACCAAAGTAGTGGATTTTTTTAAAAATCTCTGGTTTAATTTTTGCTGTGAAAACAATAACTATCGCTTATTATATTTTATATAAGCGGTTGGTAAAAATGAGAAGAAATAAATCAAATTAATAAAAATAAGCTTAAATGACTAAAAAATAAAAAAATTATATATTTCTTCAAATATTATAAATTTGATGATTTTTCTATTTAAAATATAGTTTCAATTTCCGTTTCCAGTTAGTAACACTACATATAAAACAAACACCTTGCAATTCCTTTTAATTATGAAAGATGTATTTTAAAAATTTTTCCAATTTTTTATTTTTTTTCAATTTTTATGCCGGTATGACCATTTAATAATTGTTTTCAATAATTTACTTTTGGCTTTATTTCAATATTAAAACTTTTTGTTTATAACGCCTGTTGTGAAATTTTCTAAATATTTTTAAAAAATTTATTGAATTGCTAAAGTTTTTATATAATAAAATTCGATTCAAAATAATTTATTATAGACCATAAGGCTTAAAGACTTTTAAAAAAAGAAAATTTTTTAAAAATGAAAATGTATTGAATATTTGAAATATGCCGGATGCGTTAGTCGTTATTAAAATATGGAAGCATTTTACGGGTCTGGTGTTCGAGTCAAATATAATACATGGGAATCTCTAATTTAATTAAATACTTGACATAGAAGTGGTCAGTAAGTTTCACATTTTGAAAAAAGTATTTGGAAAATAATCCTCCTAGCATTAAAATTTACCCTATGAGAAGATATTTTATAGGACTTTTGAAATTAAAATTTATTCTCTGTGGACAATGTAATAATACTTAACCCGTTGGCTGCTGTTACCCTTTAAGGTTAAAAACAATTAAACATTTTAATTTTCTTCTTTCATTTAATTCATATTATACCTTTTTCACTTAAAGTGAAGAAATTTTAACTTTTAGTGAAGGAATTTTTAAATAAAAAAATTTTTTTTATAAATAAAAATTTTGATTTTGTCTAATATTTCTCATTTAAGTGAAAATTTTTTCAGTCAAAATTAAAATTTGTTCATTTAAAATTTAATTTCCTTCACTTAAAGTTAATATTTTTTGGCTTAGAATCAAAACGATGAACCTATTTGGGTCGCAAGAAAGACTTATCAAGTGAATTAGTCATATAATCCACGCCGGTAATATTTGGAGTGTATAACAAGAAATTGCATACTTTTCGGAGTTTAATTGCCTAATCAGAAATTCTTAGATAGAAGTTAAAGAAATTATGTTTTTGATTAAAACTTAATTTGGGGGCTTATATAAATTATGAACCGAGCTTTATATTATAAAAATATACTTATTACTATAAATTAATAGTGAAATATATATAATAACTACACAAGAAGGGAATTTTAAAAGTTTTTAAGGAAATTTTATTATCATCTACATTTATTCATTGATATTTCATTATTCGATTGATGTCATTATAATTCGATTGTATTTTTTAAACAATTGATAACAATTTATTGAAGATTAAAAAAAAAAACATGACAAAAAAAATACGAAAATAATTCAAAAATGCAACAAAATATAAAATAAATGTATTTAAAAAAAAAATATAATCAGCGATACAATTACTCTTTACAATAACTCTTTGTGGAATTGTGCAGAGGTTTTCCTAGTAATTATAATTAGGAAAAGATGGTTAACTACAAATTGACGCATTTTGGTAAAAAAATGGAGTAAGCAAGAACTCCAGAAGATAAATATATGATTAAGATTAAAAAAAATTTTAAATTATTTTTAATGAAACCATAAAATTTGTACAGTTGACAACCAACTAACATTACAATACTGCATAAAAGCGAGTATTACTATAATATAACGATCCGACTTCCGTTTGTTTTAACTAAATATTTCTGCAATTAAATTAACGAATAAAAATTTTCCCCCAGTATTTAATTGTCAGTTGTTCAGCAAACTGAAAATTTATATTCATTTATTATAATTACTTTTTTTGCACTGATTTTTATAATTTCTAGAAGAAAAACCAAAATTAAAAATGAAAATTTTAAGAAAAATTATATCAAAATATAAAAAAAATAATGTTAAATATAAAGTTTAAAATTTATTATATGACTTTAATTACTTATTTTGTTTTTTTTTTGCTTTTAATTAATTATAACCAGAAATACTTTCATATTATTTAAAATTTAAGAAAAGAACAAACGTTCGTTGAATAAAAATTGAATTGTTCATAATAATTTTTAATTCAAATATAAATAATTTAATGGAAATTTATTACTTTTTTTTTTCTTTAAAATAAAATAAAAGCAAAAATAACAATTTTTTTTAAAATTAAACAAAAGTTTTAAAATTATATCAAAAAAAAAAATATTAAATAATTAAAAATAAATGAAAGGAAATTAAAATAATTAAAGTAATTAAATATAAAATTTAAGAGGAATAATAATAATTATTATTTCAGTTCAAGCATTAAGATATTTGAATCGAATTGAATATTGAAATTGTATACAACTCTTCCTGCAAAAGGGTAAAAGTTGTGTGAGTAAAAAGTAAAATTTTGAAGAATCAGGGGCAAATGGGGTCAATTTGCAATAGATATGAACAAAAGGGCATAATTTATTAGAGTATTATGTGTTTAAATTTAATGATATTTACTTCCCCTACTTTATTAAATAAAAATTGCACCAAGTTATTTCAAAATTTTTTAGCGATCAAATACTTAAATAGGAAGTTGTATTAGTTTTATTTATTTGTTTGTATTTTAAAAGTCCCATGCCCCATTCAATTTGCAGGGAGATTATTTTTTAAGATGTATTATAGGTTTTAGATGTATTTCGTCTTTTATTACAGGGCACATCAGTAGGCTTGTAGTATTACATTGCCTAGACAAAGGCCCGTGAGCATAAAGTATTAATCAGTTGTAAATACTACACAATTCCAATACTTGAGTTTTCCTGAAGATGTACTCAATAATGCTTAAGTTTTATAGGCCAGATACTAAATTTTCTAGTATTTACTTATGTTTCTGCAATAAATTGAGTACTAACTAGAAAATACTCGTAACATTTAAGTATTGCCTTAATAATTAATAAATATAATAAATATTTATTGTAATATGTTGTTATCATGGAACGAAGAAGTTCTGATAATATTTATTTAGAGAAAAAATCATATTGAGCTTCGGAATACAAAAAAGTGTACAGGAACTACACTAAAACCAGAGGCGGTGCATTTTCCAACAAACAAAGAAATGGAAATTTTTATTTTAAGAAGTCCTGCAGATCCAGGATTTCAGTTAAATACTGAGCTTGTTGTTGGGTGCACTCATAGTTCAGTTTTTAGAGCTATTAAGCAAATAGTCGGTCGTATTGTAGAAAAAAATTTGTGGATTAAAACTGTATGCTACAATGGAAGCAAGGTCTTTTCAAAATAATATTTCTTATATTTAAAAAAATTACATAATACTCAATAATACTAAATAATCTCTAATAATACACAAGTATTAATTATTATAATGTTTCAAATTTGATAATACTCATTAATTCTCATTAAAAACAAGTAAACGACTAGTAAATACTAAAAATATTTAAGTACTAGCATTATCTAGTGTTTATTCATACGGTTCAAATTCCTGAAATAACTTTGATTGATCTTTATAACTTATAGAAAATTCTGTGAGAATCCAGAAATACGATGTTCGTCCCTGGAAATCAATGCATATGAACATCTATTACTAAAATAAATTTTTAAAATAATTAATAAATCGAATTTCAACCCTGACATTCATGACAGTTAAATTCAATATTTGACTGACTTTATATTTGAAATTAAAATTAACCCATCAACATTAAATACAATGAACATTTTTAATGAACACACGAACACAAATAAAGCTATTAAAAACTTAAATTAAATATTTTTAATTAATTTTTTTTTGTCCATTTTCTGTTAATTTGTCACAATCATGCAGTGTGGTGGAAAAAAAAAAGTGTGGTCGTGTTTTATTTTTAATTATTTTTTTTTTCATTTTGACATTTAATAAGGTTATGGAGAATACACTCACAAAAAAAAAATCACTTTATACCAAAATTTGATGATAAAATGCATTTTTTACGCTTTGGTAAATTTATTGGTAATGTGGTATAATAATCGTTTGTTGTTTTCCATTTGTTTTTCTGAAAAATATTATATTGGAGTTTCCGATAATTAATTTGGTTAGTTTTTTTTTTTTGGGTTTCTATAGCAACCATGTATTGTAATTCTTTTGTATTTAATTATTCCCAATTTCCAATATTTTTAATGACTTTTACTTTGATATACTGATTGTGATGAGGTTGATAGTTTCATGTTCAATTCGGCATCTTTTATATATTTGATTATTCGTTTGATCAGAAGAGTGTAACATTACAATAATTATTGCATCAAAGTAAAAATCACCAAAAACCATGAAAGTATCATGTGTTATGGGTTATGGTTTTTTTTTGCAAAAATTTTATTGGTTGGATATTTTCGAATAAAAATTAAAATGTAATTTTAAATAATTGCGTTTTGTTTTTTTTTTTTGAAAGACAAAATTGATACAAAGTTGTTTATATTGATGATGCGAAAACTGATTTCGAAATATTTTGATTTTGTTAAATAAGTGGGATTATATGAAAAACCAAGGGATCGCAAAGCAAGCCAATCACATGCATTCAAAAGTTGTGAATTTCCCCTAGTGTTTTTTGAGTGTGAAAAAAATATGAAAATGTAAGAGACGCTTTTTCAATTTAATGGAACTTGTATCTGTAATGGTGTGTTTTTATCAGTTTTGATAAGAACGCCGCCTTTCATATGGGAAGTCTCGGGTTCAAACCCCGCTCAGATCATATATAATAAAAAAGTTATCGTACAATTGTATAATTATACCATAACATGTAATATCGTAATATAAGATATGATTTAATATAAATAACTCTTGTGCAAAATAATAGATGGCCCACAAAATTAACATTTGTGTATTCATAATCTTATACAATAGCTACAGCCAGAAAGTAATTAACGACTTTGTGAATATATGACAATTAAAAAAACTGAAGCCTAGTTTAAATATGGTGAATGCGCTGTACTCGTTAAAGGACCGGAAAAGGAATATAAAAAATTAATATATAACTGTATCCGACCTTAGTGATTAAGACATCGACTTTTAATCGGAATTTTTACATCGGATTGGGTTACAAGACTAACTAAAAATTCTACAATGGTCGTATTTTATTAGATTTAGAACAAATGCACAAAAGGACTGTTCAAATTTTGCAAAAAAGGACATTTTGTTTTTCAATTATTCGTTCTGGAGTTTTTGATGCAAGAATTTAAATTGTGTTACCACAAGAACAAATAATATATTTTATGTTGTGGTTGCAAATGAAAATTTATTAAATCAGGAATGTGAAAATAATTAAACAGAAAAATAATTTTAATGAATTAACATTATTTAAGTTCATTTGATTTAAATTTTACGCATTAAATAAGTGTAAAAATGAATTCTCTGTAAATATAAACTTTTAACCGGTATCAAAGAGAATCAACCACTTATCACTAATGAAATACTCAAATAATATTTTTATACCCGTATGACTATATAGTCATAGGGTATAATAAATTTGCCATTACGTTTGTGACGCAGAGAAGGAGGGGGGGTAGATATAGACTCAAGTGTATGGATCGGATCAGAATCGAAAAAAAAATCGATTTAGCTATGTATGTCCGTCCGTCCGTCTGTCCGTCCGTCCGTCCGCACGATAACTCAAAAACTAAAGGAGCTAGGATCTTGAAATTTTAGCAAATTCGTTTTTTTGCAATAGCCGTCATCGCTATTTAAATCCAGCCATTTTGGTCCATGGGTTCGGGTGGCTGCCATACAACTTCTTTTTTTATATGAGTATTTCTCTGTACCTATTGTAGCTACGTGTCTGAAATCTTGGCAAAAGTAGTTTAGTTTTATGGCCAAAGTTTTTGCAAAATTTGGTTGGTCTGTCGTAGTGAGTTCGAGTAGCTGCCATACAACTCCTTCTTTTATAAGAGCATTACTCTAGACCTATTAAAGCTGGGTGCCTGAAATTTTGCGAAAAATAGTTTAGTGTAATGGCCAAAGTTGCTGCAAAATTTGGTTGGTCTACTGCAAAGGGTTCGAGTAGCTGCCATACAACTTCTTATTATATATGAGCATTACTCTATACCTATTGAAGTTGGGTGTCTGAAATTTTGCCAAAAATAGTTTAGTGTAATGGCCAAAGTTACTACAAAATTTGGTTGGTCTACTCCAGAGGGTTCGACTAGCTGCCATACAACTCCTTCTTTTATATGAGCATTATATTTCACCTAATAAAGCTAGTATGTTTGAAATTTTGCCAAAAGTAATTAACCGGATGATATAATGTTTATATTACGGTCATACGGGTATCCCAGAGTTGACACAGTCTACTCTACTACACTCTTCCTCGTTTATTTTGAATATTCCAACCACTTTTGATAGTCATTTATGAAGCTTTGATTAGTGTAAAAAACACTCACTTATCAAATAATTAATATTTTATTATTCACAAATGATGAAGTGCAATAGTGCCCTGTAAATTACTAATCAAATTAAATTATCATGTTATTAATAAGTTGTTGTTCGATTAGAGTAGAGGCACACTTGGTAAAAACTCATTAAGTTTGGGTTAAGTAGAAAAACGAGATGATTTGTAAGAAATTTAATTATTTGGTTATTGGTAAGGTGATGTTGAAGCTCCTAATGCACAAATTACTTATCACTTATGAAATAATCAATTGTTGATAAGGGACTGTTTTAACTAATGAAACTGCATTAGTTTTGTTTAAAATATATAGTTTTGGTTCAACAAAAATTTATTAAAACGAGGAAGAGTTTAGAAGAGGAGACTGTGTCAAATCTGGGATACCCGTATGACCATAATATAGACATTGTTTCATCGGGTTAATTACTTTTGGCAAAATTTTAAATACACAACTTTTTAAACTTTCAGGTATGGACAAAAGAAAATATAAGTTGAAATCCAGCTCTTCGAACATTTTTCACCACACCGACTATACTTTATTCAGACGTTTGGCTAATAAAGTTAACTCCTTTATTTTTTGAGTTATCATGCGGACGGACGGACGATTTACTTTTAGATTCTGATCCGATCCGTACCTTTGAGTCTATTTCTATCCCACTTCGTATCTGCGTCACAAACGTAATGGCAACTTTTTGGCTTATAGGGATACGGGTATAAAAACGTTAATTTAATTATTTGATTAATGATAAGTGATTCGTGCATTGAGAACCAAATTTAACAAAAACTTTATCAAATATGAATTTTAAAATATTTGTTACCGTGTTATTTCAAGACTTCATTAGATATGAATTTGATTTAACACTAACAACAAAGTTGTTAACAAGACATTTTTAGATACTAACACAGATGTCTGCGAGCCTGGATTTTGCCATACAATATGTTTTGGCAGAGTACTTTACTTTTGATACATTGTCAGATTTTTTTCAAACTTCGTTGAGCGGCAGTAAGTCATGCGATGAAAAACTATATGGGTTCAAGTTAGCGGCCGAGACCTAAAGAATTTTAAAATCCGTTTACATGCTCAAAGGGATAACTAACTAAAGAAAAAGTATTTCCTTCGGTAGCAATTAAGCTATAAGCACCTGAGTAGGCTTTACAAAGCCTTAGAAAAACTCTCTTCATTGACATATATAGTGTTACATGGTACGCAATGGCTTGATTATACGGGTACTTAACTAGAAAATATTTTTTTTAAATTGTCACAAGTTAAAATAAAAAATATTAAAAGAGCTGTACTTTTCTTGTGGCATCGTTAGCTTCTTCTTTTCAACAGCTTTTCTACCATGTAAAGTATATCCGGCCTTAGGTTTGCATAATAATACAAATGCACTTACAACAAAATTTAATTCGATATCCTTCCGATTTCTTTATTTTTAAGACTCCTATTATGTCCCAGACTTCTTACTTTAATCAACCATATTTGATTTGAAATGTTATTTTAATCAAAAGATCAATTTAAATTTTAAATATTTAATTATTGTAATTACTCATATTCTTAAAATAAACCAATGACTTCTATATCTGCTAAATTATTTAATTTTATTAATAGGAAACATCTTTGAAACTATTACAAGTATATAAAATGTTTAATCTGTTGATTCAAATTGTAAAACAATCCAGGGGGTCGTTATTTGTTTTTTTTTTTTTTTTATTTTGATTAATTTTCTATTTTTGATTTATTGTAACGTCATTTAATCATTTTCAAATCATTTCATTTTCCTAATAATAATTATTATATACTAAATCAATTTTTGTATATATACATAATATATATAAACCTTGAAAATTACATTGTTTATATTGTTTCAATATATAGATAAAAATGTTTTTATTCTGTTCTAATTTTAATTTGATTTATTTATGGCACATTTATTCAATTCTATTTTTTTTTCCGCAAATAAATTTTATAACAAAATCCAAATGGCGATGAGATTCCAAAAAAAAAAAAACAAAAATTACCAAAAACACTTTTTTTTAACCACAAAATGCATTAGAAAACATCCGTTGCAAGTGTTAAATTTTCATGGAAATGAAAAAAAAAATGCCAGCCCTGACAAAAAAAAATGAGATTATATAAATAGGTTTCGTATTTCGTTTATAAGTCAAAATTTCGAATATGAGAAAGACCTTAAAAGATACTCGAGAAGCTAATTGGGTTTAATTGAAGGATGCCTGGACAAAAGGATGGATGCCACGTGGCTATGGAAGACTTCGAATTTAACCCACTAACATTACAACACTTTTTGCACCAGACATTAGTGTAGGATGTGTGATACAAATGTACAGCTTGGTTCAGAAGACAAAGTTGTGAAAGGATTATTGGGAAATGGGTTTGGGAAATATAAGATTTCAGGTTATGGGAAATAAGGAAAACTTGATGGGATATTTAGAAGAAAGATGTTAATGTTCTTCTTAAACTTTTCTAAATCGTACAAATATGTATTACTAATTTCGGGGAAAATATTTAAATGGACTTCAATATATCTCAATTCTAAAAATTTGAGCTGAATATTGTTCTTTTTAATAGTGGTTAGTATTTTTTTAACAACATGGCTTGGCAATCCGTTGTGCATGCTACATTATATTTTTTTATAATATTCATTGTGCATATATTTGGTCACCATGGAGATTTTGTACATTATGCCTTTTAAATATTTGATCTATTTCAGGATCAAACTTACACTCTTTCGCGTTACAAGCTATGTATTAGCCCACAAATTCAATGAAGCTTCTTTAATTCAAACTATAAATTATGCTGTAAAACCTTCTAAAGGTTTCAGCAATTTCTCGCCTTTTTCGACTTTAAAAATAACTTTATAATCAATTTATTAACTATTATTAAATAAAAGTTCAAATCAACTGTTAAATGCAATTTAATTTTATTTAATCGGTGTACCTATAAATAAAGCCATTTTTGTTTTATTTTAGTTTAATATTAATCAAATAAAATTTATTACAAGACTGTATCAATTTCACCAATCACCGGTTTTTTATTGTACATGTTAAAAATATTTTACGAAAAAAAAAACGAACTTTGGCAGTTCCAATTTTTTTATCATCAATTTCTAAAAATGCTAAATTGCTAGAGGAAAAAATTGCAATAAAAAAGATATTAAGTGTTAAAATATTTTGGTTTGTGATGAACGTGACTTGTTAACATTTAAATGAATATTGAATACGGGAAGTTAAAAAATTTATTCATGAAAATTCATTTTTTCACGCTCTTGCTAAAAGGGTTTCAAATACCATAATTTCATTAGGGTTTTAAAAGAAGTAGATTAAAATGTTGTAACTACTAATGCCTTAAACATTTAATTTAAACTAATAAAGGGTTGTAAATTATGCTTTAACAAAATTTTAAAAATAATGTATTAAGAAAATTATTATTATAAATAATGCTTCCATTGAATTTAATAGGTTTTGAACCTAAATATTATAATGTACATTAAAATAATTGACTAATTGCATTTTATGTTGATCGCAGCTTGCTCTACTTGTTTTTTTTACGAGTGACAGTGGAAAGCTTAAGAAGCTAGCTATTTTTAAACCAAACTTTAAGGTGGGACCTGTGATACAAGTTTGCAGTTTTGTTTCGAGGAAAGGGTTTGTCAAAATGTCAAAGGTTTGTTGGGAATCAGATTTGGGAAATTTAGAATCATAGGGTTATGGGGGGTTTGGAAAAATTGGATTGAATATTTAGAAGAAAGATGTTCATGTTCTTTTTTAACTTATCTAGATCGTATTTATATATTACCAACCTAAGGGAACACATTTGTTGGAATGTGGTTCCAAACACGCGATGAGCACAGAAATAACGATTTTCCATAAACTGCAGATTCGGCTGCACCACCTTGATACTTGGACTGTGTAGAGATAAAAATCTGTTGCCCACCTTTTTTCCTTTGGAAAGCGAGTGGAGACATTAAATTTTCAATTTCTCTAGAGCAGGTTTTAGCCCGTACAAAATATATATAAAGTTGAGTCAGCAACCCAGCTGTATATCGATCAATAGCTAGTTATTATTTCAATATTATCACTAAAATGCTACCACCAAAACAGTATGAGACCATTGGAAACTAAGAGATTTCAAATAAACTTATAAGGATTACCTCAGAAAAAAGCCTTGTTCTTTTCTTGCCATGACCATTTCCTTGAGAAGAAGGTTTGGAAAATATTGGATAATTTAGTATTCTTTTGGAAGATAGAAAATTTCAGTTAAAATCCGAGAAAAGGATATCAGAGACAAGTACTGGTGGAATGGATTCATGAGAGTAATGGTGGATACCTTACTTTACGTCATTTATAGTTACAAAAAGTAAATACCTAAATAACAAATAAGGTTCATGATTTCTTTTCATAATAGATTTAAAATTCAAACAACTTTTCAATTTTCCAAATCTGTCCCTAAAGATGCAGTATTTACTTTTCTTCATAAATTCTAAATAGAATTCTCCACTACGGCTGCAACAAAAAGGGCTCAGTACTCTTATAGATTTTTGAACTGAAAAAATGCAAATACTCATACTACGAATAGGAGTTAATATTAGTTATCTTATAAATAAATTTTAAGTTAACCATATGGTGAATATGTATATAAAACATAAAAATTTCCCCAAAGTTATTACCTACCATTTTTAAATTGCTTTTAAACAAAATAACACTTCATAAAAGCAATATTTACTCAACAACATGAACTCTAAACCACAAAATATTTTAACCACTATTAAATTGTAAAATTTAAAATAAATTTAATTTACATTTTATCCACTAAATAGAGTTAAAATTTTCACACTAAAATTTACTCTCAAGTGAACTCAGTAATAAGTGGGTTAATTTTCGTACTATTATTTATTTTTTTTTGTTTTTGTTTTTGTTGTTTTTTTGTTTTTGGTAGAATCATTAAACTTTAATTTGACTCTCTTCAGTCATTACAGATTATAGGTTTTGTTATATGCTCACCACTGGAATACTCAAATTGTCCATTTAGGATCATGTTTAAAATTTTTGTAATCATTTTGGAATTTATTGCAACAATTTTATTTTTATATTTGGTACTAATAAGGTCACAGGTATAATAAAATTATTCCTCCGTTTGTAACGCATCTAGATATAGTATCAAAGGTATGTATCGGATCAGCGTCGAAAAGTAAATCGATTCCGCAGAGTTAGAGTGTGTCTGTCCATCCGTTTTTTCTGTCCGTCAGTTTGTCCGTCCGTTTGTCCGTTCCCTATTGTTTTTGGTAAAAAGCGGACCAAGGCTTCAGGGAACTGCCAAAAAACTTTTTTGCACCAATATGAATTTTTTTAGGCTTAGGGGATGAAAACTACACACAGTTAGTTTATTAAATGTTGAAGCTTCATTTTCGGCGAGCTGTCATACAAAGTTGTCAATTTGGTAACTGTGAATCTAATGAAGCTACGGGGTTAAAATTAAAACTGGGCAAGTAAAGTAATGGTTGGTTTGATGGTTTATTTAATTTTAAACATCATAGTAGGTATACACTGGTATCTAAAAGTTGACATAGACAACTATAATCTTCCGCGTTTTTTTCCATTTTATAGTTGTGGATTAATGATTCGCAACATGCAAATTTAGATGAGGATTAACCAAACTGAAGTGGATATCAAAAATTTGAATTACACTATAAACTATGGATAAAATGCAAAACAAAACAACAACTTTGTAACATTTTATTCCGTGACTTGTAGTATTTTAGGATGATCATGTCAGGATTAAAATATTCAAAAAAAAAATTTTTCAAAAAATTTAAATGTGATATAAAACATAGATATGCATATTTTTAATAAACGCAATTTAATTTGATAGATACATGAACTATTATAATCGTATTGAATACATGAATACTTGGATTTACATTGGATACATTGAATTCGTGAATAATATGTTTTTAAAAATTGGTGATTTTTAGTTCCATGTCATGTTGTTTTGTGGTTTTTGAATTTAAAAAAATAAGATTATTTTATTTTTGGAGATTTTAAAATGGAAGGATTTTACAAAAAAAAAGTTTTTGAATTGATTTTGAAAATATAATATTATTGTGTACAATAGAATTTAAATTAATAATTAAACATTTTTAAAAATTATTTTAGTTTTTTGTATTGAATCTAATTTATTTTTATATATGTATCCATGGATTACGTGATAAATAATAATGGATGTTGTAATTTTTATTAGAAGAAAAAAACTAATATTTAATTTTATGTTAAAGTTTTAAATTGTAATACATATAGTATTATGTTAATTTTAAATGTAATTTGTTTGTTTTTTTTTGACCCGAATTACAAAAGATTTAGATTATTGTGTGATTTAAATACATGCAGGACGACATTTCAAAAGTTGTTTTGTAGTTTCTTCAGGGTTCATAATTTATTAGTTTCATTTGGAGTACAATCAGTCTGATGGTTTTGAAGGATAGTTATTCATTATGTTATGTTATATATTATCCATAGCTTGGTAAAATCTTCTAGGCACAGATATAATCTGGAGCATGCTCTGATATACTCAACACCAGTTTACACTAAACATTTAAAGATGATTATTATATATGCTTATTATAGAGGGAACAGTGCGGTGTGGTAGGTAAGTACACGCACATAATTGGTTATTAGCCACCGGACGATTTCTACATAGGTCCCCTTGCTTACCAAAAAGCGGAATATATAGGTATAAACAACATAATAATTTAGTATTAAATACCGATTTACAAAATGTCGACTTTTAAGAAAACCATAGTTTCGACTTGTACTAAATGTCGCCTTTTTATAAATAAAGAATTATCGAAAAAATAAAAGATTGAAACACTGATGTTGAAACCAACTCTTTATGGTTTCCGAATTATATTTTCGTACATGTTTCAACAATAAAAATCTTATAGTATCAGGGGCTGCTACAAATTATTGAAATCATGTTTTTAAAATCAACTCTAAAATCTATTCTGATTTATATATGTATAATCTGGTAAAAGCGCTTAATACTGAGTTTTTAATTTTTATTTTATAGGTGTTTTAATTAGTGTAACACAGTTTCTGAACCAACTTTAAAATCTATACTATAACTCTTTTTTATACCTATTGTAAAAATTTATGATTTTGTCGATATTCTAAGGGTCGACATTTTCTCATTCAATATTTTGGAAAGTCTACATTTAGTACAATTGATATTTTGTCAGTTTACTTAATGAAGGTCTAAATAAATTAAGGATCCAAGGTTTTCGTAATTCGTTCCATAAGAGTACATATTGTTAAGGTGTATATGAGACAAACATTACTGGTGTAACTACAACTTATTTTGTGGTTGTTATTTTTAGTATGTGATTAAAGAGAAATAATCAATAAAATTAAATGTTCTGCACAGTCCGTCCCTATTAATCCATATATAAAATACTAATGTGAGTAGCTTTGAGGAATACTCGTGTAAACTGACCGATCAATTAAAACGACTTGACTTAATGAAATGCAAAACAGCGTAAGAGAGATTTGTTAGAATAGTTCGCTATCCTACCACGCAGTAAAAACAACAACACATTTCCCCTAGATCACTTTTAAATATATTTTCAACTTCAAAGGAACCTTTTCAACTAACTATTAGATATTTAATACACAATGGGAAAACTAAAGCAAAATAATTGTAGACCCCTGATGTCTTATTCGAAGAACCCATTTGGTTTAACAATCGTTTAATTTGATAAATTTCTTCATCTGAAAAGTAATTCAATCTGTCTGAATATTATTAAACATATTCCAAATTTCCTTTCCTATCAATCAAAAATTAAAAATTAAAAGTAATAACATTTTAACACATAAATTCTCTATATAAACAAACATGTTAATGGCTATGTTATAGAATATAAATATATGATTCTGTTAAGAGTAATAAGGTCTTAATTTCAACATATGACCATCTGTGCTACCATGAGTGCGAAATTGTTTAGATCAATTTTAATGAACAAAAATTAAAAAAATGGCGGCTCTTTCCAAAATAATCGTCCAGCATTCGAATCTATATCCGTTCTATTCAGATATACTAAATTCGTTTCCTAAATAAACTAATATTATTCAATTAATGAAAATAAACTAAAATCGCTTTTAATTTAACCGGAAAAAGAAATTTTTTCAGTAATAAAGTTCATTAACTCAAAATTATACAATTCGCATTAAGTACAGTAAATTAAAAAATTAATTGAATTGTGTACCTAGCCTTGTACCTCTATTCGTGTATATACTTTTTAATTAAATTTTTTTTTTTAAATACAAATTATTATATTTTAGGAAAAGATTGAAAATAATTTTAGTCACGGAAATAATTTACAATGAATGAAAAAAAAAAATTTTAATTATTGTTAAGGTTTCTAGTTCTTGAGAACCGGATACGAAATTAAATTTGAAATAAATGCAAAAAAAAAAAACTTTTTCAAGGTAAGCTTTCTTTTAAAACTATTTTTAAAAATAATTGAGGAAAAAATCCCTTTACAAAAACTTTATACAGGGTGTTCGCAAGGAAGTCATAAAAGGCTGTGGCTGTGAAGAGATCAAAACAGGCTAAAACGTATTCCAAAGTCTAGACAATTTTCGATATAACGGCCATTCGAATCAGGGTTGTAAAAAGCTAATTCCGACTCATTTTATAGCTGAACTCAAATTTAGGATCCTCTCAAATATTGAGTCCGTTTATAATTTGTTTATAATTTGTATTGAGCTCATAATCTCATGTCTCGAGCTCACAGGTTGAGTTGATAAATATTTCTTTTGTCCTAAAAAGCCGTTATTATATGAATTTTTGCCAAAAAAAAAAAACAGTTATTTCAAAAATCAGTAAAAACAAATAAAGGGGTGCATTTATATTGTAGCTGCTATAAGTGCTAATAGCGTCGATAAGAGCATACCGTATAAAATTATAGAGTGTATATCGTTGATCAAAGCGATGCTCCAATATATAAACACCTCTTTATTATAAATCTATCTCTATCAACAACTTCCAAATATTTTTTGCTTCATCCCATCCATCTCTTTCACCAACTTTCTTTCTGACCTTCAACTTTTAGACACCCTGTATATAATATTATAATTTATAATTGAAATTTTTGCTGTTTTAAATCAAATATTTTTTTTTTAGATTTTCAAATATTAAAATTTCCACCCACCTGTACAGTACAGATTATAATACTTAGAAGTGTACGTCATACACCATCTTTAATATTTTTTAGTTAGAACTTTTAATTATTATTCTCTAAATTTTCTATAGTTTGTTTTTTTTTTTTCTGTTTTATTTAATTTTAATTTAAAAACAAATTTTTATTATAAAATCGAATTGAAAATAAATTGTATTTTATAAATTTTTTTTTATATTTATAGATACTCTTGAAATTTGTTTTTCTATTAAATTTCTATTTCTATTTTTATATAGCCCCAAAAATATTGAGCGCATTTTTTTGTTTTTTTTTTCTTATTTTTCTTTGATTTTTTTACGCTGAACTAAAAAAAGAAAATTTTGCATTAGAAAGAAAATATGATATTGTTTGTTGTACAACCGTTTAATTAAATGAAATAAATCAAATGAATTAATATAAAGGATGGATAGAGTATGTTTCAGTGTTTTATATGGAATACTATAGCTAGGATTTGGGATATATATATATTTTGTAACATCAATTGAATTAAACTTGGAGATTTGAAAAAGTCGTAACTGAACAATATTGTACTCAAAATTAACATAAAACAGAACCTCTATTTTGTTAAATTTAAAATTTATATCGAAGGGTTCGTATATGTTGAAGCTGTGATAAGTGATAAGAGCATCGATAAGAGCAAAGATGATCAAAGCGAAGCTCCAGTATAAACACTACTATTTAAATCATGTATATATAGTTTTCTACGGTATGCTGTTATCCAAACTTTTATCACTTATCGCCAATATAACTCCAACATAAACGCACTCTCAAGCATTAAACCATGAATGAAGATACCTAACACTTATCACACCTAATAGTATCTTTATATCGTAATTCATGTTATGGAAACCAATCTTAAAAAAATCTAGTATTTTACAAATATCTTCAAGATTAGAAAAATCTTAGGAAATCTTTTATTAGAGTCTTATAATTATCACAATAGTACAGTAGATAAAATAACGATCTATCAATAAAAAATTTCTATTTACAGGAAAAGGTGTAACATCATAATAGAACATGTCTTAAAATAAATTAAATTAATCAATTACTATTGTATATGTCAACAGATAAGGGCGGGGGGCATATAAAGTTATTCTGAATATAAAAAATAATTCTAGTTTTGCTTGGACTGTCCATCTTCATGACTTTCCTTTAAATTATTTCTTTTATCCCACACAATCCCATTTCCCAAATCCTAACCCTAATTCACTTCCCTATCCCGAAAGTAAAAACCAAATGATACATATATGTATTTGAGGTTCATTCCAAGTTTGGTTTTAAAAAAGCGGGGTGATTTTAATTGGTTAAAGTTCAACACTAACCAGATGAAGCTCGTACAGTAAATCTGCGCGGCTTGCAATGTTTTCCCTCGTACAAAAAAAAAAATGATTTTTAGGAATTTTAATTATACTCATAACATAACAAGTGAAAAACTAAAATCTTGCAGTTCTTTTGCAACTATTTGCTTGTACTTAATTTACCTTTCCTCAAGGGTGTCCAAAATTATATGACAATTTACCAGCAGAATAGCCCCGGTTTCTGCTTGACTAAAGCCTCACACTACTGTCTACTAAAAAATTTATTTGCATTACACTCTTCATAAATATTTAATGCCATTATAAATAAAACCAATAAGTATTCAGTATAACATTATTATTCTTTACATGTTTGAAGACATAAATTTACAATATCTTCACCAAATTATTGCAACAATAAGTTCATCTAAACCTAACCATTTCTTAGCAGCTTTTACCAATCAGTCTAATGACAAAGAGCAAAGTAGCTCCTTGAGTATTTCATATTATGTTCTTTTGAAAAAAAGAAAACGAGGAAAAAAGACGGTAAAAACTAAAATTTGTTCGTTATACTACTATTCTGAGAGTGTTCATGGAATCAAGTTTATCCCACTTCGCTGGAATAATTTTAAAAGATTTTAGCTTTTTTTTGGAGGGAAAAAATTAAAGGATTTTTATTAAGGTCCAATTATACCTATGATTCAAATAACATATACACGAATATAAGCAGAAGTCTTGTATTTAATTTTGAAGAAAATCTTAATCCACGACCATTTTTTTACTGCATAAAATATTACATACTAGCATTTAATTGTTTGTTTGTTCTTTCAAAACACATTTCATACATAAAAATCCCATAATTTTAAAAATTTATTTTGCAACAAATTAATCATTTTAAAATATTTCTTTTTAACTAGATAAAAATTTTATTTGTTTTTTATTTATTTTTATTTTCTCAATTAATTTGTTAAATATGTGAAATTTAAAATTTTTCCCAGATTTTCACAATTTTTTTTGTCTAAACTATTTAACCTTGATCTCGATTCACTTTGATATTTTTGTTCGTTATTTTCTTTCTATTTTTTGAATTAATAATTTATTAATTGTACTAAAATACTCTATTAAATTGTCAACATATTATTTACTAAATCTCTGAATTTACTTTTTTTTTTTTTGAAATTTCAATTAAGACGTCATATCGGAAAATTTATCATCTTCTCATCTCTCATCTAGACATAAATTTTCACAGTCAATTCAATTTTTTCCTGAATTTTGTTGTTTTTACTTAAAAATAACCAAAAAAAAAATAATAAAAAATTAAGTAATAAATAAATAAACACTTGTTACTTTGTAAATGGATTTAACCCTGGGTGGCATGGTGTGCTTATTCTAGTGTTAAATTTATCTAAAAATTATAATTTATTGTGGAAGATTTTTATTTTTAAAAGAAAATAAAAAAAAATATTAGGATATAAACAATAGAAATAATAGAAGAATCAATCAGACGACCGGCAAGAGATTGAAAGTTGAAGAGAGAGAGAGAGCGAGACAGAGAGAAAAAGAGATGACAAAAAAAAAAAAAACAATTAAATGGATGTTTATACATATAAACTTTAACCTCCAACCAAATTTTTGTAAATAAAAACAACAGACTAAAAATAAAAAAAACGGTTGTTCCTTTTGATTGTAGGAGATTGATTTAAGTCAAATTATCAATTTCTTCTGATGGTCAACGAAAGTGTTACAATCTCTTCATTTATTTTACATACTTTTATTAACATTTTTTGAAGATACAGTCTGGATTTACATACGGTGCAACAAATTGAAGTTAATTTAAAAAAACAAAACAACCTGGGTAGTAGGTGTATCTGCTAGGTAATGACACTTGCTCTATTGAACTAAAGTCAAACAATTCTAATGTTACACCAGAAGACCAGCAAGTGCTCATTTCTACACTGTGGAAATTCCAACATGGCTTAAAACTGGTTATGGAAACTAATTTCTCGGGAGGACTGATGTGATTTGGAACATGATTCGATTTAATGTGTTCCCCTCTGTTAATAATGTCCCATGCTACAACAAGCAAAATTCAAAACGAATCTTTTCAGATTCATTTCAAATCTACCCCCGAATTTCCCTTTAATTTTCCTTCCCTTTCCAACTAAACCTGCATGTTATGTATTAAAGAATCCGTTCCTAGTCTTTAGTTAGCGTGCAAAAAAAAAAAAGTTGAACTTTCTAATTCATATCAACGTCGGTCTACGTCAGTAGCTACAAGATATTGGTTAGACTATTTGTCAAAATACAGGATGCTTCTAGAATTACATTTTCGCAAGCTGTCGTACAATCTTTAGCTTGCCATATTATATTCAAATTCAAATTTATCATCTGTAATGCCATTTGTTTCTGAAATAATGAAAATTGATGGAGGCGACAGATGTCTGATCTGATTTGAAAAGTATTTTAGGAAAAAAAATAATAAAAATAAAAAAAAACACCTTTGTGATTCTGTACATTGTATGTGACACTAATATTTACTAAATAAATACATTCTTATTTTTCTGCACAAACATTAGATATAAAACAGTGCTAGTAAGTATTAATAAATTAAAAGAACGTAGTAAGAGTATTTTGATTACTCATAGGAAAGTCTTTTTTCGACTGACTAAAAATATATTTACGAGATGATTAACAATTAAAAAGATATAATTAAATTAAATTAAAAAGAATACATTGGCTTCTCGAGAATTAAACAAAGTAATAAATTCAAAAATAAAATTAAAATCTTAACGCTTAACATAAAAAATTTTGGTGAACAATAAATCAAGGCAGTTTTTAAAGTCGGTGGAGTCAAAGGTCGATATTCGATAGAATATATGAATAAAGGACAGAATTCTTTATTTCTTTTGACATTAAAAGCTCATCCAAAGGCTAGATTCAATGAACAAAGGCTAGATTCAATGAACAAAAGTTTGAGACACTCAATTCCATTTAAATTTTGTATTTTTCTATAAACCTATGGGAATTCTGGCTACAGTAGTAGTTCTTTACATTATGTCATTGCAGTACTTTAATTTTTATTTATTAAATATTTGTTTATTGCAATAATATGATTTTGGCATATTTTCTTAAATTTTTTTCAAAATTTGATTGCTATAGTACAAGAGTACTCATTCTGACAGTTCGTCTCTTCTACTGTCAGAGAGTACTCATTCTGACACCAAAAATTCTACTCGTTACGTTTTAATATTATTTCATTATGTGTTCAAAAATTACTTATTCCACCCGTGGTGTAGTGGTTAGGACATCGGCTTTTCAATGAAAGGGTCTCGAATTCAAACCCTGGTCGGATCATATCTAATTAAAAAGTTTAGTGTATACTATATTATAATAGTTTAATGTTAGAAGTTCGAATGCCAGATGAAGCGAAGGACTATTATAATATTATGAAATATTTACTATTGTCTAGTACTACTAATAAATAAATAAATAAAAAAAAACTTATTTCATTCATTTTCCTCTTGATAAAGATCGAAATTTCTAATTCCGAATTCTTCTTATTGCCACTTAAGATATAAATAACTGTAAATCCTCGTTGTGCTTTTCATGTAGTCTTTGCCATATAAGTCTGATATATTTGCAACAATTGTCTCAAAAATCTAATTAAAATTGCAGGTATTAACCGATTAAATGAGGAAATATTTGATTTGATAATAATTAATTCATTTTTTTAATATGCTTCATTAAATTTAACTGAAATGTCCTTTAAATTCATTATTATTTTATATGAGCTTCAATTAATAGATTTAATAATCGAAGAATAAAGGACACTTCAAACAGATGTTTCCTATCCTAAGGGAATAAATACTATTATATAATATTATTTTAACCTAATTAACGGATATCTCAAAGAATGGAATTACTCATTTAATTTTACTTGAAGCAATTTGTGTACTAATTTTTCATTTGTGCTTCTTTGCCTTTCTTCATCAAAATTATAATATATTAAATATATTTACTATATTTAAATATTAAATCTTAAGTTTCAAAAAACATATTCGAAAATTAGACAAATCCTATCCAAGGATAGGTTACAATGGTTTCCTTCTGAACCAAAATATTTTCAACTATTTTGGGGAAACATAACAAAAAACTGACCAAAACCAATTGGGAGGACGAATTATTACAAAAAAAAAAAAAACAAAAAATTTAAAACAAGAAACAATTTTAAGAAAAAGCCATTATTTTTATCCAGTAAAAGAAAAATGAGAAAAACTTTGGTCATTTAATAAATTTTCTCACAGTTTTAACGATCCTATCCGTTTTTTGCTTTGTTTTAATTTATTGCAGTTTTTTAATTGTGTTGGTTTCAGTTTAGTCATATATCTTCACTGTTTTTATTGTAATCCAAAGACAAAATAGTTGGGACAATAATTCTTTAAATATTTTCTGGCAATTGATGCAGATTATCTAGGAATGAACCAGAAGAATTATAATTTATGGGCGACAAACGAAAACCAAAAAAAAAATATTACAAAAAATAATTTTGCAATGCGGGAATTTTCTTTCATTACTTTTAAATTAGGTAAATAATGTAATATTTCTTGCAATTAGTTCTGGGTCAACTTTGAAATAGAAGCAAAAAAGCGTCAATTAAAATTTTAATTTTAAAAACATCTCAACGAAATTATAAAAATTTTGGCTGGGGATTGCTTTAAAGCATCGCAAATGTCAACTGGACCTGCAATATGTATATAAAAGGTATCTTTGTAAAATAACTAGCTCTTGAATGTCGAAGGCACCGAAATGTTTAATAAGCAAACTTAAGGTGGTCCAAGAGGATCTAACCCCAACTCGCCTGGTACAAAATTTCCATGATCTTTTAATTAAATAGTGGTTTTTGCAAAATTTCAATTTTCAACTCCTAAAGCGGGGGCGTAACAAAAATTTTTCTTAAACAACTCTATTTCTGAGGATTTATGTTCTTCCAAAATTGTAAGTCTCTAGCTTAAACCGTTTAGAAGATATGAGGGGTACATTAGTCTACATCTGACACAGTTTACACAGTGTAAGTATAAAATCAATATGCATGTAAGCCCAAAATATACTCAATGAAACAGTTTAAGAAAAAACTTCATATAGCTTCTATGAGGAGAAATCTTGCAATTAAAGAAAGCCATTTTATTTATGTATGACGTCGATTGATGAACAGCAGAAGCCTGCGGTTGTGGAGCGACTTCTCATGTCTAAAAGAAGTGAATGGCTTAACTTTAACAAAGTTACACCATTTATTTGTTTGAAGTATTAAGCTTTTACTTTATAAATTAGAAATTTCTCCCATTAGAATTTAAATTTCGAACTAGTGAACTAGGCGGAACATGGTATGGCGTCTATCGACTCAAGGAACTGAATAGGATTAACTTTAACGTCATATAATTCATATGTCACATCATTTATTTGTTTGTTTATTTGTCTTCGTTCTATGCAGAGCCAGGGAACTATTTGTTACTGTCTTCATAAGTATAATGTCCACTAAAATTTGCTCAGTGAAATAATTCTGAAAAAACCTTAAAATTCTTCCATTAGAGGCAATATTGCAATAATGAGAAACTAATTTACTTGTGTTTAACTTGGATTTATGAACAGAAAAAGGCTTTAGGTGCAACATGGTGTGGTGTCCTATCGACTCAATGAACTGAATAGGTTCAACTTTAACAAAGTCACATCATTTATTTGTTTCAAGTACTAAAATTCAAATTTAGAACTAGGGAAATGCAAATAGAACAAAAATACAAATTAAAATAACTAATTTCAATACAAATATATATTATTTGTTTTGATTTATTTAATAAATTATACACTAAATTGATATTTTTCAAAAATAAACAAATTTATACTATAATTTTCCAAAATTTTTACATTAATAATTCGAATTTTATTTGAATTTGTATAATTATAATATTAAACAATTAATCATCATTTTTATTATATTAACTCTATAAATAATTTAAAAAATTTTGTGAATATTGTGAATGATTGAAATTCAAATAGAAAAACAATCAATTTGTTCATCAGTTTATTAAACATTTAATTTTGTAGATTTTCGATTCTATTTACTCTTCATTATAAATAAACTTTAGTTTTAATAACAATTTTTGGGAAAAAAACTATTGAATATTAATAAGAAGAGTTCAAATATTTACACTAGCAGTAATAACTTTAATAAAATATTAATATTTAAAAGCTCGGAGCATTTAATTCAAATCTGATTATTTAAATAAATATTGTTCTATTGTTTTAATTAAAAACTATTTCATATTTCCTTAATGTAAATATGATTCAAAATTAATTTATTTTAATTTTCAAAATCTTTTTTTTTTTCAATTATAAAATTTTAATTTTTTAAATCTTCACAAAATTTTTTTAAGGAAATAAAATAAAATTATTAATGCACTAAAAATAATAAAAATTTTAAGATAACTTTCTATAAAATAATTAGGATGTACACAGCATGTAGTTAATTGATGAAATTAACATGATGTATAAAAATACTACTATGTATATGTAAGTTGAGACAATGGTACTTTCGAATTTAGTAAAATAGTTTAGTTAAACAATACCACCCCCAAATTCTAGTTCTTTTACCAAAAGCTTTGCCTCCATATTGTTCGAATAAGTTCCTATGTTTAGCTATATCTTTAATGAATCACCTTGTATTAAAAATACTATAGATATACTCAAATAATCAAAAGTAAACATAATACAATATAGTTTAATTTAAATTTAAATATATTATGTATTTCAACGTAAAATATAAAAATATTAGGTTTCCGGTGCCCTTTCTCCTACTCTTAATTGAGTCTTTTAAAATGTAGGCTGTATTCTATAATTCTAAAGGGTTTCATAAAGAAAGAAAGGGGTAACCCCATTTTAATTAGCGCTTTGCAAATTAAAGGAAACACTTTAAAATATACTTGAAGTGTTTGTCTCCGATTACCCCATATAAAACTATTCCCGTTATAGTAACTTTTAACTCCGTAGCATTATTCGCAGAACGAAAAGTTCCAGGAAAGTGAAAGCACTCTCAAAACCATCAATGAGTTATTCCCATACAAACTCCTGAAAATTTTTTTTTATTTTCACCTAAAAAAAATGCCTAAAATAAGTGTGAGGTCCAAAAAAGGTTAGATCCTGGATCTCTTTGATACCATCAAAGATATATTATTCCACTATATTCCACATTATTCCACTTATAAACCAAACTATTGATAAAACTTTTCTAAACAAAGGCTTATCAATATCAGTGTCATAAAAGTTGGGTTTAACCTCCTCTTCATTTAACGATTTCTTTATTTCTGATTTAAAAATTGCGTATAGCCCTGGTTCCAATGGTATCATCGACGATATATAACTTCAGGTCTTACACAGTTTTGGCTTCTTTCATACAAAGCGCGTTATAAATTCTGATAACGAATAATATTAATCCTTTGAATCTAAAGTTACTTTTCCAAATCTTAAAATCTCTCTGGCATTAATTGCACTCAGCATTAACTGTATTTTAATTGAATTAATTTCATTCTCAATTTATTTTACAATTGACTGCTTCAGTAGAATAAAATCTTTAATAATTAAATTATTTTGAACAGTTCCTTGAATTATTCAACCAATTTATAAATATTTTTTTTAATTTATAAAATTTATATTTAATTTTTTTTAACTTAATACTTTTACCTAATACTAGTTCAAAACTCAAACATTTATTTAAGAATATATTAAGAAAATATTAAGAGTTCTTAAAATATATTAAAAAATAATTTTATTTACTTTTATTGTATTTTATTTAATTTAAAACTTAGAAAGAAAATTTTTCCTATTGCATTTCCGATAATACTTTGAAGTAGGTAAACTACTCCAGTTGTTGTGAAGCTCTACAGAAATTTTGAAAATTAGGTAAAAAAAGTCTAAAACAGTGTATTTTATACGAATCCAATATAAAGTGCCAAAGTTTACCTAAAAAAAATTTTCTTATAATCAAATATTAGGTTTACATTTAAATGTTTTTAAATATTTTATAAAACTAGGACAAAAGTCATTCAAAATTTATTAACAACCCAAAAGAAAAATTTTATTGTAAAATTTGTTATAATATAGAGTAGTTCTTCAAACTTTAATATAATCGAATTTACCTTAAGATTTTTGAAGAAAAATTTAACTTAAGATTTTAACGGAAAAGTTTTTTCAATTAAAGTATTTATTCTGTCCGTCCTTCAGTTTCCTTCAGAATCTGCTCAAACATTCACCTTTCCGTTAGAAAAATATTTCTACTGGCTGGGATAAAAACCAACAAGTGTATTGTTTTTTACGAAACTGTAGATTGAATTGGAGATTTTTTGAAGCTGGTCATTTATAAATTATAAAAAGGGATTATGAAATAAAACAGATCTCTGATGGATACCAGCGCTTGTTTTAAATTCTTCGCACGAATAATCTTCAACAAAACCGGAATCATACGATTCGAAAAGAAATTTTCAATCCATTTAACAAAGACTCTTCCCATACAAAGAGCTCTGCTTATCTAATAAGAATTCTGATAATAAAAGAATTCAAATATTCAAAGCCAGAACATCAGATTCGCAGAATGAGGAAGACTTACATTAAGCTGATATCGTTCATGAGAGCACCGGTTGAACGTCGGTCTCCGAGCCCATATTGTTGATCATGAAACAAACTCCTATGAATCCATATAAATGTTAACTTTAGGTTCACATTTTTTTAAATTGCTTTGGAGAAGCACGACCGAAGTAATACCAAAAGGTCTGTAGTTAAAGATATCTTTTGTCACCCTTTTTTTGAAATTCGAAAAAAAATGTGCAACCTTCTATTGGGTAGGATAAATGCCCAAGATAAAGCAAAGACAAAATAGTTTGCGCAAATGTAAAAATAAAGGTTTTGAGATGGAAAAACAGATGTTCAGTAGTTGCGATACCGTTGGGGACCGACTAATTCTACATTTTGACGTAAAATTTTCTATGATAAAAATTTTCGCGCCTAGAAACATACTGAGTTATTATTAAAGGATCCGATCGATGTCATAGTAGTTAGAACGTCGACCTTTCAATGCAGGGTCTCGAGTTCTAACCGTTGTCAGATCATTATTAATTACAATAGTATAATTTATAATTTATCGAAAAGCAAAGACTCCTTCACTCGCTTATGACATTGTATTTGCTAGGGGATTGTATATAAATAAATAAATAATTAAATAAATAATAAATGTAAAGGAAACGCATTTCAATTTTGCGTTTCCTATTACAATGTACATCAACTATTCCATATCTACTATAAGAATTTCAAATAACTTTTTTACTCACTTCAAATGTCATACAAAAGTTGATAAGTTTTCACATTTCTGAACATAACATTCATAATAACCCACAAATAAAGGAACTTTCAAATACCTTGAAGTAATTTTTTACTTAATTATAAATATATATTAAAAACTGTCAAAGATTAACACATTTTTCCACTACCACGAAGCTTACCACTTTAAGTCTTAAAAAAAAACTTCTCTGATGTTCACCCTATTTTCGATAGTGCATTGCAGCTCAAAATAAAAAATTTTATTCATATATAGGGACTTAGGGTGCGTATTCAGAAATTAAAATTCTTTGATTGCGGTTTATTTTTAATGAATTTTTAATTACATTTTTTTTAATTGTATATATAGTAAATCCAAGTGCTTTCCATACACATTATATATTATCATAATAATAACAAAGGAAGGATCTGTACATATGTTACACTTTGAAATTTAAGCATTATTATGGTTACCAGTCAAAAACATCTGTGGTTACCTTGCCACAATGTTTATATATAAACTGAATTGCATATGTTAAGTAAACTTATTCCTACCCTACTATATGAAGTTACGACCTTGGAAAATGATTTATGGTACCTAGAATATATAAAAAGTTATACATAAACGGAATAAATTGTTTATATACAATACTTTTAATAATACTTTAATATTATTTTGGGATTAAAATAAACTTTTTCATTTGCAGATTTAATATTGTTTTAAAATTAAATTTTAACACACAAAAATTATAAAATTTTGGATAACTTTAAGTTTTAAAGTTTTAAGAAGGTTTCTTTTTTTTGGAATTTTTGTGTCTAGACGTAGAAGTTTTCAAAAGAAAAATTAAAATTATTTAATATTTAAGAGATTCAAAATACAACCAACCATTCTTTAATATTATATTTTCTTTAAATACTTTAAAAATTTTAATCAAAGGTTTTTAAGTAGGAACCGTTCAGGTTCAGATAACGTTTACAAGAGTGGCAGCTTTTTCAAAAATTATTGGTTTAAAAGCAGCTAATTATAAAATAAATGAAAATTTACAATCGAAAGGACGTTTATTAAACTTTCTTCTTAAGCAAGTTACGAAAAAAATCAAGGGTTTTTAAAACAGCACATTTTCAAAATTATATTGTTTTTCATACTGAGTATTTTATCGAAATATAATGTTGGAGCTTCAATGTTAACGTTTAATTTAGTAAATATGTACACTGGTGACTAAGTTACTGGTTACTTATAAAAGCAGTAAATTTTTTATTTTTAGGTCCTTATAGCCCCTCAATGGGGAAGTTTACCAAATTTCTCAAGGATCTAATTGCAGTAAACCGCCCACCCACTTTTTTAGGTAATATGAACTAAATTCTCAATTCCACCAAAAATTTGGAATTTTACTTAGAATTTCCCTATGTAAGCAAAAATTGTTGAGAGGCACTTTCTTCAATTTAAAGAGCTGCTTTTAAATTTAAGGAAAACCTTTGACATATGTTGAAATAAAATATTGAAGCTTTTAATTGTGTATATTACTGAAACAAAGTTTGAACTGGTATTCAAGTTATAGGTGTTTAAAAATAGCTCAATTTCAATTTTCGAGCCCTTATAGCTGACCCCTTAACATGGGGTGTGACAAAAAAAATTTACCGACTACTATTAATTTCTACGGATCTAACTTCTCCCAAAATTTTAAGTTTCTAGCTTAAACCGTTTTTAAGATATATATAAAATTTTGCAAAAATTGAGTTTGCATAATGGTAAATTTTAGAACCGTATGGCAACCCTATACATTTGCCTTTTCAAATTTAAAAAGATTATAAAATCAGCTGTCTTTTACCGTTTTTAGATTGAAAATATACCTCATATACTTTGGGAGGCTGTAGCTCCCTAACGGATGGGGCTACAGAAAAATGTTTTTCTATGAAAATTTTTTTTTGCCATATTTAAAATTTCTCTTCTCTATTTCAAACGATGTAAAAGTTTTGGTAAACATACGAACGGACGACGGACAGAGTGAAACTATATAGGCACATTTTTACAAAATATTTTGAAAATGGGCTAAAAAGAACAATTATAATGGCTTTAAATCTATTTTATCTATTTTAAAAATTTTTAATTAATATTCAAAGTTTGTCATTTACGCATACAAGTAAATATTCCGAAGAATTTAGAATAATCCTGATTTTCGATAAGACTCTGATAAGAACCGATATTTTAAAATATTTGTATTTGTAGTAAGTATACCTTCATTGTATAAATTCCTAAATACAATCCAAAATATATTTAAATTTAAATATTAAAGTTAAAAGAAACTTTATTATTTTTCAAATTTAAAATCTGTTTGTAATTAATTTTTTTAATTAACTTTTCTTTCATTTTCATTAAAACTAAGAAAATTAAACTGTCATTAAATTTTGCTCCCGTGTACATTAAAGCATTAAACAAGAAAGAAAATCCAGATTCATTTTCTGGTATACAAACTTATTTTCATTCACTAAATTTTTTAAATTCCTTTATTGAAAAATGAAAATTTAATATATTTGTTTGTGTTTTGTGTCTCGTTCACTCGTTTTTCTATACTATACATGTGCTTTTACACATTTATTTGGAACTTTTTTTTTTAAAACAAGAAGTTTTCTCTTTATATTTCATTAATATTTTTGCTTTTTAAAGTTTTCGTCCTCTTTTGTTTACTAAAAATATAAGCAAATCATATAAATTTAAAAGGCATGAGAAGTTTTATGTAAAAATTATATCGTTTCATTAGTTGAAGGGTTATTTATGAGTAAATTTGACTAACTTGGGAAACTCCATGCCTCAGAAACTCATGCTTCAGTAGCTCTGTCAAAAATCTAATATCTGAGATCAAAGATTGACTTTTTTGATTGAGGAAGCTTTTGTTCGACGAAGCCAAAGGATTTAAAATTTTTAATCATTAAGATTCACATCCAATTTCTAAAGGATATATAATATTATATTAAATGTAAATCCTGAAGTTGTCTCGATATACATTTTAATAACATTTCAGAATCCGAACGATTCGCACAGTTCAGTTGTTAAAGGGACATCTTTTCAATTGAAAAGTGTCGGCTTCAACTCCCGTTCAGATCATATCTAATAAAAAAATATAATTAATAATTGATACCGTAATAGTTTACATCATAATATAAAATAAATTTAACTGCCACACCTGAAAAGCAACTTACTCATCATATTGAAAATGGTAGGGGACTGTACATAAACAAATAAATAAATAAACATTTGCGAACTTCTAAATATGAATTGCTTTGCTTAGCTTATGAAGAAATTTAATTTGACGTAACATTTTGAATGCAGCAACTATGAGGACGACCAAGTGTAGACTTTGCTTTGTTGAATTCCTTTACATTTAAAAGTAATTCACTGAAGCAAAGTTGTATGAATTAAGTCTATGTAGACTGCATGATACTTTTTGAAGGTACTTTGACGTATGAATAATTTATTATTTATTAAAATATAGAGCTTAAAATAAAAGAAATTTTGGAAATGATAAATAGCTTCATCGAAATATTGTGTGAGGCATATATATAAACAAATGAAATCAATTAGACGTTTTAGATATGTAACACTTGAATAAAATGAACTGTCAAAACTGTCAAAGTCAACAAAACAAAATATAAGAATGAAAATTCGTTAATTCGTTACTTCGTCTTTTCTTTTGATTACCTTAAATACTTTTTAAATTTAGTTATGTGTCATGTATAAGAAGTAATGTATTCCATTAAACTGTCAAATTTACTGAAGAAACTAAAGAAAGCTAAGTAAGCATTATGACATAACCATACATTTTGCTTTGAAAGTCTTAAATTTGAAAATTAAACAAAGTACTAAATTTTTAACAAATTTTATTCTTGTATTAATCTAGTGCTAGAATGTCATTCCAAAATCGTCACTCTATTTTACTTGAAATCTTCTATAATACAATCTGCAAAAACTTGAACCCAAACAAAAATAAAAAGATTGAACTGTTTGAATGTCAAAATTTTCAGAAAAACGTCCATTAACAATAAGTTAACTTAAAAGACCTTAAAAGTGTCATTTCAATAACCTAACTACTGCAATTTGTTTTTTTTTATTTCTTTATTGAGCTATATATAAAATTTCAACAACTTAACAGACAATTCAATATGGCTGGCTTAAACATATGTTCTGCCACCTGTGACATTTAAGGCAATATGATTGACATTAGTGTTACCATCTACATATGTTTACTATTATTAGTAAAAATATTTCTTACAATTTCTATTCTATTAATATACTTGCTCAAGGCATATTTACATGTGCCTTGAGCAAGTATGTTAATAACTCCTGCAAAAACAAATAAACTAATAATTTGACAGTAGATTGAACATTCAAATTCATTTAAAATTTCAAACACCAATTCCATTCACAATAACTTAACTTTAAAAAAAAACTTAAAAAAAATTTCTTTTGTTTTTCATTTTAATTTTTTTTGTAAAAACTTTTTTAAGAGCTATATACTAACTACCAGCTGCTTACTTTGTACAACTTATTTTATATTTTCCATCGTTTGATATTTTAGAAGCAAAAAAATAAAAACAACAAAACTACAACAAAAATTTAATCATAGAACACTATATATTTTATTCCCTTCATTATATTTTTTTTTTCCTTTTATTCTTTTCACTTCTTTTGGTTTTTTTTTTGATTTTTTTAAGATTTGTTTATTTTTTTCACAATAGGTGGTAAGAACCCCAGCATCCAATATCATAATAAAAAGAGTACTACCAGTAGTCGTCATCTTCACCATCGTAGTCGCGTCATAAAAAAAAACAAAAAAAAAAAATTTCAATTGCATCATAAAGAAAATCAAAACATTTGAAGAAAAAAAAAAACAGGAAGTTCAGTGGGAACAGTTCAATAAAAAGAAAGAGAAGGCAAATTAAAAAATGTTTTGTTTCAAAAATTCTTTTATAGTAAAAGGAAAATATTCTAAGGAAAAATTGTGAAAATTTATTCCTATAAATTGAGAATGAAAATATTTTAATTAGAAAAAAAAAAGAAGAAAATAAAAATATAAAAAAAAAAAAATAGTGGACCTATGATAAAATCTGTTTGAAAAATTAATTCTGTAATAAATTTTGTTTAGTAAATAAAAAAGTTTTGAAAAAAAGTAGTTTTAAAGAATTAAGTGATTAGCATTGTTAAACAATAAAAGTTCCCCCTCTTATTCATTACTTTATAAATTTTAAGTAAAAAAAAAAAACCAATATTTTAATTAAGGTAATATTTAATTAGTATAAATTAAAGTTTAGTAAATTAAATTGTCAGAATAGTTGCTACAGTGATTCTGAATAATTGTTTAGAGATTGTAAAATTGATTATGGGATTAAGGTTTAAAAAATATATACAGGGTGTCTGAAAAGCAAAGTTCATAAATATATAGAGAAGTAAAAAAAACGGCAAGGAGGATTGGGCTTATTTTTAAAATTTTTCAAAGATAACAGTTTGCAAAAGAATTTTATTAATATATTAAAAAAAAAATTAATTTACAATATCTTAGCCCATGAAAGATTCGTTTAAATTTTCATGGTCAGCTGCCTGCTATGGTATGTTTTGTCAAGTTTTTATATTAATTTTTAAAATGCAATAGGAACATATTCACTTTAAATTACCTGAGGAATAGGTGATTTTAAAACTGAAATTTAATTTGTTCCTATAAAGGTAACGGTTTTTATGCAAAAATTACAGTTATTTTATTAAAACAGTGAAAAATATCTAGTTATGTCATTAATATGAAAGCCTAAAGTATCAGCAAGCTACGAAGAGTTTTACGAAATTACTTTAAATGCAGTTATTTCGTTTAAGAATCCCTCTCTCTCCCTTCTGTTCTCTCTTGTTATGAACTTTCCTATTATAATAGCCCTTAACTTTTAGAAAAGGCTGTTTTTGAAGTAAATGTTTACGATTTCACGCTTGACAATTTAGAAATATAATAATTGGATGTCAAAATTTCAGCCCAGCTGTGCAGTTTTAAAAGAGTTGCCATGGCTTGATTTAAATATACTAAAATAATACCACACACAATGTAATAAGGGAGGGATGCATGTCTTTCCTGTCGTGGTAGAAAAGTAATTTTATATATTATTTTTTGTAAATATTTTATATTTACACTGTACATGTCACAAAGGCGATTTTAAAATTACTTTTTCAGCAAGTTTCTCTCGAATTTAAAATTGTGACTTATAAAGATGGTATGCACATTGCCACCCCTTTGGATAAGCTTATCGCCATACACTTTTTTTTGCATTTTGACTGACTTAATTTTTAATTACAGAATTTTGATCATCCAGTAAATTCATAACTGTTAATATCTGACATACCAAAAGAGTAAAAATAACTTAAAACATTCTGAAGTTAATTATTACTGTTTATAACAGTCAATTATATTAAAAATGTTGATATAATTTATATTTTAAAAATTATCATAAATCATAAAAATAGTTTATTAAAAAATCATTCACTAGCAAATGTAAACAAAAGATTGAGGTTTTTTAAAATGACATTTAAAGTCATCATAAAATTTTTTTATCACAAAAATTTAAAATAAAAAAAAAAATTCCAAATAAATTAAAAATTAATTTTTAGTAAATAATCATTTAAATTTATAATTTATGTACTAGCAGACAATTTTTATAAACAAATATATTATAATAATAAAAAAAAAAAATTTGAATTTATAGTTGTCAGTTTTTTATTGCAAAATTTTTAAAATAAGATAAATAAATTATGTTAAATTTGATTTGATTTATAACATAAAGTTGACATAATAATTTTATCCACAAGTTTATCTTTCACATTATTATATTTTTATTTCAATAAAAATTAAGCAACGAAAGAAGAAAATCAAAAAAACTGTCATAAATTGAAAACTTACCAGCTGACGATGAAAAATGAACACTGCTGAATGCACCTCTAATATAACTAATTAATCTTCTAATTAATGGTCTACGCTTACGTCTAATTCGTCTTTTTCTACCACTGATACTACCACCACCACCACCATTTTCTTCATCACCCGGTTCTAATTCTTCAATTGATGATTCACCGGTACCAATAATACCAACGCCACTATTATCACCACCAACACTACTTATTGCACTATTTCGATGACGATTTATACTACCGATACGTATGCTACGACCAATTGCTGTACCAACGCCACCACTACTTTCTAATTTTGTTGAATCAACAACAATTTCTACATGTGAACCATGTTGACTAATTAATGCATCATTACTGCTAGCACCAGCCCTACATGTTGATCTTGAACCACTACCAATACTACTTAATAAACTACTGCCGCCACCATAACCACCACCACCACCACCAGTATCCGATGTATCAGCAGTTCTTTGACTAATACTATGATCACCTAAACTATCAACAGAACGACTACCACTGCCAATACCGCTAGCATTACGATTACTATAACCGCCAACACCACCTCCACCACTACCACTGTTGGCTTTTGTAATGGCAGCTAAACTTGTATTACCAGTGGTACCACTACGACGTATAGCGCCACTGGTTTCGCTATGACTATTATTGTAGGTGATGCTTCGTTGTTGTTTTAATTCTGCACTGGCCATTTTTCAAGTGTTATAATTAAGTGTTTTTGTGTGTGTTCTTGAATTTCTTTGGATTTGTGTTGTTAATTTTTATTTTTTTTTTGTTTTATCACAATTGGGTTTGAGTCCGGGGTTAATTTTGATTATGTATTAATTTATTTCTTTTATTATATTATTATATATTATTTTAATTTTTTAAAATTTCTTCATAAAAATAAAAAAAAACTTTTTTATATTTTTTTATTCTATTTCGTAAAGGGAAAAAAGAAATTTACAAAAAAAAAAACATAGGAATGATTTTAAGTATAGAATTATGTACAAATATGTATTGATTTATGTTTAAATATAATTTAATTATAATAATAATAATGTCTTATATAGACTATATATATATATAGAATTTTTATTTTGGCAACTTTGACATAAATATATATATTATATATATATAACACAATTTAAATATTTCTATTAAAATAATTAATTTTTTTTTTATTTATTTTATATTTTCTTAACAATTTAAGGAACTTTTATAACACTAATTCTCTTTTTTTTTTTTTAACAAAATAATTTATTATTGATTTATTTATTTTTTTTTAATTTTTATATAATTTTTAATTGATTCCTTTTTTATTTTACTATTTTAAAATAATTTAATTTAATATAATGTTAATTTTTTTTTTTTAAATTAATAATAACTGATGCTTGCATCTACTTTTGATAATTTGTTGACAAATTATTATTATAAATGTCATTTCCGAACACAATAAACAAAATAATATAACGGAACTTTTAATTTGTTTATAATTTTATTATTTTTAATTTCGAAAAATTATTTATTGTATTTACATATACATAAATAATATATTTTTATTCGATTTTATTTAATTTAATTTCATTGAATTGATTAAATTCATTTTAATTACTTTATATATTTATATATATATAATTTTTTAAATAATTAATATAATTTATTTATATTTATTTTTATTTATTTTTATTTTTGTTAACATTATTTGACATATAACATATAATATATAAATAACATTTGACATATATCTGTCATATTGAAAACATTTAACACTTTTAAAATTTTAATTCGTTTCATTTTTCAATTTTTGTATTTTTATTTATATTTTTTATATTTTTTTTATTTATTTATTTTTTTTATTTTAAATAATTGAATCAATTTTGAAAATTTATTTTAATTTAATTATATTAAAAATCTGTAAATTGCACAAAAAACAAAAAAATGGAATTTTTTTAATTAAGAATTAAAACACCAAAAGAGAAAAAAAAAATTTTAAAATAAAAGAAGAGAATAAATAAATTTAATTTTTTTTTTTTACATGACAGCTAAATAAAAGTGACAGCTGTCATTCATTATTTATGGATAGAGAGATCCGTACCGTATTTGCGATGGTATACTATTTTTTTTTAAATAAAATATTATTATGTTCGAATCAATTTTCGAAATTTGAAAAAAAAAAAATACGCACAAAATAAACAATAAATTTGTTTTGAGTTTTTTTTTTTTAATTTAATTTGATAAAATAGTTTTAGTAAACAAACAAATAAAAAATACCGTTACAAAATAAAATTAATTATAATGTACCGTACGGTTACAACGTATTTTTATAACTGAAAAAAAAAAAAAATTTTTATTTTTTATTTATTATTATTTTGTACATTATTATTTTCTATACAATCAAAATATACTGAATGTACCCTGAGAAAAAAAAAAAAAAAATGGTTTTTAATTGATTTTACGTTTAACAGCAAAATAATTTTGTTTTTGTTTTGTTTTTTTTTTTTGATTATTTATAATTTGTTGTTTTGTTTTGGTAAATTTTTATTTTATTTCTCTCTCTCTCTCTCTTTCTCTCTGAAAGTTTTCAATAAAAAAAATAAGAATGAAAGGAAATTACAATGCTCCGTCTTTCAAAAATCTAAAGTTGTTTTTTCAAGTTAATTTTTTTAATTTTTCAAATCAATGTTTTTTTGTTTTTTTTTTTTTCTGTAAAAAAAATTCTTTGTCTGCATTTATTTGTACGGAACTGTATACATTTTGATATAATTTAATTAACAGTGACGTTAAAATTTTTAAAAGCGAGACGTTGAATATTGTGTTTTTTGAATTGCAGTTTAGCAATATTGTGCAACATACACAATTTTTGGTGAGCAGGATGTGAATAAGGATACATATGGGGTATAAAATAGTGAGCAGCTCAAATTCAATATGAAAGTTCTTTAAAAAAAATATTTCAAAGTATCAAGGAGTCAATCGTATGTAATTTGTTTCGATTGATAAGCATATAACTTTTAATCACCTCAAGTACAAAAATGATCTCAAAAGACTCTAGTTGTGTATGTCCTATTGAGGAATAAGGAAATAAATTTTTAAAAGTTCCTTACTCAAGCTGTTGGAAAATATAAGGGGAAAATATAAATTGAGTTTCGGCTAAAAGCAAACTAAAGTCAACATACTAGCGGTACATGTGGGTTACAAATATTTATAAAACTCAAAAATATATGCATCGGATCAGATTGTAAAAATGCCTGATAGAACTTTGGTTGCAACAATAATATTAATATATTATATATGATCTTTTGAATTTTTGAAAACCTTTTGAGAAGCTGTGACATATTAATGGACTCTATCCTTTCTTCAATGAAATTAATTTTTCAAAGGACAGAGTCAAACTTAGAGGACTCGATTTTAGAACATTCTAATAAAGCAGCTTTTTCGCATTATTTTACTTCATGTTTTTAAAAAATTCGATAGCCACTGTACAACTATGTGCGCTAATAATAAAAGAATGCATATTTTTATATAAAATTAAAATAAATTATAAAAAAAATAAAAAAAAAAACTAAAGTTTAAAAAATATAATAAAATTTAAAAATTAAATAAAAATTGAAAAATATTTTTATATAAAAAAATGTAAAAAAAAAAAAAAAAAACAAACCACCAAGAAAACAAATAAATTTTGGCACAATTAGAAAAAAAAAATGAAAAGCAAAGCAAACAAATAAAATTATATTGAATTGTATTATTATTATATGTTTTCCCTCTCTTTTTTTTTTATTTTTACAGTTATTTTCTTTCGTTTTTTTACTTGATTCTTTAAGAATTTTCTTTGATTCTTAGTCTGGCGGCCGCTGACACAAGAGCAGCGAAAGCAGAAGAAAGCAGAACAATACAATTTTCTTGACATATGGTTGAAAATATGGTATGTTTGTTTGTATTATAATATTTTTTAGTAGCTGATATAATTGGTATAATAATAATATATACATGTAAAGGTAGGTATATAATTTATATCAATAGTACGCAAAATAATTTATAATGTTTGTATGTATATGAGAAAAAAAAAAAAAATCTTAATACCGATAATAAAATGCCATTTATTACAAAATCAAATAAAAAATACAAAACAAAAATACCAAATGAAATATTTAACGAATTTTTAATAGCAATAAAACAATTTTATAATTAAAAAAAAAAAATAATAAAAATAAAAAAAAACCCAAAAATAAATAAATAAACGCAAAAAAAAAAATTATTCAAATTAAATTTAATAGTAAAAAAAAAAAAGAACATAAAATAAAAATTATTCGAATATGTATTATTTTTGTTTTTTGATTTGATCACTAAATTTTTATTTCACCACAAAAAAAAGTTTTTCACCACCTAAATAAATAGAATTAAACAAATGATTTTATTATTTAATATTATTATTATTATTATTTTCAATTTTGTTTGAATTAAAACTTTTTATTCTTTAATTTTGTGTTTTCAGTATTTCTGACATTTAAAGGATTGGGTTTTGAAGTGGATTCGGCATTGAATTGCAAAATTCTAAGTGAACTTTAAATAAAGGCACAATATCAGCTTGTATTTAGAAATTGTGGTGTTTGTTATTTATGCTGCAAATGAAATTGAATTATGAAATCAAAATCAGGAAACAAGCTTGCCAAACCTTTTTTATTCAGAACTAAGCTATTCTTCTACTAAGACTCTTATCTAACAGAGACTTTATCCAGAACTGTATAATAAGATTCTTTTAACAGAGACTCTTATGCAGAACTGTAGATATAAAAATATTCATGTTAAAACCTGGTTGATGGATGTGCGCCAGTTAAAAAATTCCCAGTTTTCATCAACAAATATCTTCACATTATATAGAAAATCTTCTGCTCACGGAGAATAACTATTGAAGGATTAAGGCTAAAAACACAACAAGAAATTATCCGGGAACTGATAAGAAAACAGAGAGACATCTGGATAGAACGCATACTAAAAAGAAACTGCATTGCCAAACAAGTATTAGATAAGAACCCCCAGGGGAAAAAGAAGAGTAAGATCAGAACCCTCAAGAGAAAAAAGAAGAATGGGTAGAATAAAAGTAAATGCAGGAAAACAATAGAAAAGGAAATATAAGAAAATGGAAAAACATGAACAAAGTGAAATCAACAACCCAAAAATGAGTTAAATGGCGTAGTTTTGTGGAAACTCTATGCTTCTAAACGGAAAAAATTCTAAGAATCTTAATAACATGCTCGAACTAGAGTTACTGTAAGTTGAAAATATATACCACCACTCAACTGTCAAATTAGAGTTACCATAAGATGACGAAGTATAACTTATTGTAATTAAATATTTGACAACAGTTCTCTACAGCAGCTATTGGGTGGAAATACAGAATAATTTGCTAGATTTTTGAAATCAAAACTTAATTATTTAAAAATTAGAATCGAAAAGGGCTTACAAGCTAATTTTGTTTCAATTATGTTCTATCTGTCAAAATTTGAGTGTCTAATAATAAGATTTTAATATTTGGTATAGTTGGAAATATAATATTTGATAGATAATGAGTTTAATTGAAAATTCAGTCAGTTAAATAAAAATCCAGGACGGCTTGTCAACTTCCTTTAGTTAGCTAAAGTTTTACACAAAATGACATTAAAATTAATCATTTAGTGTTGCCACTGACTAAAATGTTATAGCTTGTTCCCTGTCAAAACTTCCCTAAGCATATTCGTTGAATATTCGAAACTAATTATTCCGTTAGAATTCCATTTTTCTGATATATTCCAGGAAAATTTTAATATAAAAATTAGTTTTCTTTGATTTTTCAAATTATTATAATGTTTATAATATATTCATTATTTTTGTTGATAAGTTTAATTGTATAATATTGTATATTAACATATATATATATATGTGTATGTTTATCAAATAAATTAAATCAAAATAATTTTAGATTAAATAGTCAAAAAAATTAAAATAAAAATAAAACCGAACGATAATTTACTAAAAACTAAAACTTCTGCATTAACTCAAAACAATAAATGTTAAGCAGTATATAATTATATTCTTATATACATATGTACATAATTTGTACATACGGTATTCTAGGTATAGTTTATAAGCAATAAATAAAACTAGAAAAAAAAATATTATAAAATATTACGTTGATTTATAGAAAATTAATTTATGATTATAGTTTTTTTTTTTTCTGTGAGGTGTAAATTAAAATAAAAAAAAAAAAAAAACAAAAAAAAAAATAAACAAAAAAATTAATTTACAATCTGTATAATAATTTAGCTATTAAAATATTTTCAAATTAAATTGTATGAGTTTTATAATGCAGGATACAAATTTAATGGATTTATAATTCTTTATAAAATTATTTTCTTTAATTCATTCAATACAACATTGTTGTAAATTTCTCTATTTAATTTTAAGATTATTAAGATTGATATCGTAAGCTATTTTAAGAAATTTTCCATCAGAATTTCAATACTTTAAGTTTTCCGATAGATATTTTTGATTTATTTAAGATCAATGGCAGTGGGAAAATTGAAAAAAAACAAGGTCATTATTATCTACTTTTGGAAATGGTTTTATATGCAACTAACTGCCTTAGCAAACTTTTCTATTTTCTTATGAAAGACCCCTTATGGGGTACTTGAGTGCAAAAATCTGTATCAATCAAAATATCAATTTACCAAGCGCATTTTCGTCTACTGCTACCTTGTACCCGGTGCGCTTCTTTGCGCCTCTTAATATGTTCTCAATTGAAGTTGATGTTAAAAATTAGCTAGTGCGTTATTTCACCTCATGTACGATGCATAATTCTTTTGTGAATGACAATTTTGCATGGTACATTGTGCTACAATTGGTTAATGGAACTCTACAAAAAATTCTTCCTTTTGGATGGAAGCAGTACTTCGCAAGTTGGACGTAATAATAGTTTAGAAAAAATTTGTTGACCAGTGGTTGTGAACAACCCGATATAGGTTTAAAAATTCCATGTCTGTTTAAAGAGTTAACTCGATTCTCTCGTCAAAGAGAAACACGTATATTAGATGTCAGATGTAAATCAGTAAAACCGTTTTTATTACAGAAAAAAGTCTTGGAACACAACGTAAACTTGACGTCCGTTAGAGCAAAATGGTGAGCTTAGAAACACTTTCTGAGCTGTTTAAAAGTTAATATCTTACGACGTTAATTATTAAGCATTAAGCTCCTTGCGACGAATTACTAAATGAAGCAAATTTTCGCAAGTTCAAGTTTTATAACTTTATATTGTATTGGTTGACAACAAGTGAAACAATACGGATAGTGTAGATACCAGGAAGTTGGCGCTAGTTCATTAACAGAATAGCTTTAAGTCAATATAGATAAAGCATAGGCTATGCAAACATGATCAAATTAGGCGAAAATTAGTATAAAAGGAGTCATTCAAGAGAATATTCCTATATAACACTGGACGTGGGTTGTAGAAAACTTGATAAAGTTTATTTTAAAAAACCGAGGTCCATAAATTCTAATTAAAGTATTGAGCTGATGAATAAAATATTTAAATTTTTAATTTCGAATTGATTATTCGTATATTAAATATGAAAATAATAATAGTTTTGCTATTAAATTATGTGGCCAAAATTATTAATAAATAATTTACATTTTTAATTTCTGCAAAATTATAAACTCATTAGCAATTACACTTTAAATTTAAATTCTTTTAGGAGTTGTAACAAATTGAATTATTCCACTACATACTATAATATGTTTTATAATGTATTCTTGGATTCAGTGGATTAAGTCAATATATTAAAGTTATAATTATTACTGAAATACAATTATTTAAAAATGTAAATGAAAATCCAATGTTAATCTTCCAGTTTTTTTTCCCCTTTTAATTGAAAAATATAATTAATGCAATAGTTACCGCAGAATGAAATTAATTAATCATTAAATATTTACAATCGATATTCTGTTAATCTGCCAATGATTACACATTAATTTAAAATATTTACACTTTAAATACAGGATGTTCAAGAAGATGTTTTCATACATATTAGGTTTAGAATTCAGAACAATTATATGATTCAATTTAAATTCAACTCAATTGCTAATATAAGAACGCTTTCAAATATAATTTGATGTCAATTTAAAAAATAGTTAGGCATAAGAGATGGATTGCTTGGGTAGTTTAGTTCATGGCTACCGAGATTGATTCTTCAGCACCAGGTCAATGTTGAATGTTTGCATGCAAAATTTATAAGGGTTTCATTTCTTTTTCTGGGCTACGGCATAATGGATTACACGGAACATCTAGTTTGACCACATGTTCCATGAACATCCCTACTCTTCAAGCTATATTTCAGTGACTTAGCTGCAAAAGATTGTCTGCTCTATTATAGTCATATGGAAATCTAACTGTTCCACGAATGTTTAGACTGGAAACCCCTTATTGCTAGCTAATCGGAATTTACATCTTCGGAAATCTTCCTTTGCAAAGAATGTAAATGGGAACATCTCAGAATGTATCGTGGCATTGGTTACTCAGGCTCTTAAGCCCACTTGAATATTTTCTAAACGAGCTTCGATATTAATACGAAAGTGTTAATAAAAGGGTAGTTGCTATCGTGTACCATATGTAAGTAGTACTATAAAAAATTTGTTTTGAAAAATATCATAAAATTGTGCTAAAGGATCTTATTGATCTTAAAGGAAGGGGTTAAAATTTTATCAGCTGAGGTAATTGTTATTAAGCTTTGGTATTTTTTAAATAAAGCTTAAAATTAGTATGTGTTTTGTATAATTGTTAAACTGTTTTTAGTAAATATCATAACGGCATATTTATAAGTCGTTTATATATTGAGTAGGTTATATAATATAATTTAAATATTAAATACATTATATATTAGTTATACAGTTAAATAAAATTATTAAAGCAAAATTTGTTAGTAACGCTTAATTACATACTGAACACATACTAAATACTACCTTATTAAAGTGTGAATTAACAAATACTCGTATTAAACCAAGTTTAAATTAAAAATATGTAAAAAACAGACGGAAATTTTTTAATCCTGCACTTTTGGTACACCCTGCATCATTCATTTTTGTTCATAAGTAAATTTATTAAATGGAAATAAAGTATATGATAATAAAGTTTTATAAATGTGATTGTAGTTTTTTAAAATATTAATAATTATTTAAAAATAATTTTCGTTTCAATTAATTTATTATAATTTCGAGTTATTTAAATTTTTGGTAAAAATATTTATTATTCATTGCCATTTTGTTTTTGTCTCTTTTTATTTTTTGGTCTTGTCTGCTTGATTTATTATTACTGTTATTATTTTTTGTTTTCAGATCAGTTCCGTTGGGGTGATGACGTAGATCAGTTCCGTTAGAATGCAACACTAGAATGTGATTGTACAGTTATAACATTAAGCATAATTTTATTTGTTCAAATAATATGACAGGTGTCAAACTCCTGTCATTCTTCGAGCGAAAAATCAACAACTTATGCATTGTTTCATTGTTCAGATGAAATTAATTTAAATAACTGTTATTTAAGTGAGTTAACAAACAAAAATGACACAAAAAACTGACAAAAAAAATAATAAAAACAAAAAATAAAATGATAGCAGGATGTTCCACTTGTAAAACTGTTGTTGCTGTACTTGTTGTATAATTTGAGTACTTAATAATAATCCTAGTACTTGTTAAAAATAATAATTAAATTTTTAATAACTATATTATGTACATTCAGTATATTTGTTTTTTTTTCATGTTATATACAATATATATACATGTATATGTATACAAAATATTATAATTTTGTGTATGTATTACAATCATAATATAAAACGGATGGATGATTTGATTACATTTAAATAGTATTATTTAATAATATATTTATTATTATTATAATGAAAATATAATATAATAATATTATTTTTTGTGATGTTAAGACTGCATTTTGTGTTTTTGATTCCCATTTTTCATTTATTTTGATTTGTTTGTTATGTTATTTTATATTCAGCATATTTTTTTTTTTTTGAATATTTTTTTTTAAATATTTTTTTTTTTTATTTTTTGGTTATATTTTTTTTTTTGTTTGTAAAAACAATTTTTTTGTTATCTGCAAAAAAATAAAGAAAACACAAAAAAAGCATTTGTTAGTATTCATATGTAAAAAAAATTATTGTAAATTAATGAATAATTAATTTTTATAAAAAATATTATATAACAATATAGAATGTATATATATATATAATTGAAAAACAAATGAATATATTTATAGTATAAACATATAATTTAAGTTAAACAAATTATAGGTACAACACTGAAAACTGCTGGGACAATAGGATACCACATATAAATAAACCATAATTTTATTTTATCTATGGTTTTACAACAGTTGTGCAAACACTGCTACAGGTGTGAACATTATGTTTCTTCGTTTCTTTAACTTCTTCCGTTTAAAATATAATTGTAAGTAATATGTAAACCGTAAAGATTATCATTTTCTAATTTACTTATTTATTGTGAATTAGGGAGATCACACTAACATGTGTGGTTCATCTCTCTAACATGCCACTATTGGGAGCAGCTCTAAGAATTTTAATAGTAATTCCTGATTATCCTTCTTAGAAAACATCATGTGCTAATGAGAGTTTTTAGCGTTTGATTTAAAATCAAAGCTCTAATATTTTGATAAACGAAGGTTTGAGGCGGCATCCCTATTATTTAAATGCTTTGTTGCTGACTCATTATTTGATGAAAAAATTAGAAGGATTGTCACAGTTGGATATAAAATAATGGTTCCAATAACTTGTTAAGCAGGAATATGGGGCGATAACCCCCCTTATATAAAAATCCATTGGTACTAACTTATTATTTATAAAAAAAATTTAGGAGGGCTTTTAGAGTTGGTTACAAAATTGGGCTTCCAATAATTAATAAGATATTCATAATTGTTTTATATTTTCTGGAAAAAGCAGAAGATTTCGCACAACGAACTGAATCTATAAAAATACTTTATCATATTCTTTAACTAATATCCCCAGAGATTCATGCAAGTTTTTGGAAATTTTTTCATTTTTGGTTTTGAGAACTTTGTGAAACCAATGTTTTTATACAGCCGTATAGTAAGGTGTATATCTTCATTAATGGAATATTAAAGGCAACAAATGGTTTTAGGAGGAAAACTTGACTTTATGGAAAAAAAATATTTTAATAGATAGAAAACATCCTTCGGTAATACTAATTTCATATAAATTGAATCCTATACACGTATGATGTAAAAATACATATCAGTGAAACAGTAGATAAATTTTAGAGGGAAGAATATTAGTTATACATTAAAAAGGACATACATACATAATTCTTAAAGTTCACAACTCTGCAATAATAGGACTTTTGTTATTTTTGAAAGTATAAAGATCAAGACATTGGCTAACAATTTTAATAAATCACAATTTTATTTATAAATTTGTAATATACACAGACAGTAAGTGCAATAATTTTTAATTGGCAGTAATTTATGAGATATACTTCCTTTTTATTTTGATAACACCTCTAATCTTACTTTATTAAGTAACAAGTTAAAGGTTTTTCCCATAAATTTTAATGAAACATTATTTTTATTGAATTTAATTAAATTTTATTTTTTAAGGACAAATTAAAGGGAAATTTTATTGCCAAGTTTTGTTTTCCTTTCAGATGAATCCTAATGTGTAATCATATTTATAACATAAAATATGTTTATATTTGTCTTCGAATAAATTAAATAGAACACAATGTAATTAAAAACAAACATTACAATATTAAAATAAAATTTAAGTATAAGTTTCATTTTTGAGTTAAAATGATAGTTGAAAACCAGCCAAGAATTGTAGAGCTGGAGTTTGGTGCACATGCATTCGAGAGTATAAGTATACTAAATATTTTGAGAGATGTTACTATGTTACAGAACTTTGAACTATTTAGAACAGGTAAGAATCTGAATTGCTCTGAACTGCTGAAATAAAAATCAATGCAGACGGAAGAGTTAGAAATTAAAATAACTTACTTTTAAATATTTCGATGTAAACCTAATTGATTCTCGATTTTCATAAGTAAAATAGCATTTTAATAGCATGTTTTTCATAAAATTTAAAATACATTTATTTAAATAAACTTGTAGATTATTCAGTTCAAGTAATGCAACTTAGCATACTTTTTAAGTCCAAATCCCTTAAAGAAAGAGTTTACAATAGAAATCTTCCTTCCATTATAATAATAACATCCTATCTAAGTCTCTTAGATACTCAACCGCAATAAAATTTTGAATAAAAGGTTCTTTCATTTAAACTATTCATTTAAACTATGGAAGTCATTTTTTAAGTAGATCTTAGGTTAAAAAAAATCTCCATTTATTGTTAGTAAATACTAGGAAAAGAACAGGATATAGTTAAAAAGCAATTTCTATACTTCTAAAAGTCCACCATTTTGTAAAATTTGATTCTTTTGAGAATTAAAAACAACAATAAATATTTTACCTAGTTCTGTTTTTATCATTTCTAACTAACATTAAGTGCTTTTTAGTCTGCCTTTGACAAATTTCTTTGTAAAATATTTCTAAAATGCAGCATTTTTTGTTGAGTATCTCTTTACACTTATTGTTTTAAATTCTAAAAAAAAAAATATGATGAAAATAGATTTATTTTTAAATTGTCTTTTTATTCCTTTTACTTACTTTGTAAATATTTAAAACGTTTTTTCATACTCTGGTAAACATATACATAGAATATGTTTTTTAAAGCTCACCTATGATTATTTAATTCAATTCTATGCTATGTTATATGATAAATTATGTGAAATCGGATTCACCCATAAATAATTTTCATTTAAGGTAAGGTTTCATGTGTTGTTAAAGTTTTCATTTATCCTCCCATTCTTTAGTTTTTCTATTTGATATCTTGTTTTTCTTTTTTTGTTGTATGTGCATGATTGTGTATATTAAAGTCAATTTAAATTATGTCATCATGAAAAATGATATAAATTCTTTAGGATTTACTTTGTAACCCAGAAAAGGACACTAAACTCTTAAGTTCATATCCGTAGTATTATGTGTTTTTTTTTTTGTAATTTAAACATTGGTTTACTACCTATTAAAATTCAATTATTCGAACGTTTTTTTTGTTAAAATCTACTATAAAAGTGTAGGTTCGTTGTTAGTAAAATCTTCAGTAAGAAAATAATAATAGTTTCTGGTAAAATGTAACATTTTTTTTTTTCTCAACTACAACTAACTAAACTTTGTGTACTGAAGACAAATATGGATGATGACAAAGAACAAGATAAAAATACACATTAAATGTAGTGACAAGAACTACCTATTTTTAGTTTTGTAAAATGAAAAGTAAGAAAAACATTGTATATTTTCTGAAGTGCATCATGTCATTTTTGAATAGGCTTAGAGTACCAATTAAAGGCAAATGTTTAAAGTGTCATAATAAAAAAACTAAAATATTTTTTTGAAAATATCTTTCGGCAGTTTTGTTAGACCTTAAATTTTTAATAATTTCACCAAGCTAGGATATTATAATCGAATAACTACTTATTGGTCTGGACGACTTTCTAGTTTGACGAACAACGCATTCTAGAAATCGAACTCTACAATCAAAACAGATGCATTCTTAAAATTGCTGAAGCAAAGCTGACATTGGATGTTTGAGAATTGTGTGTTTAAAAATTAGTTTAATTTTTAATGAATAATATTATGATACTGGCAATAAGCATGGTGGAGTTTCACAGTATATGACATTCTAGTCATGTAATCTTATTAGATAATTATGTGTCTTTCAATACTTAACTTTATACTTTATTAAGATAAACTTTTTTAACTACTTGATTTATTCCTCTGTCTTTTACAAACCCTACTATCTCGGAAATAAGTAAAGGTTTTGCACAGGAAATAAATTCTATTGTGTCATCATAAAATTGTTCTTCAGAACAGTTTAAAGCCTTTCTCTACTCTTTTATTTATCACTTAATATTATTTTAATTTTTCTTTTTAAACTTTTATTATCATTTTATATTGGATATATGTTTACGTACCTTTTTGTACATTCTAGGATATCATTTATTTTATAATAAATATTTAAGGATTTATTCACATGTGTTCTGAGTATTTGTATATAGTAGTATATAGCATGTGTCATCATTGCAAAAAGAAAAACGATTCTTTGTAAAGTGCCATGTAGTGGAAACAGCTTGCAGCTGATTTTCACATATTATTCTATAAAATGAAATTCATGTCACTGAGAAGACAACAGTATGTGACATAATACATATGCATTTGATAGGTTTGAATAAGTGTAAGCGCTTAACATGCATTTGGATATATATATAATTCAACAAAATATGCATATTGTATTTATATGCGAAGGAGCAATGTTTGATGTATGTACTTTGTATGTAGTTTTGCATATACTCGTATATAGAATATATACATTTTTTACCTCGCAACATGACATTAAATGCATATTCAGGCTTTGTTCTGCAATGTTTTTTTTAAATTTTTTTATTTTACTTATTGTTATGCTAATGATATAACATAAAGTTACACAGAGCCGAGTACCTTTTACTTTATAGAATTTAATATAATATATTTTTATTTAAAAACAAAAATGTTATTGTATTTTAATGTCAAATACAGGATAGGTTTTGTCCTAGATTTTTAAATATTATCATAAATATTTAAATATTATTCAACTGTATGTTCTACAACCAGTGTATGTTAGAAATAACAAAATAAGGAAAAAAAAAGAAAATATTGCTTTTATTGCGAAAAGATTTTTATTTGCAATAAAATTTAAAATTTATTTTACATTTTTAAAATTGAAAATTTCTGCTAAAATAAAATTGAAAAATTTTTTAAAAAAAAAAGACTGCAAGAATTTATTAAAGGCTAAAAAAAAACAAAATTGGAAATTTTCAAAGGAAAATATTAAATTAAAAATTCAATTGATTTAAGATAAAATAAATTTTAAAATGTTTGCCATTTTAAATATAGAAAAAAAAAATCTGATATTAGAATAATTTAGAATTTTTTATTTTTCTATAAACAAGTATTTTGGAAATTTTACTCAAATATAATATGAATAATTTAATAATTTATTCAATTGCAAAAATATTTATAAATAAATTTTTAAAGAAATTTTTTTTAGAATAAACGCTTTAAAATTATGACTATAGAAACGACACAATTGTTTCGATTATTTATTGTAGATATAAAATGAAAGCGACGAGTGGTTTGGGTTAAAGAATGCTTATGCAAATAATTTATTTTAAATAATTTTAGTTGTATTATAGAAAATCAAAGTGAAATATATCTAATAATAAAATATTTAGGCTAGTTAGAAGTACAAATAAAGCTTGAATAAGCTAGATGTAAGGTATCAGGAATATTGAACCATTATAAATAAATGAGGTCTATATACAAAAAAAATCAATGATATAAACTGAATGTAAATATTGCTTTTACCGAGTATACATATTTTTGCTTTACCTATATACATATTTCTTTCATCAATATGAAATCAATTTGCTTTTATTATTTTGTTGTTCCAGACAGAGTAACGAAGTTTAATTCAATATTTAAAATCGCATATTTATAGCCACCCGATGTAATAAAAGTCATTTATTCTGCAATTAGCACCTACCAGAACTATATGGAAGTTGAAACTAAATTTATGCAAAATTTTTTGAAACCTCATAATATTCTAAACGACTTAAGTTAGAAACTCGAAGTTTTGTGAGAAATTGGTTTGCTTTAAGATGCTATAATAAAATTCAAAGAAAGGATCAACATTTTCGTGCAAGTCATGATTTAATTTCTTAAACCTGAAATGTTTAGAATCTGAGAGGAAAGTTATATCTTTGGGAATATGCGTAAGTAAGCTCAGAAAAATTTTGGAGCCATCGATATTCAAGAGCTATTCGGAATTAAAATTTAAAAATCAGTTTCTTAGGTGACGTATTAATTCCAAGGTTAAACATTACATTCCGGTAGCTTCCGGTAACATTGAAGCTTCAACATTACATTCTGGTACGTGTTAACAGGTTTTTTGATTTTATTGAGCTTATATTTGTGGATTTTATTATTATAGCTTATATAAGTTAACAACAGCTAAAATTGTAATCCAGAATTCCAACGCATCATATTACAATTTTATAAATTTTAATTTATAAATTTTTTTCTAAAACATTTACCTGTCGAATCAGCAAATTAACCTGTGAAATTAGTTCAACATTATTTCCCAACATAAAACACGCGTAATCAACATATGTTTGAGTCAGCATAATGCAGGTAGAACAATGCTATTAATGTAAAATTAAAACTGTAAACTTTCTATTCAAATTTTAGCTTCGAATAATAAAGTTGATTTAAAAAAGGAAATAAAAAGCGTTATCATTTTTTTATATAAATCTTTTATTAAATTATAGAAATAAATATTTTTTGGAAATAAATATATTTTTGGGTGACTTGGAGTATTAAAATCTTTAACTTATATGTGTTATAATTAATATTGAATTGATAAAAAAACTAAATTATAATATTATCATTTATTTTGATATATATTTTTTACCCTAAACTGAATAGGAAACACTATATAATTTTGAAAATGTTCTTTTTTAAAAGCCTTTGGCAAAAAACTTGTTTTCACTTAGTTGATGGCAATAATAGTAGGAATGTCTCAAATTTTTATTACTTTTATGTATAAGTCCTTCAAAACATCGCAATTTCATATTAATTATAATTTAAACTATTGAAACTACACAAAGAGCGTGACTTTCTGTCACCAAATTTTCAAAATACCGTTATATTTGCTGAAGCACAAATTCTATTTTTATTTAATCTAAATAATTTCATGTAAGAGTTGTGATTCTTCCAGTTTTAATTTTAATTATTATTAAAATGTTTCGCTTCATAAAAATAATTCTCTGGTACCATTTTAGCATTAAATTAATTTTAAGAAAATATGAAAAAAAATTTAATTTTAATTTAACGTCTTAATTTGCAAGAATTTAATTTAATGCTTCAAGTGTGAAAAGTGCAAGTAAAAACAAATTTAAGAATTTTTTCATTAATGCTGGCATTTAAGTGTTACCACATTGTCAGAAATCCTATTAAATGCATTAAAGTAAAAAAAAAACTAGAAATAAAAAAAGAAAACATTCATTTAAAAAAAAAAAAAGGAAGACAGAAAACAAAACAATCTGTCAAAAATGTAGAGGTAAAAAAATATTTCTTTATAAAAAAAATTCTGTCATCAAAAGCAGCAGGAAACAAATTTTTCTTCGTGAGAAAAAAAAATTTATGAACATTTCATGTTCAACAAATTAAAAAACAACAACAATTTGACATTTTTCATTAAAAATAGCATTTTCTATCTGAGACAATTCAATTCTAATTGTATATATATAGGTACAAATTGTATACTGTGTATAAACACAGTTACTATAGATACCGTATTTTATACGTATATTATATACAAAATTTGCTTTTTAATAACCTTCATGAAAATTCTATTTTTATAAATAAAAATTGGATATATAAAAAAACTGTTTTGTTTTTTTTTTTGTACCGGAAGAAAATAAATTTTTTTAACATTTTTTTAAATTCCGTTATTTTGAAATGAAACAAAAAATAAAATATTCAGACCTGCACAATTTGAATTCTTTGAACTCTTCATTTCTTTAAATTATACAAATTTCGATATACAATGGTATTAATTTACAGGTAAGCGTATAAATATATATAATATTATCATGTACACTATATTGTATTCGGGAATTCCAGATAAATTCTGACTACAATTACCTCGAAGAGTATTATGTCATAACTCTTTTTTCGAAAATCTTCTTTTCAAAAATCGAATGTCGAATTATAATTTAAATGGGAAAACAACACGTGTTTGTAGCTAAGAATATTATTAAATGAAATATCACTCAAGAATAATTTAATGGTAAAATTTGAACTAGGGTCCAAAAGGTTTTTCAGTTAGGTTTTTGTTCTCCTTTGGTGGTAATGTGTTATAACGATTATATTACATACGTGGCAACTACAGCCCATATAATTGCTTAATGGTATTTAAGATGAGATCAAATAAAAGAACTAACTTTATAGGTAGAAGTCATGGGTCAATAGTTGGAGTTCAAAAGAGCCCAAGTTCGAATGAATGCCATGAACAATACTCAACTACCATTCGCCATTGTGATCAAATCAATAATAAAATCAATTATTAATAATTATTTATATCTTAAATAAGAAAAGTATTAATTTAACAATTTAAAAAAATAATTTAATTGAATAATATAACTCGCAGATATAGAAAAACCTTATAATTCAAATATAAAATTTTTACAAAAATGAAAAAATAGAATTTTTTCTGCTTCTTATAAGGGGTAGTCATGTTTTACTTTTATATGGAATCGTTAAAACCAATTCTATTGTATTTCCCACTGGTTCCGACATGTACCAATGGTTATTAATCTATCAGTTAACTATTTAGTTAGAACTCATAAATAAAAACATGAAGTTTAGATATAATTTTAACTATGACATTTCTTAACTTTACAGCTTGAAGGTAAGCTTATAAGAAATTCGATATAACTTAACACATTTGCTTATTCAACATTTTTTTTATATAATATGTTTTTAATAAATTAAAGTATTAAGATATTCTCAAAATCCATAAAACATAATTTAAACCCAAAATGGATTTTAATGAACATATTTGTGCCGGTGTTCCCCAATCGGCGCTGGGTTATCTCCATAAAGAGCGAAACAGAGCTATTCGTCTTATAATTTTTCCTAGTGTTACCTCAACGCTCCCTCGAAATATCCATCGGCGCACAGTCTGGTCACTTACCTTGTTTTATAAATACCTAGGGACGAACTAAATTCTAAAGAAATAAAAAAATTAATGCCTCCACTCAAAATTTTCAAACGAAAAACTAGGAATGCAACGGATGCTCATAACATAACATTTTAAAATTAAATTTTTTTTTCAATACTTTAATTTATTATAAACAATCTTATTTATTTTTCAATCAATGAAATTTGACAGTGTAAATCAGTTTCGAAAAAAAATATGTGTTTTGTTTTTCAGTATGACGTGTATTGTAACATACAAATTTTTATGTTACAGAGACAAAATGACATGTTTTATCTATTTAATAAAACAAAAATGTTAATATCGGCTATACACATGCTTTACATTATTATACCCGTATGACTATATAGTCCAAGGGTATAATAAATTTGCCATTACGTTTGTGACGCAGAGAAGGAGGGGGGGTAGATATAGACTCAAGTGTATGGATCGGATCAGAATCGAAAAAGAAATCGATTTAGCTATGTATGTCCGTCCGTCCGTCCGTCCGTCATCACGATAACTCAAAAAGTAAAGGAGCTAGGATTATGAAATTTTCGCAAATTCGTTTTTATGCAAAAAACGGAATCGAGTTTTAAATTCAGCCATTTTGGTCCACGGGTTCGAGTACCTGCCATACAACTTCTAATTTTATATGAGCATTACTCTATACCTATGGAAGCAGCGTGTCTGAAATTTTGCCAAAAGTAGTTTAGTATAATGGCCAAAGTTACTGCAAAATTTGGTTGATCTACTGCAGAGGGTTCGAGTAGCTGCCATACAACTCCTTCTTTTATATGAGCTTTACAATACACCTGATGAAGCTGGGTGTCTGAAATTTTGCAAAAAATAGTTTAGTGTAATGGCCAAAGTTACTGCAAAATTTAGTTGGTCTACTGCTGAGGGTTCGAGTAGCTGCCATACAACTCCTTCTTTTATATGAGGATTACACTACACCAAATGAAGCTGGGTGTCTGAAATTTTGCCAAAAATAGTTTAGTGTAATGGCCAAAGTTACTGCAAAATTTGGTTGGTCTACTGCAAAGGGTTCGAGTAGCTGCCATACAACTCCTTCTTTTATATGAGCATTACTCTACACCTAATAAAGCTGAATGTTTGAAATTTTGCCAAAAGTAATTAACCGGATGATATAATGTATATGTTATGGTCATACGGGTATCCCAGAGTTGACACAGTCTACTCTACTACACTCTTTCTCGTTTAATATCATTTTACATTTTACATGCACGTACACACTCACATAACATAACAATTTTCTATTCTACGGATCTGAAAAAGAAAACCAATTTTATTTTTAAAATAGGAGAAGTTATTTATAATTCTGCAAAATTGTTTTGGTTCATTTTTAACATAAAACACTAAGAGTTACTAAAAATATTTTTGTGTTTTGTACTTCATATATTTGTAGTTTGTACGAATGTGTTTGCACTTCATGTGTTTTTTTGCTTGTAAAATTATTTTATTTCTTTTCACACGAAAACTGGGAGGGGGTAGGTAAATAGTTAGTAGAAGAGCTTATTGGAGTATAAGTTTGTTATATTCTGTTATAAATAAAAGCATTGAACTCGTACAATAAAGTCTAGAATGAATACGTCTGATAATAGTGATAAAAAATTTTAACAAATCAAAATTTTAAATAATTATTCAAATAAAATGTATTTTATTATATCCCACAGCTAAAAGAAAAGTATATACATTTTTAATCAGCGTAACCTCTTGAGTTGACATAGCGATGCGTGTTCATCGGTCTGTTCGCACGATAATTCAAAAACTAATGTTGCTATTTTGATGAAATTTATACTGTAGGTTACTAATGTCAAAAAATAAAAAATGGGCTAAATTGCACCATGTGTTTGGATTCTGGAAAATCGATCTACGGGTTTGGAGTTAGGAAACTTCATCTCTTCGAAATTGATAAGGATTCTATAATAGATTTGATTCTATAAATGGCAAAGGAAAGGCGGGGATTAAGAATGGAAGATCCACACCATTGGATAAAATTCTCGAGAATCGCACCTTGGATTAGCATTCTGAAAGCTTCCGACCAAGTCACGAGTAATCGAACATAATCGAAGTTGATAAAGATTCTGTAATTAGTTTGATTCTATAAATAACAAAGAAAAAGCAGAGATTCAAAATGAGTGATCCGCACAATTGGCTTAGATTATCGAGAATCGCATAATAGATAAGCATTCGGAAAGCTTCCGACGGAGTCACGAGTAATCGATCATCTTCGAAATTGATGGAGATTCTATAATTGATGGATTAAATTAAAATTTTAATTGATAAAATTAAAATTTTAATTTTATGTAGTTTAAACTTTTTAATGAATATATATCACATAATGAATTCTTCTTCTTATGATACTCTAAGCACTTTTATTAATTAAATTATACTTTCATTGATATTAGATTATCAAAATCTAAAATTCTAAATAATAAATTTTTAATAAATATCGAATTTCAATTTCATTTAAACATTTCAAAAAGTTGTTAAAAGCATTATAAAACAATCATTAAAATACAATTTCGATAAAACAAATTCTATCATTAAAAGAAATGTCTATCTTTATTTTCAATATTAAAGTTTAATTTAATTCAATTTTAAAATAAAAACTAAATGTATTAATTTATTTTAAAGTGCTTTTTTTTAGAAAACAAAAAATAGATTTTAAATTAAATCCATTAAATGGCAAATGTTCGATTTTCACATTAAATTAACAGACTTGTTTTTTAAAACTAATATTAATTTTCAATTAAATTCATTCATTTAATTTAAAGTGAACATCTAACTAAAATAAAATTCCGCAATATTGATAAATAATCCTCTTTTAATATAGTAATCCTATTTAATTTCTATCTTAATTCAGTTGGAAACTATTTTTAACCAGAAGACTTTAAAAATAATCCGATTAGTTATCTAAAATAAAACCGATGTTATTTTCATTAATATTGGTATATATTGGTCGTGCAACAAAAAATTGGTGAAAAATACTACAAAAGTCTAAACCTAGATAACAGTTTTGCTGCAAATAAATTAAATTAATTTAACAGATAATTTTTTACAGTTATAAAACTTAATTCAGATTTGTTGAAAAATGTTTTACATAGACAATCGAAGAAATTCGAACGAATATTCGAAATATGCAATCAAAAATCAAAATTAATCAACTATTATCAGAAATCTTTAATATTACTAAAATCTTATTTAATTTAAATATTTATGTATTGTGCTGAATAAATAATTTAATTAAATCAACTTTTTACAATCAAGTCCTTACTTCAACAATCAGTTGTATTAATTACAACTGGATAAATAAAGCTCTGTAGACTCCAGTGCGCAAATGCAAAGTTGCTGAATAAATAACTTTATTAAATAAAACTATAGAAACTAGTCTTTACCTAAATTAATCAAATATTTACAAATTTCAAAGTTCCAGTGCGCAAATTTGTCAAAATATTTTCTTGGTCCCATGTTATACAAAAGCCGCAGAACTTGTAACATTTTTATCTTCAAAATCGCTTCAAAACAACTGAATATTAAGGTCTGTAAGCTGAAAATGAAATAATTTATTTCCAAAAATATAACACTCGAAGTAATTGTCAATATTCCGAGCTATGAATGAAAGACAACTTAAAGACAGAATTTTAACATTTATTTATTTATTTATTTATTTGTAGTACCAGAGAGTAGTAAATATTGCCTGATAATATTAATCCTTTGCCGATTTGACATTTAAACTTATTATTAAATTATTGTAATATACACTATATTTTTGTATTAGATATGATCCGACCAGGGTTTGAACCCGAGACTTTTTGATTGAACTTTTAAAAATTTGAAAACTAAAATATATATTTAAAAAGTATCACATTTCCAAAATGAATTGTTATTCTGCATTGTACGTTTCATTTTTGTAATAATATGTACATAACTAAAGCATTCTTTCCCTTATACCTAAGGTTCATGATCAAAACATTACAACATTTCCCAATTCATTTGAACCGCAAAAATTCAAGAAGGAAGTCAACTTATACCTCTTGGTCCCATTCAACCCTTAAAATTCATTTATATTTATGACTTGTAGTAACTTTTCAGCCATAATACTGCGCAAGCAGCTAGGGTGCTTATCCCATTATTTTGGCTACGGGGGGAGGTTGTTTTAGTGTAGTAAAAATCTTATTATTTAGGTTACCAGGTACCTTTTGAAAGTTTTTTCCTCCCTTAGGAAAAAAACGAGGAAGAGTGTGGTAGAGTAGACTGTGTCAGTCTACTGGGATACCCGCATGACCGTAACATATACATTATATCATACGGTTATTTACTTTTGGCAAAATTTAAAATATTCAGCTTTATTAGGTGTAGAGTAAGGCTTATATAAAAGAAGGAGTTGTATGGCAGCTACTCGAACCCTTTGCAGTAGACCAACCAAATTTTGCAATAACTTTGGCCATTACACTAAACTATTTTTGGCAAAATTTCAGACACCCACCTTCATTTGCTGTAATCCTCATATAAAAGAAGGAGTTGTATGGCAGCTACTCAAACCCTCAGTAGTAGACCAACCAAACTTTGCAGTAACTTTGGCCATTACACTAAACTATTTTTTGCAAAATTTCAGACACCCAGCTTCATCAGGTGTAGTGTAAAGCTCATATAAAAGAAGGAGTTGTATGGCAGCTACCCGAACCCATGGACCAAAATGGCTGGATTTAAATAGTGATTCCGGTTTTTGCATAAAGTCTATATCTACCCCCCCTCCTTCTCTGCGTCTCAAACGTAATGGCAAATTTATTATACCCTTTGACTATATAGTCATACGGGTATAAAAATATATATGAAACATATCCTATCATTGACAAGTCAAAAATATTATTTTCACTCAATTAAATCTTAAAGTAAAATATTTAAGAGTTTCTTTTTTTTAAAACTTCTTTATTTAATATTTAAATAAACTATTAAAATATTATCTTGAAATAATTCTTGTAAAAAGCAATCAACACACAATTACAACTACTATATTAAATTTTTATAAATATTCATACGCACTTATACATACAATATTCATACATAAATGTAGATTAATAATTTTGATTGTATTTGACATTTAATTTAACAGGACATAAATTCTATTTTCACCTCAAGCGTTTCTTTTGTTTTTTTTTTTATTTATGTAAATATTTAATTTTTAATATTCTTTTGTTCTTTTTCTTTTTCATATTTATTTTTGTTTTTCTCATTTTTGACATTTTTTATTTGTTGCTATTCTTTTTTGTTTCATTTTCATTTCGTTTCATTTCATTTTAATAGAAATGAAGTGTTTTTATAAAGATTTAATACAGTAAACATTTAAATAATAATAAAAGTAAATGTTTAATATTAATATATATGTTATATATATGTTATATATATAAATATATATATATATATTATATCTGAATATAAAGTGTTTTATGTATATCTATTGAAATATTGTGCTTTATTATAATACACATTAATTATGTATATAGAAATGTTATGATGCATACATTGAATTTTTTTTCGTAAATTACGAGATATGTTTGATGAATTTAAATTTTCAGTTTATGTATAAGTTTTGAATTTTAGTAAACTTTTGATTTTAACATTAATTTTTACAAATTAAATGATTAATTAAGTAAAAAGAATTTATTAATACTTTGTTCAAATTAATATAAAAATATTCAAAAGTACTCCAGCAAAGACATGTAGGCGATTAAATTTCGTAAAATTGGAAAAAAAAATTTTATATGTACCATTAAGTGAAAGTAAAAGCATTTGCAAAAGAAAGAAATATATTGTATTTGTAATTTAATAATCAAAATAGAAGAAGTACTGAACATCAGTAAACCGATGCAACCGACTTCCGTTTCAGATTCAGGAGGTGATGCTGATCAAGAATATTTTTTGTTTATTGAAGGAGTAAAGGGCATTCACCAAGTTTTTATTTTAAACTAGGCTTCAGTTTCTTTAATCATAATATTCACTAAGCCGTTGATTACTCGGCTGCAGCTATTGTATAAGGTTATGAAATATGAATGCAAAAATGTTAACTTTGTGCGCCATCTATAATTTTACACAAGAATTATTTATATATTTTTATTAAATCTTATTTTATATTACGATATAAACTATTACGATATAATTAAACAATTTTACGATATTATTTATTGGAATATAAACCGAGATTTCAGACCCAGCCCCAATTGGAATGACGCTATTTGAAATGATTCTTTGAATTTGAAATAACGTTATTTTAAAAACATGATAAAATTCGGTTTAAGGAATATAAATTTAAAATGAGTATAAAAACGAAAAATTTTTGACTGATGAGACTGATATTCAAGTAACACATCGAAAAATCAGTGATAAAAAAAAAACAAGGGTTTTTAGAAAAGCACATTTTCAGAATTATATTTTGATTCATAAAAAAAAATTATAATATTATAATTTAGTTATTTCGTCAATTCATTATTAATTATGAAAAATATTGAAATCAATACTTAGAACATAATCTCAATGCACTCAAGAAAAGCTGTTAACAAGTGCCAAATATAATGTTGGAGCCTCAGTGGTAACGTTTACTTTTGTAAAAATATACACTGGTGAATAAGTTACTAGTTTAAAAAAACATTTAACAGTTTTATGTTTTTATTTTTGTTGATTTCTTAGATCTAGTTCCAATTCCCCACTTTCATGCACTTCATAAATTATTTTTTGTGATATTTATATCTTATTTTTTATGGTTTAAAAATTTCGATATATGGCTTCCTTTCTCTAAGTGGTTACAAAGACTCTAGGTAACAAAATTAATTAACCCCTACATCACTTGTAGGTGTCGGATATAATTGGCAATTCTTATTTTTTTCTTATTTTCTTATTTCTGCCGAATTATTAATCTATCCTCGTACTCTTTAATAAATTCTTAATGCTTCAATTGAAACGCATCTCTAACAAAATTTACTAAACTTTTTAACTTTTTAAGTATTTATCATTTATTTTTTGTACAAAGTTATGTTCAACGGGATCATGCAACAATTTTTATATTTTATTTTTTTTTTAATTTTCAGTTCAAGGATTTAAAACAAAACTGTAAATATATAAAAAAAATATTTAATACCTATTTATAGCATCAATGATTACGTTCTATGCATTTTTTTTTCTAAATGTTATACAAGTACTTTTGCCTATTTATGGGATGTTATTGTCTAAATTTTTTATAGTACAGTGTAGGGCAAAAGTTGAAACACTATGATGTCGTAAGACAGCTTACATTTAGTTCTGAAATAGATCCGAATTTCTATAAAACTATATGAAAAGAGTTTCAATTTGTCTCAGTGCGACTTGTTAAATGGTTCTGAGGAACAAATTTGTTAAATACTAGACATAAGAATGCCATATATTTACTTAGTACAAAGATAAACATTTTTAAAAGACAAAATTAAAACCAAATATTGAAAGCTTCTTTGGATATAAAAATATCTCTTGCTAAGGAGTCATACAAAATGAGAATAGCATTCTGGGAAGGAAAGTTAGAAATTGGCTTTAAAATAATATGGGAAACTCAGATATACACTAGCCAGAATGGGTTCTATTGGGTACAGTTCATTTAAAATATGAGCAATTTTCAGAAGACAGGAGTACAAGAGCAGCTCACTTTAGAATCGTTGCGATCCCACTTGAGTTTAGTTACCTGAATTTGCAAAAGCAGTTTAGAAAAATTGTTAGAAGTTCATAGTTAGAAGTTCTGGAACTATTTAAAAATCCAAAAAAATCAGTTAATTTTAAATCCATTACCGTAATTTTGTTTACCCCTGTCTAAATTAAATGTTTACATTTTTTTTTAGAACTCAATTCACAACACAAACTATACAAACCGTGTGACAGATTAAAATAAAAGAAGTGCCATTTAAAATGATGATTCTTTCAATTTGTTTTCATTTAAAAGGAAAAAAAACGTAATGGAGGCTACAAATTGTTTCCTCTTGTGCCTAACAGCAAAATATTTTAATTTACATCCTTTCGTTTTTCCTTGATAAGTTTTTTTGTTTTTTTTTTTTTGTTTTTGTAATCTAAAGATTTGAATGAGTACTAATATACCACCACCCTGTTATTATTTAAGTCATTTACAGGGGAAATTCAGGGGAAATACAAGGGAACGTTTTGTCATACCAATGAGGCAATTTTCAATTTAGTTTTACGAGTTTGAGCATATCAAATACAGGTATTATTAGGAATTATCTTTTAAATTCAAGTACTTTTTTTTTTTGTTTCGTTTTTAATTTGTTTTATTGTTCGTGCGATTCTTCTTATCATTTTAATATCATCTTTCTAATAGCTTTTCCTGATTTTCTTTTCTTTCATAATATTTATCAGGGATTACTTACAATGATTATCTTGTTGCAGGATTTTTCAATTTTTTTTTTTTTATTTGTATTTGAATTAAATGGTTTTTGATTATCATTGACAATTGGCGTCTGTAACCGAATGACAATTGAACTGAGAGAGAAGGAGATAGAATAGTTTATGAACCTGTATACGTTTTAAAAGTCTTTTATTGTTTTGTCTTCAGGAAATTAAAAAAAAAATGTGAATGGACAGATTATATTTTAATTTAAAGGTTTCAATTGTTTATTTTTTTAAATGGAAGAATTGAAAACTGTGGTTCTATTCAAAAAATGTTGTTTTTTATTTCCTGATTTATGAAAATAATTAAAATAAATATAAGGAAATTAAATTCTGAGAGTTACGGTTCTGAGTATAGATTTTATTAAATTTAAGAGAATTAAATATTAAATGTAAAGTATAAGAGAAAAAGAAGAGTCTTTTGAATGCGCCTGTTAGTTATTTAGTTTAGCTAAACTAAAAGTTCCGCTATTGGGCTATGAAGGCTATATTTACTGTAATTGCATGCTGAAACAAATGGGAAGGTACTGGACATATAACGTTTTTATAATTAGAACTGATATCAATGAAATTATCTCACTATGCCCTATTATACGTTGAGTGGCTTACATTTCAATTAATAAATTTATATTTTTTATTTATTGTAATAATTTTGTATTTAAGTTTACAACTGTTTCTGTATCTGTGAGTTATATTTTTAAAATTAAATATTTGATTTTATTTTTTGCTTTTTTTCGCATTGAGGTTTAATTTTGTTTCATAAATTCATATAAAGATAATATTTGACATTAATTTGAACCCTGTAACGAAAATTAGCTGAATTAACTGTATAACTGTAAAACTAAATAATAGTTTCTAAGATTTAATTAGGACTAGCACAACAGTCACAAAACAATGTTCTGCGCAGGCGATATTGAAGCTACATCTCTTTCTTAGATTTGAATATACAGTTAAAAAAAAAATTAAATCCTCGAATATTATTGATCTCTTTTAATATCTCATTTGAAACAAAAGCATTTTCATTGTACATTTAAACTACTTTTTACAATGAAGACTTCACAACATGTAAGATCTACATTTATAAATTAATTTAAATACAACCTCAATTTAATCCATCTTTAAAAGAGTTGAAAAAACTAACTTTTAAATTAAAATGTTTATTCTTTTATCCACCAGGATAATCCGTTACTTTTTCATAAAAAAAAACAATAAAAGGAATAAAACTCAAAACATAAAACTTTATGATTATCTGTTGAATGTCTCATATTAAATAAAATTGTCCTTGTCGCGTATAAAAGTGCTTCAATAAATGTTCAATGTTTTTGTTTTATAGATAACATTCCCATTAAGTTGGATTTGAATCCAGTGAAGTAAGTACCTTTAAATTTCCTTGCGTTCTAACTTCAATTACACGTACTTTATTACCCATACATTATTATTCTCGTTCTCTGTTACTCTTGTCGTCTAAATAATTCCTTATTTTGTTCTGTTAATTTTTAAAGAACAAAAGAATAATAATTTTTATCTTTAGCAGAGCTTCCATTAAGAATTCTTGTTTTTCTTTTACATTTTATTATATTTAAAAGAAAAACAAAATATTTGAATTCATTTTTACAGCCTAATGAAATGTAATTCACTAAAAGCTCTGGAGCCGTTTTGTTATATATTTTTATTTGTGATTTAATAGTGATATTTACACTGAATAATTTTCTTATTTCCCCAGTAAGTAACAAAATATTTAATATAAGAAAATTGAAATAGTTAAACCAAATTACATTAAGGTAGTTGTTGCTTGAAGCAATTTATTTTTACCGTTTATACAGTATTTCTAAATTTTTTCATACTTCGTTTTGACCCATATCACACTTTAGACAATAGGATACTTGTCCATCTCTCGTTAGTAAATGGGGCAACATCTAGGAATGTTAAATTTGATTAACTATAGTAAACCACAGATGTTAGATGATTATCTAAACACCGAAATTAGAATAACATATTGTTCAATATCATAAAACCTATTTTATTTAATTTGAAGCATTTACCGTTTGGAAAAAAATTTAAAAACATTTTGGAAGACTGAAGTATATTTTTCCCAATTGAACTAAATGAACTTTCTCGTTTTACATAGAAGACGGTCAAAACGACAATTGCTTATTCATATATTTTAACTGCATCCAAACTTTGACGCTATTGTTCTTGCAAGGACACTCTAAGGAAACATTAATAAAAATATAAGAAAAGGAAAAAGAAGTAAATAATATATTGAAAAAATTATTTTACTTTTCACAGTGGGTAGTTTTTTTTGCTTCCTCATAATTTTTATTCGTTTTTTTTTTTTGCAGAATAAATGAGTCAGAATTCCAACATAACCAGCACGTTATTTTGCAAATTGGGTGGTAAAAGACCTTGTGATTATGGAATTAAATTCTTAAATATGTTTGTATGTTAGAATGTGTACGCATTTTGTATATATTTCTTGTGGAGCTTCTTTTGGCATCATTTATATTTCTAAGTTTAAAATTTCGCCCAGTTTTAGTATACAATCATCATCACTACTATTTAAAATAGTAATAATAACGCTTATGATAATGATGATCATCAAGAGGAAAAATATATTTTTTTATTATATTTTTTTCTTTCCTTCGAGGGATGTTTTTCTTCCGAGTTTTTATTTTTTATTATAAAGTGTAAAATGGCTGGAAAACACTTTTTCAAAAATTTTATTGAAAGAAAAAAACCTAACTTTAAAAGTTAAGTTTTATTGGTTTAAAGCGGATAAAAATCGATTTAATTTCCCTTTAGACATAAAAAAACGGATGACAGAAGTGAAAACGAAAAAGACGACAAGGGAAAGCGTTTTATACGTTTTTGTTTTTCTTCATCCTGTTTCTGTTTTTTTTTTTTGTTGCTGGTGATAAAAAACTGCTAAAAAATTTAATTTGGCAATAATCGTTTTAAATATTGTATTTTTTTTTTAATAATAATATTTTTAAACTCCAATAAATTCATTCAGATTCAATTGGGGAAATTAATCTGAATTTTATGGTAAATTATTTTTATAAAATATTATTATTTGTTCCAGTTTTTTCATGCGTGGGATTTAAAAAAAAAAAAAACTAAACTTATAAAATTACAAGTTGTCTGTTATAAGATTGTAAGATCTGGTCTGGTTTTGTTGTATGACTGAGGTTGTGAGAGTGGATGTAGAATTACTTTTTATAGGGTATCATTTACCATACGTGCATTTTTTTTTTTATAGATTGAAAAATGGGTTTCAAAGGAAATGTCGTTTAAAGATCTTATTCGAGGAAATCTCGATGGACAAAATCGCGTTTTATGAAATCTCAAATTTTTGAAAATCAAATACAAGGTTCAGCCAAAAGACACGCCAGTGTGTATTTTTAATATAATTTGAATGATTTAAATTCTAATTATGAAAAATAATGACAGGTAATTGACCACCATTTTCATCAATGCAAAATTGGGCTTTTTAATGGGCGTTTTGCATAACAGCACGCAAAGTATCAGGCTCTATTGCCTCATTGACAGTTTTAATATTGTACTTTACCTCTCTAGTCTCCTGAATTTCTTGACATAATTTAGTCATCCAAAACTCCACTTAGAAGAGTCATTGTTACACGGGCCGTATTTGCTGTTGCTTCATACTGTTAGAACCAATTGTAGGAAGTTACAGGACGCACAAAATTATTAATCATAGTACGATACCTATCCCCATTTTTTGTCACAAAATTATCAACCTTATAGATAATGCACATATTTAGTAGTTGTTTAGACTTTAGTTATTTGGAGAAGACACACTTTGCAAATAATGTTACAAGACGTGGGCAAAAATAACATAACGTGTAAAGGTCCCAATTGGTATTTTAGGCATTAAAGGTTCCTACGTCGGAACTTTCAAATTTAATATAAATTCCTAACGATAAATATCTAAAAAATAGCTGGAGGTATCTAAGAATAGATAGTTTTATAAACGAGCTTTAGATAATATACTAATATCTGTTTTAATTAGAAAAAATATATAAAAATAACAAAAAATAAACTTCCAGGAAATTGAAACATAATATTCAAGGACTTATCAGAAAAATATTAATTACAAATACTTCCAAGAATAAGAATTTCCCCTGCAAAATTTTTTAAATTTTCAATGTCATTAAAAATTTTTAAACTACCTTTCCCCTTATATCTAGGTCAGATATTTTATTTTAAAATATTATATAAATTATAATGCAACAAGTTAAAATTCCCATTGGCAAAAATCTATCGTATACTCTTTTAATAAGTCTGTTGATAAATAAATTAAAAATTAAATTCTAATTTACTTTAAAACAACGTACAGCATTTACTTTTAAAATTAATTATTTCCCATAAGAAATATGATGAAAAATGTGTTTCCACCATATTTTATTACAAATAACCAGTAATGCGTTGTTGTTCCATTTGTGTCTTGAAGGATTCACTGAAGGACGTAAACATCATATGATATTATGTCAGAATATTGATATTCCAATGTTAAGTTAAGGTGTGCGAAGTACACCTTAATTCTGAATGTCATTAAATGTCATTTGAATTCAAAAATTAATAATATTATGAAGCAACTGCACGTTTTATACTTTTAGGAATACTATGAATGTGATATATCACGTTTAAATTTTATAATTAAAATATATTTAATTAAATATATATTTGTGTATTAATTTAATTTTAATCATTAACTTTTTTAATTTATAAGGTTGTATTTCAAATAAAAGCGACGATAGAGACTTTCTGCGACGACGGATTCTAATTATCGCTGCTTCATTTTCCGATTCTTCTCCGCCCTTTGAGAGTGAGATAATAAACAAGTAACGGCTCCTTAGATATGATTTAAAATATATGATAAGTCACGGTTAACATATTAAAACTACCAGAGCGGTGGTTTTTTTTTTTTTTTTAAATAAACTATTATTTGGTTATAATCTTACATATGAGTATCTTAACCTACAAAACAAAGTTAACAAACAAGGTATAACTCTTTTATTTTTAACATTTAAAAATATTTGAATTTTTTTATGTTAAATTTAATATATAGTAAGTAAAATTATTTCTGTTTTAAAGTACAAAACTATTGTAATATAATCTTATAAATATATCATTGTAAAATTTAAAAAAGCTATGTTTAATATTTTTTTTTTTTTTTTAAAACTTAACTAACTTAACCTAACTTAACCTAAACTAAAATTTATCTAAACTAACTTATTGACTATAAAATAGCACAAATGCTTTTAGAAACTATATTAAGATGTATTTAACCACCAATAATCTTTATTTATAACTTTATCTTTTTCTGATATAGACATTTCATATCTTAAATTATCTCCGTTAATATTACCTGGGATATACTAGATTTTTTTTGCATGTAGCCCATCTACTATATTGAAATAGTATAGGGACATGATCTTGGTTTTGAGTGTATCTATATTTGTCTATGAAGATGAAGTGCTCAGGAGCTATACAACCCGTGAGCAAGGTCTTCTTAATGTACTCCTCATTGTGGTAAAATATATGTGATATTAAACCATTTCCTGGAGTTTTTAATGCTCTATCAAAATGACTTCTGATTAATTTTATCATAAAATTATCTATTCTCATGATTTTGGCTTCCTTGTACAAATATTTATTAGAATAAAAATGCTTGTATTTGGAATCAGGCTTTCTATGTTTATTAATGTAAACTCTTATGCACTTTCTTTCGAATTTACGTATTTTTTCCATTAAGCTTGCACTACTGTTGTACCATATTGGTACCCCATAGACAAGATTTGGCCTAATTAATGTAAGCATATTATTTTAACTCTGTTGCTAATATTTTTGTTGTAGAAGAGTTTTTTAGCTGCCATAAAGGATTTATTGCCTTTATCTATTGAGTATTTTACATTATCTATGAAGTTTAAGTTTCGATGTAACTGAACTCCAAGATATTTAACGAATTTTTTGTTTGCGAGAGTTGACATAGGCGATTTAATTTTAAATTGTTTCCAATTTTTTCTAATGTCTGTTTTGTCAACCGTATTACGGAATAATATGGTTTCACATTTGTTAAAGTTCATTTTTAATAACCATATCTTGCAATAATCCTGCACAATATTAAACATTTTTTGTACATTATATTGTATGCTATTTACAGTGTCATTCGCAGAGTATATTATAATATCATCTGCGAATGCCAGGGCGTAGTTATTTCCTTTTACTCGTTCTAGCAAAAATAAAAGATCTGCTGTATATATAGTAAAAAGGATAGGTGCATTAACAACCAGAGCGGTGGTTTTAGTTCGGTTTAAACTTGTTGAAAAAATTGCATAAAATTAGGAGTAAATTTTCGGAAGAAAATTTTCGATTAGCGAAACCGTTTCAAAAATCGAAAAGCGTAATCGATTCAAAAATCGGAAAGGGTTTAAAAAGTTATCAAACAACCCCACGGTATGTTTAACAAGAAGATATGTAAAGCTCTCTAAAAATTATTTTCTCTATTCCGAACTGTTCGAAGCGTTTGTCGTTTTCGTGTCGAAAGTAATTATTTCTCTAAACGTACTAATTATAATACATTTTAACACATATTTAATAACCATTTTAAAAAACAAATATTTTACACTAATTTTTCGAATAATTAATGTTAATCTTATAGTCAAAAAAATATAAAAAAAAATCCCCACTCAAATTATTTATAATTTATATACTTCAGCAAATAATTATTAGTTAATTATTAATTATTTTGCCAAAAATAAAAATGTTTTCTTTTTTTTTCAACGAGCACTACTCAAACCTAAATCAACGTCTGTATTTACATATTTTCATTTTATTTTAAGTTGGTATATCGTTAAAATATTCTGAAAATATGAAAAAATTCTTTAAATTTGACCTTAACCTTATCGTTTGTATACCGTATATTTTATGTCCTAAAATATTTTTGTTTTTTTAAATGAGGTGTCAAATATCTTGTGCTTTAAAAGGGAACCTTTCACCTCATTATTAAAAACTTAAGCAAAACATAAAATCTATGGGTCCGTATAATTAACAATTAATGACAGCAGGTGTTTTTAAGTGCTGATATTTAATGACTCTTTATAAGTTTCAGAATTATTTTTCTTTTTGTATTGTAGGATATTATTAGAGGATATATCGATTGCATACTGCCCGTCCATCTAGTTGTTTCATGAAAATTTTTTAACTTTTATTCCATAGCCTTCCTATCGTTCTATGGAAATGACCGGCTTTAGGCAGTTGATTGGCAATGTCATTACTTTTTTCTGAATATCTAGTAAATTTCGTCCTTTTCTTTTCTATAGATATTAAGAAATTTCAAGTTTGAATATTTTACTTTACAAACCTAGTAATTAGTAACAAATATCAAATAAAAATTCTCACATAAATATTACCATTGGTTACTGTAAATTTCCACAATTAATTACATTACTTCAAGGGATTCAACTTGAAGTCCCGATTAATTTCTATTCATAGCTTTTTCTACGATTTTACTCCATGATATTTCGTGCCTTCTTAACTCATCTGCAACCGTTTTTCTCCATGTTGTTCTGGGTCTACCTCTTGGTCTAGAGGATTTAAGGTTAGCGTTATTCTTGTTATACATTCTTCATATTCCCTTATTGCATAGCAAATCCACCTTCATTTTCTTCTGGTAATTCGCTTCACTTTTTGTTCAACGTTTGTTAGCTCTCACAAGTCTGCGTTTCTTATTTTGCTCGGCATTTTATTCTGTGATGTTTATTTATTAAGACTTGTAATTTTTTCTTAATGGAATTAGGGAGCAACAATGATTCAAAATTGAACATTTGTTAGTTTGATTTGTGTGGATATTTGCGAACTGTTCCATTTCTAGGGGAAGGAAGTTTACCTAAGGCTTTTCTAGCTATATCAATTCTGGTTCTTAAAGATCTTCGTTGGTACCAGCTGTAGGTGAGATGATACTCTCTACGTAACGGAAACTAGTTGTACATTCAATGGCTCGATCATCTACTTTGACTAATTATATTAAAACTACTTAAATTATTATTACAGTAAGAATTCAACTTTGTATTTCCTTTAAAATATTTCCAAATCAAAAGAGCCCCTAATTCTTTCTTTTTTAACATTTTACCAAAGTGTTAATTTATATAAATGTCCCCTTTTTAATACATTTAAACCGAATTTTCTTTGAGCAAAAAATTTTAATTCTTTACTCAAACCTAGAAATTAAAATTTTATTGTGGGGAAAAGGTTGATTAATTATACAAGTCTTTTAACGGAACCCTATAACCAATATACATACATAGATTGTGTTTATACCATGTGGACTATAGGAAAAAACCCAAATCTAGTGGTGAACTAACCATGCCATGACAAAGAAAAAAATAAAATATAAGACCCTCTTTAAATTAAAATAAAAATAATATTAATAAAAGAAAAAGAAAGATATATAGAGAAAGAAAATCAACCCTTATATACAGTACTTAATAAATAATATTAAAAATATAAAATATAAAAGCACACGCACACAAACAATCGTTAAAAAACTTTAAGTGTTTATATATTAAAACATGCAACAGTGTTTATTGGAAAGGAACGAACGATTATATGAAAAAAAGTGAGAAAGAAAATAAAAAAATCAAATGCCGCAAAAAAGAGAGGAAGTAAGTATTTTTTTTTTTGCATCCTATTTTGGCCAGGCATGACATAAATTATATCCGTCGTATGTTAATAACGAATCTTTTAAGTGGTTGGTACTGTACAGTAAAATAATGGCAATGATTAATAAATAAATTTTGGTGTAATTAACTTAATCAATATATATTTTAATGTGACATATTTTATTATTAGTATAGAGTTTCTGATGTTGAATAACATGGTTTATTATATAATGTTAGGACTGGTACCTACTGCCCATGTTCGGTTTCCTTTTAATTTAAAGAAGTAATGAAACAACAGTAAGTACCTACACCTGAAAAGCCGTTACTCTAGCCTCCACTTAAATTCCTCACATATTTTAGGGACATTAAGTAAACATGGTAGAACTCCCTAACTACCTCAAGTTTAGGGACATAATTAACTGTTGCACCACATTTTAACTTTCTATCCTTATTAGTTTTGATGATATACTTATTATGTCTTGGGAAGTACGTAAAAGTGATCCGAATCGCCCCTCCAATTCATCTAAAATTTTAGGGATATAATGAAAAGTGAAATAACTTATTTGTTAAATTTCAATTTTCTATCATGAATAATTTCGACGATATGCGTGCTAGATCTTAGGAGGACCGTGGAAAGTATATGAACCACCACCCATATTTATTCCAAATTTGAAGGTTCTATCTTTACGAGTCTCGGAGATATGCTATTAGATCGTTCAGAAGCTTCCAGAATCCGGGCACATTGTCACAGGCACAGCTATCCCTAAATGACTTTTGTAATTAGTAACCTTCAGTATAATTGAGAAATTACTAATGCTATAAAACAATTTGTTTTTGTCTAGTAATAAGGTTCATCAAAGTAGATACTAAAATTCTATAGAGATTTGGAGTTCAATTTTTAAATTGTTACACCTTATAGATTATACTAAGGCTAAATTTATAATTTGATAAACAACCAAGAATGAGAACTTTCAGTAAAGTTAGAACTAAATATAATTTAAAATAAAAAATAATTTTATATTCCGCCCCATTTGAGAGGTATTAGAAATTATAAATTTAAAACGCCTCGTCTCATCAGAACATCTTGACTTCATACTTATTTAGTTGTACTTTACATAAATTAAGAAACTCACTTCACAAAAAAACCTTTGATATAATTCAAAGTTTTGCTGCATTACTGCCCTTTTAAAAATATCTAATTTTACATCCCCGCCTTCTCTTCTTACATCAATTACTCTCACGCTCAATCTTATTATCCTCTATTTTCACACTCTCTAATTAGAATATAATTGCCTTAAATAAAACTGACCGGACACGTGTATTGATAGTACTAATTATCATATCCTAGATTTCCTTCTCGTAATCAAAATCCACCACCACCACCATTATTACAAATATTCCCTATCCATTCCCTATCCATTCTTTTTAAATTTCTCTTATTATCAAAATACAACACTACCTCATAATTAAACTTCCTACACTGTTATAATATTTAACACTAACTTAATGTTTAGTGTTTGATATTAATTGGATTTTTTTGATTTATTTTTTTTTTTTATTCTTTTTATCATTAGATTTTATCAAATTTTCATGGTGAATTTGTTACTAATTTTAGGTTAACATTCGATTTAAAAGTAAAAACAAAACCGGATATCCGGTTTTTTTTGTAAAAAAAAATTTTTTATTATAAATTGTATATAAAAGAATATTTTTATAAGTAGATATTTAATAGTTTATAAATTTTGACATTTCTGAAAAAAAAATTATACAGGTTTTTTTTTATTTTAACAAAGAAAGGATGAAAACAGGAAAGTTAATCCTTTTGCACGTGTCCTAATATGAACAAGTGAAATCAGTATTCTTTTTAATTTATAACAAATATTTTTTGGAGGTTATAATAATAACAAAATATACCTATGAAGTCTACTGGAAAATTATGTCCTCTTAATAATAAATTCATTAATGGCATAGCAATAAGACCATCTTTCAATAAAACCACAATGTTCCTAGACTTAAACTTCCAGGACAGCTAAATTGCAGTAGACTAAGCTACCCTGGCGACGAACAACAACAACAACTTGGGAGGAAATTAATATCGTTGCCAACAATAAAAAACAAGGAGAGGACGACAAGCGTTCGAGGAGAGAACGACAAGCAAAATATACATGTACAAGAAGTAACAAGGTCCCTTTAATATGAACTTTATAATACCGTGTTTTTCGATTTTAATTTGTATCTCGCTTATATCCAACTTCTTCCTCTACAAAAACTCTGGAACAAATCTCTGCAGGACCTTACTTTAACCAATAATATAAATTCGGTCCTCATTGGTAAAATATTTGACTCTCAATTTTGAGCCTTTAGCAGTTATAAGTTAAGGCTTTTTGTATTAAATTTGATAACGTGGTTAAATGATACAAATGACATTTTTTGATCTGACGTGAAATATAAAGTGTGACCTTCTTCTTTCATAAATAAAAGGAGAATCACCTAAAAGCTATGATCTCGATATTGCACCAGCCATTTTAATGAGTATATTATGAAGAAGTTGTTATTAGAAATGTATTAAGTTAAGGGTAATGGGTTTGTTAAGACCTAAATGATATTTAAATCTAGAGCTTTAATAAATGACTTCCCACTAATTTCAAAAGTTTGCATGTTCTAATGTAATATTTATTCAAAACTCCTTCCCTAACAATGAGTTAAAGATAACTCTCATTCTATTTTTAATAGTTATCAAAAAAATTTCCGATTACCCTAATGAAAAACTATTAGACAATATTTTCTTAATAACTGTTAAAGAAGGTCAGTATACAAATTAAGAACAACAAAAAGGAGTGTCCATATATACATAAATAATACTCGTATATATTTTTTTTGATGAATATCAAGTGTAAAATAGTTGTGAATGCCAAACCCATATGATATGTCCTCCATAACTATTTATATATTTTTTTTTTTTTTTTTTGGAAATTTTAATTACAGGTTTTTTTTTTTTAGTTCACATAAACAATAACATTATGCAATAATTTATAATTGCTATTAAATTAAAACTAATGTTGTTTACACGATGTTTCTCATGGGAATTAACTATAAGAACAATAACCAAGAGTGATATTAACAGTTTTAATCTAACATCAGAATTATTAATATATAGATATGATATAGTAAGAAAGGTGAGGCTGCTTTTAATTTTTAATAATTAAAAAAAGAAGTATAATAATTATGAGTCAACTAAATCTAAGGTTTTTAACAAATAATATAGTTACACCCTGCCATTTAATATTTTAAAATTTATATAAAGCATTATAAAATATATCCAGAAATTTAAAATTACACCTTGAAATAATTTTAACAATAGAATATCTTAAACATTAAATTTTTTTTTAACAAAATGTAGATCAATGGAGCAATTCGTACATCCTAGATCAACTTCTTAATAATTGAACTAACAATTAGACTCAGCGATCAATTTAAAATCCTAACACACATTTAAAAAAAAACTTATTCTATTAATGTACAGTTAAATAAAGTATTCAATGTTAGATTGTATACAAATAGCGATTGTATAAAATTGTATTGTATAGATTTTTCAATATATTTGTGGAGACAAGGCCCGGTTTATTTTAAACTTACATCTTGACCTTGACTTAACCTTTTGAGTGAATTGAATTTTCGTAAAAATAGGGGCGAGTTTTTGCGTCGACTTATAATTTGGATGAAACATGGGTTCATCATTTCACTCCTGAAACAAAAGATCAGTCAAAACAATGGACCGAAAGAGGATGAATTGAGTCCGAAAAAGGCAAAAACAACTTTATCGATTGGAAAAGTTATGACGTCCATTTTCTGGAATGCACGTGGGATAATTTTCATTGATTATCTTTAAAAATGGAAAACCATAAACGGTGAGTATTATGCAAACTTATTGCAGCGTTTGAGTGAAGAAATCAAGGAAAAACGTCGGCATTTGGCGAAAATGAAAGTGTTGTTTAATCAAGACTATGCACCGGTTCACACATCTGTTTCACACATTGCTACGGCTAAAATAAATGAATTAATTTGAATTACTAATAAATGAATTAATTTGAATTTCTTTCTCATGCACCCTATTCACCAGATTAAGCCCCCTCAGATTATTTTCTATTTCCAAACTTGAAGAAAAGGCTTGGTGGTAAAAGATATTCTACAATTGAAGAGGTAGAGTCTGCGGTTGATGTCAATTTTGTGGAGTTCTATGGTTTTTTCTATAAACAATGTATCGAAGCAATTGAACATCAATTAAAAGTACATCGAGCTAAAAGAGGACTATGTTTAGAAATAAAAATAAATGTTTTCAAAATTTTTGCCTTTTTGTTAGGCCGGGTAATTCTAGGACAGCCCTCGTATGTATGTATCTATCCAAATATTATGTAAAAGGAAAACTCTGTAAAAATAAATAACTTTACATTACAATATTACAATATAGCCATAAAGCTCAAATTTAGGCTTCATTTAGAGTTCGAATGAAAAATTTTTCGGACCAAACTTTTATTACTATTACTGACATTTGCAAGGTATTTGGACTCCTTCCAGCATTCTTTTTTCTTTTCATTTAATGTATGACTTATCCAATTCATAGATCCTGAATATTCAACAATTTGAAGGGTTTCTTTAAAAAATTCTTGGTTAAAAACTCCTCAATTGTGTATCAATAGCAACGCACTGAACACACCCACTGTATTTTTGCTTTACATTAATCAAAAGTTATTAAAATTTATTTTTCTTTGAATATTTTTAATACGACTTTAATATCACATTTAATTTACTAATAAATTCTACTTTTGTTTAAAGATTTTTCTTAATAAGCTTACTGCGAATATTTTCAAATGAAAGGTTTCCCATTTAAATTCTTAAACCAAAGAACTTTATATTTTACTTTCATTTATTTTGTATTTAATGTGCTTTTCCTATTGTTTTTTTTTAAATTCAGACAAACAATGAAAGAAGTCATGCAAACTTTGACATTTGAAAAAAGTATTTTCAAAGAATTAATTACAAATACAAAATGTCAGAGGGCAATCTAAGTAAATCTTTAACATTAAAATTTATTAAAAAAATATTTTCTTAAAATTTTTTTTTAAATTTAAAATACCATTTATTTTAATTTGTAAATTATAACAAATTACGGTATTTTATACACGTTTACAAACTAATATACTTTTTAACAAATAAACTAAATGAAGACTAATTTAAGTTAAAGATATTTGCAGCAACAAGTTGCTAATATTTTAAAATTGTTTATCAACAATATAGGGTAAAGGTGATACCTATTGTGTTCAACTTATTGGCTTTTTTTCAATAGTTTTGAATCTAAAATGGAATTTTACCTAGATTTTGGAAATTCTCCAATTTCCAAAAAAAAAAAATACAATAAATAAATACATTGTTGTTGTTTCTATTAAATTTGAAAGGAAGGTTTGGTTTTTTTTTTTTTTAAATAGGAAGTAAGTAAAAGATTAGAAAAAAATTGGCAACTGTTAAATGAAAATAAAGGAAGGAACAAAAATTGAACACTAGTAGTGGTAATAAAGAAAATTAAGAAAAGAATTAAGGCAAAATATTTGTTTAATGTCATTTTTCAAGCTCAGATCTCTAAGGAAAAAAAACTGAAAGTTAGAAAAGAATTTGGTGCCAAAGTTTACACATAGTAAAGTTTTTATTTTAGAAATTCCCTACAGTGTAATAATATCAGTGACCTGTTTATGTTTTTTCGATAGAATAATTTTTTAAAGTTAATAGTAATAAATTTTATATTTAGAGCAGTTTAAATAGTTTGAAGCAAATTTGCAAAAAATAAACGAAATTAAAATAAATTGAATCAAAATTTGATTACTTCATCTGTAAGTAAGTGGTAAACAAAATTAAATCTTTTTCAAAGGTAATAAATTAAATGATACCTTTCGCAAAGAAACCTTCTTTGTAAAGTTTTCATAAATTTCTTTTATTTTGCTTAATTTAATTTGAAAATGGGTAAATATCCGAATACTTATGGAGGAGGTTAAATTTATGTTGATGTTACTTGCTTCACGCATACAAAATTTGGAGTCAACCGCTCAAACCATTTCTAATTTAATGTAAAGTATAGAAAAAATCTAAAAAATTACACTGTGTCGCAATGAGTTAACGGAACTCAACAAAAACTTTTTTGAAACTTTCTCTTTGGCCAAATCAGTACTGCGCAAACTGGACGTAATTTGCTTCTAAAATTTTTTTTTGACAATCTTCGGGCCGACATGGCCCGAGTTAACTCCATTCTCAAAACGGTACACGTATACAAAATTTGAAGAAAATCGGTCAAACCATTTCTAATTTAGAGTAAAGGAACGAAAAAACCTATAAAGAGCTGTTGGGCCTCAATGGGTTAATAGAGATCAACAAAATTTTTTTTTTAGCTTTCTTTTTAGCCAAAATAGTAATTCGCAAAATTTAACAATATTTGCTTCTAAAAATTTTTTTGACTAACCGTCGAGCCGGCATGGGTTAACAAATTCCAAATCTGTTAATAGTATATCAACTCAATTCTCACAGAGGAACACGTAAACAAAATTTGAAGAAAATCGGTCGAACAAACAAACAAACAAACTTTCGCTTTACATATATATATAGATTCAATTTAAAATAGTCAAAGTATTAACAAACTATCTGAAGTAACTCGGTATTGCAAAGTATTTAAACATGACAGTATAAATGCTGGAAGAGATAAAATAATTTTGCAGAAACTTTGGCCATAAAGCTAAACTATTTTTGCACAATTTCAGATACCCAGCTTTGAAGGTGTATGTATGGCAACTACCCGAGCCCGTTGAGTAAACTGGCTGAATTTCAATAGCGATGACGGTTTTTACATAAAATTGATTTTTTGAAAATTTCAGAATCCTAGCTGCCTTAATTTTTGAGTTATCGAGATAACGGACGGACGGACATACATTGCTAAATCGATTCATTTTTCGATTCTAATCCGATCCATGCACTTGAGCCTATACCAATCCCCCCTCCTTCTCTGCGTCTCAAACGTAATGGCAAATTTAGTATACGCTTTGAGTAATAGTCATACGGGTATAAAAACTGTACAATTGCAGAAAGGTCTTACTAGTAATAATTAATTACTTAATTAACTGCATTTACAATTTTTTTTAACATAATTATGCAATTTCTTTTGATGCATTATTATAGCATAAATTATTTTATTTTAAAATATTTTTCCATTAATTATGATATTCTGTTTTGTAAAACAGTTTCTCTTTATGAACCACCATTTGTCTTAAAACTATATACCAATATAAATATTTTCCGCCTTTTAGTAAAGAAAATTGGGAAAAACTAATTTATAACCAATAATTCATATTTATCGGGTAGTTTAATTCAAAATATTTTAAAATTTTATTTATGCACTTATTTCAAAATAATAAATAACTACGAATTTATATATTATTCTTTAAAGATAATGAGTTTAAATTATTGAAGATTTATTAGAGCCGAATATTGCAGTTATATTCAATGGAGGTACTTGTATAACTAATTTTCTCCTTTCTTTTGCAATGCCAAATATGAATGAAATTTTTTATATTTTTTGTGAATTTTTTTTATTCAAATAACACAAATAAAAAACCTTCTTGTATTCTATTTAATTTTCGTAATGTACCATATAATCTCAATATTACTATATAACAATGCATCTATTGAAGAGAACGTGCTTAATCTTCTAATCTATAAATTTTATTTCTATTTTATTACACCCAAAATTTTGTTTATTTTGTAGTCTTGAAGTTTTGTTTTCTGTGGTTTATTAATAAATTTATTTTACATAATGTCAAAATATTTGTTGGTGGTCATTTTATCTTCTAAAGAACACGTGGATTCAGTTTGAAATAAACAAATAACTAGGTTACTATTTTTGTAGCCTTACTTCTACAAAATATCAATGTAGATATAGTTCACACAGCTCTCAATTCATTTATCCCCTTACTCAAAATTTTCAATTTATCTGTATATGTGCTTAAAAACAGATTCAGATCAGTAATTAATACATATTGAAGTCAAATATGAATCATGTTATGCAAATTTAATGAAACTATTTTTAATATCCTACATCCAAACTCTTTAAAATTCCTATATCTTTGAAACCAAACTGTAAATTTGTATTGCGGATTCCACTCTAAGGTTTGGTTAAACAAGAGTCTGGTTTTAGTTTGTATGTAATTCAAAGAAACATCACACAGTTCTAATGAGTAGCCTTTCATTCTCTTGTGCAACAAAATGTTATTGTACAAAAAAATGGAAAGTCGTAAATTCTTTTTTGGACTAAAATCTGATACTCGAATACAAAAATATTCTTTATAATTAAGTTCAATTTTAAAGTATTCGCAGATTAATGTATAATCTATAAATAAAAATTTTGCATACTTTTAGGGCACTGTGATAATTTTTAAATTTTAGGAGTTAATGTGATTCAAATATTGTAGAAAACACTTATTAAGGCAATTTTGACCCAAATTTTCTTCTATAATACTTATTAGTTTTTTAATTATAGTTATTTTACTCAACTTAAACTAAGAGTGTATTATAATATTATTCATATATTAATTTAATTAATCTTATAAAATAAAGTTTTATGTGGTTAGGTATATTGGTTTTATGTAATTCATTCAACTGAATATATGAAAAGTACCTCAAAAATTCTTTAAATTTATTGAGAGTTTTAGAAAAAATTTTAAATTACCTTACAGATTGAATAAACTTTAATTAGTGAAGATAATTTGTAACTATTAAAAGAAATCTGATCGTATTTGAAGATGCCTCCAATATTGAATTTTAATTAATTATACGAGTAAAATAGGTTCACCAATGTAAGCTATTAATTAGAACACTGTGCTGTACGAGCTTCAAATACTACGTTCCATCTTTTTCAGCTAAATCGATAATCTACAAAATTTATAAATGAAAATCTAATAGGAAGCCCATTGAAGCTCCAATATCAAAACAAGTATTACAATGAACCTGAGTGAAATATAAAAAAATTCTAGTTTTGAGATTTAAATTATATTTTAAATATTCTTAATAACATTTCGAATATTACAAAATTTCTTACGAATGTATTTTACACAACCAACTGAATAATATATTCAAAAAACTTTCTAAGTAGATTAGATAGAAAATACAATCCATCGAGTGCCAAAGAACGATAATCACATAAATATGCAAATTATATAAAATCTAAGTTCAAACGAATAATAAAATACCATTATATATCAGAAATCAAAGAAATATCTTTACATTTCATCCAAATTTAGATCAAGATTTTATCTTATAATATATTCTATTATTTATTCTAATTTATATAAAATGGATACAAGCGAAGTACATCATCTCACTATATATAATAAATTAATCATAACCCAAAAACATATTGATGATTTTTATTGATCTATATAAAATATAAGTACATTATATAATATACTAGATATATTATTTATAAAACATAAGTACAGCCATCATCTAATATATTCTTATATGTTAAATTATTCAAGAGGAAGAGGACTAAATTGTCAGATAAATATTCACCCATTTTTGAAAAATTTTATAAATATAAGATAAAAAATTAGGACAAAAATAATTTAAATTAAGAAATATTAAAAACATTAAGTTCCCCACTTTTGGAATATATTAATAAATAAGTTATTTCCACGCCGTCACTGTTATGGGTTTTCATTTGCTGAGAGACAGAGCTCCTCCAAATGTTTAGTATTGTAAATACCAATGTTGCATACTTCTAGGTAAATAGTTAGTAACAGTTAAACTAATCTATACAAAATACAGAGAATATTTTTACACAAGATAATTTAAATATTAAAGCTGGCAATCCTGTGGGCTATCATTACCTGAGAGAAAGCTCCGCCAAACGTTTAGTATTATATATATCGATATTGCATACTTCTAGGTTAATATTTAAAAATATTAAAACTATAATCTATACAAAATACAGAGAATATTTTTAGACAAGATAATTTATATATAAAAATTTATAACTTAATTAATTATAGCAATTCTTAAAGTTTTTAGATCTAGAAGCAGCGCAGTGAATTATAATATATTATAAGCAAATTAAATGCCAAAGATTCAAATACCGCATACTTTTATAAATTGAGGAAATTTACAGTAGAACGTCTTCAAAAAAGTTCTAAAACATTTTCAAAAAATCTTGAACCCTAACAGATATCAAATGTTGATTTACCTTGAACCAAAGTTGTTTTAATTTAATCAGACGATAAGATACCAGAAATTTATAGGCTAATCCGGAATTAAGTACAATTTATTGATAATTGAAGTGTGCCAAGCTATATTTTTCAATACAAATAACCAAACCCTTCGGATTTCTTTTAAAATTTCGATAGAATTGTGTTTAACAAATTGCCAGACATGTTGATGAGGACTCCAAGTTCAGTTCATTTCAAATAAATTAGAAGAAAAATTTAAGTGGTTTCAATATTAATTTTTGATATTAATGTATACATATACATTATGTATTGATTTCCTTTTGTTTTTATTTTCTTTTGTTATTATTTTTCATTCAAAATTTACATCCTAATTTTTTATTATTTATTATCTTTATTGGATCTGTTTTCTCTTTCTAACATTTTTATTATATAGTGTACGTACACTTTAATGATATATTAAAGTACCTTTTGTAGTGGAAATCTAAAAATCAGAGATGATATCAAGGGTATTAGAAAGAGGTTATGAATATTATCCTTGATATATCCTTAATATACATTTAATGTATATATTTATATTTATATATATAAATACATACATTTTTAATTCTAATTTATATAAGAATATTATTATGATACAATATTTAAATATGATGTTTTATATATATAATAAATGGAGACATGAATTGAAAAGAATGTGTAATATTTTTTATTCATTATTCATCGTTTGGTGTCTTTTATTATAATAAATATCCTGCCGCTCTCTTGTATCATTATCCTAGTTAACGTTTACACGATCTCTGTTTTTTTTTGTCCTTCTTTTTCTTCTTCTTTTTCTTCATCATTATCGATTGCAATAAAATACAATTTGCTATACTGATTGTCACATCTGCTTTCGATATTTTGACTTGGGGGTTTTTATGTTTTTTTTTTTGTGTCTAATTTTTCCCCAATAAATTCTGATTATACTGCGGTGCTCTGCGGTACATCTTTTATTTTTTTCCAGACTATTTTAAGATTAGATACGAAAAGATTCAATGTAAAGAGGGGGTAATTGTGATTTATTACAAAACATTCGTAAGACGGAAAGACAGTACAAGCAATAAGGAATAAATGAAAAAAGAAAGTGTAATGATTTAATTGAGTACTTCAGAAACGTATTTGAAGATTTAAAAATAAAGTAAGGTGTTTTAAATATTGTATATTATATAAAATTTTAAGTAAAATTTAAAATAATTTAATTGCAATAAGTTTTAATAATTTTTATTTAAATTTTATTCGTTTAATTAATCAAATCTTATCATAATCAGACAACTGTAAAAGATACAATATTGCATTATGAACCAATAGCATCACCCCCAAAAGATAAGAAGCTGTTTGTCTTTTCATAAACATTTCCGAGGTAATTTTACGGAAGAAACTTTCAGTATGATCCCAAAAGTCCAACCTCTCCCCTGAAATACTCGTTTAACATCCAAGTCAGATTGGTATACAGTAAAACACCTTCGAAGATGAACCTAAAAATTAAGGAAGATTTGTATTTATAGTTTTTAGTCACACATTCATGTTGTAAAAATCCCAATTATTCTTACAACTTACTTAAATGCACAGCACAAGGTAACTAAGGTTTTCCAAATTTCTCATTTAATCTCTTGAAGGTGGTAATAGAGAAAAAAATATGGAGCATCTCTTTCCTAGCATGAGGTGATTGGATGTTTCATACTGCAGAAGGGGATTAGTTACTTTTATTGAAATGAGGAAACCTTAGTTAATAGACAGAGCAACAAAGATAAAGAATATTTGCTTAAAGACATGAGTCGGCTTAATTCATCTAACACCGTTCTTCTCGATACTATTCTGGATCCACTTCTTGATCTGGATCCACCTAAAGGATTCGAGGTTTGCACTATTCTTGTTATGCATTCTTTATTTTTTCCTTATTGTATTGTCAGTTCAATTCCAATTCCTTCTGGGGATTTCCTTCACTTTTGGTTCTTCGTTTGTTAGGGCCCACAAAATTGCATTTCTTATTCAGTTCAACAAGAATATTCAGCATATTATTCTGAGAAGTTTATCTATGAAGAACTGCAATTTATTCTTAGAACCAAATGTAATATAATTTAAAAATTTCATTCAAATTTTGCTCTCAAAAACTTTTCATCCTTGTACTGGTATTAATTTTAGTTTCATAATAATGTCAACTTCTTAATTCAATTTGCTGTACCCTTCAGATACTAATAAAGATCCCATAATGGATTCAAAGACAAACAATATAATGATGATTAAAAATTTTACAACCTTAATGCATTATTATACTTCTCCATGGTCTTTGTCTTCTAATCTTCTTTCATAAAAGAAACTAAATTTAAATAAACTTTTAAATTTAATTAAATAAAATTTGTTTTTCTTTGCTAAATTATAAAATTCTTATAAATTATCATTTTCTTAAGTTCCACCTCGAAAATTCTGTGAGAAAATCATCATAAACCGTCATTATATCTGGTGACCAAACCACTTTTCCTCCTCACACAAACTATTGTTTGATTAAATTTTTTCCTGGAAACTGGAATTACTAACAAATGTTCATCAAGAGATGAATTAAGGTATTATTAAGAAACAATATGGAAGAAAATTGCTCTGAGATAAAAATTATGACTTTGAAAAAAAAAAAATTATTTAAAAGTCCAAACACGATACATCCGGCATCTCATTAAAATGAATTTAGATTATAAACTAAAATAAATTTCGGTTCTTTAGTGTTTCATTAGATTTTCATCTTTAAGAATAACCTCTGCTCCATTGTTCGTAAAAAATTTATGAATATAAAATTATAATTTAACTAAAAAACTGTCAGTCTCTCCTGTATTGTATTCTATATGGATATTTTTAACACACTAGTTTAGGAGTAAACTAAATAACATTACACGCAGGAATCCCGGCATTATTTGAAGTGTATTTCGTAAATTGACAAGTCTGATAGAGGCAAGGACGTTAAATGCGAACCTGTTATGGTAACTGGTGATATTCAGTTTTGGAATCATCTAAAAATTTCCACAGTGCTGAAATGTACTTCATCCGCATGTAGTGACAATTTAGATTCCATAATCATGGAAAAAGGGCTTAATGATTGAACTATCAAAAAAGGGTAACTTAACATACAGTAACAATTGTAAAGGAATACCCCTATTTAATGCAATATACGAAATCATAGCATTTATAATTCTAGGTCGAATCGGAAAATTAGAAACTAAGATACGCAAGAACAAGCTGGTTTCCCTTCTCAAAAAAATTGTTTTGAGTTGGCTAATACATATCAGAACAGTTTAAAATAGAGTTCACCATTAAATTTAGTATTCATTGACTTCAAGAAAGTTTTTGATAGCGTTTAACTTGTTGGAGTTTGGAAAGCACTTAGAAGAATAGGAATTCCACTAAAAATTATACATATCACAAAATCTCTGTATCATAATGCACAAGTTGCAGTTATTCACAAAGGTCAATCGGCGACAACAATCGAATCAAAAGTAGAAGTGAAACAAGGCCGCCCCTTTCTTCCTTTATATTCACAATTGTTCTATAAAACATAATGAAAGATATGTATTCGTTAAAAAGAAAAAAAAACACGGTACTTAACTCGGTTAACACGGTAATAGCTTGAAGATCTTGATTACGCAGCCATGTGTTATGCATTCTCTAGTACAAGTTTAGCAATATCTAGAGTAAATTAGAACATCTACAAAATTTCTCAATCAGTGTTGGACTAAAATTCATAATTAATTAAGTTTTTTGGCATCCAAGAAATGCTTCCATAAACGGTATATATATTTATTTCTAACCTGCTTTGATTTTTTGTCTCATTCATCCCATAATGATGATTTCTTTATTCATGATATTTTTTGTTTACATCTCATTAAAATTCTCTATTGAATTATGAAATCAAGAATAATGAAATCTGTGAAAAGTAAATAATTTTTTTTTTTTGAATATCAGATGATTTAAGGTTTATGGATTCCCCAAAAATGTAGTATTGAGATTGTAAAGGAAACCACACAGCGTAATAAATTTTATTTTTGGAGGGAATATGCAAAGCCTTATCTTAATACTACCAACCAGTCATTATGGGATTTTTTTACTAATTTTCCTTAATACAAATATATTTTTTGGATGTAGGACATTTTATTGAAAATAAAAATTTCGAACGAAAAAATCCCGAAAAACAACAATTATAAATTTAAATTTTGTGGCAAAAATCCCGAATGTTACAAAATCCTGAAAATCAAAAATACAAAATTTAAAATTTTCGAAAACAAGATTTTAGATTTGGACTAAAAACCAAATTATACTATATATTCAGCTTAAGTGTTTGAAGAATTTGCTTAGTGGGGATTTAGGGGAAGCAGTTTCCGCTATTATAAGATCAACATAATATGTAAACAAAAATAAATTTTATTTTCGAGATTTTTTTTTTCGAAATTTTATATTGTTCGAAATTTTAATATTTTCGGGATTGTTTGATTTTCAAAATTTTTAATTATTTCGGATTTATTTGAGGATTTTTTTTTCGAGAATTTATCTTCCGGGATTTTCTGTTTTAGTAAAATGTCATGGACCCAATTTTTTCAAATTCTTAAATTGTCTTTTGTTTTTAATATTTGTAGGAGGGGGTTGTGGGAGCCGAATATGATTGCCAGCTATTATGTTCTGATTCATCTTTAATTTAGCGAAAAGATTACATTCAATTTGTTGAAAGATTAATGTTGTATCATGCTGACAGGACAACATATAACAACATAATTCAATTCTTGTATATAAAAATATTCTTAATTAAATCTAAAGATGATTTTTATATCATCTTAAGATGATCATGTATATTTGATTTTCGAAATTTTATGGTGTTTCTTTTGATTTTGATAAGTCAATTTAATTAATTAGATTGGGATTCTATTTTTGGACTCAATATACTGCAATGAATTCGAATGATTTTCCAATATTAAATTAGATTTTCCCAGGATACGATAAAGGATCAATTTATTTAAAGAATATAAATAAAAGAAAATACTTCAGAATGTCTTATTATATTTAATTGAATATTGAACATGATGTTCTAATCTTTAAATTAGCTTTTAATGAAATTGAATTTGATATTGAAATATAACTAATAAGAATCTAAAGTTATAGTCATCCAAGAGAATTAACATGAAGGTGTATTACAGCATAAAAGAAACTAATAAAAGAAGACACAACTAATTTGAATAATAAACATTCAAAATTATTGGATTGTAAATAATAATGGCGTTTTTATATTTAAAATTGAAATAAAATATGCAATAAATAAAATAAAAACAATTGGGAACGAAAGTAAAACTAAAAATAATGAAGATAATAATATTAAAAGAAAATTAAATAATATATAAATACCAAATGATGTCCTTTTGAAAAACTTACTTAATCCTTTATTTATACAAAATACATAATATAATAAAAATTGCCCTATATAGTTTGGTCGATGCGAAACTTACCTAGAAAGAGAAAAATATAAAATTGATAAATAAACTGAACAATTTAATAGGTTCATATATAGTTAATTGAAAATATTTTAAATATACAATTACAATTAATTTAACGTTTTTTTTTTCATTATTTTACGGAAATAAAATTGTGAAAATAAATTTTAAATACTTTAGATAAGAAAAAAATATATTCAAAAGTCATTTGTTGCTAAATACGTCCATGCCCGACGGTGAGGAAAAGTTGAAGACAATCGTTCCTTCGTTAGTACAAATTGAAGACAATCAGTCGTGTGAAGGGAAGTTTTAGAATGAACGATTTTGAAAACCAAAATCAACTTGGTTATTTGAAACTACATCTTTGTGATTATAACGGGCAATTGGATTTTTCGAATGATGAATTTCACAGAAGCTAGATATTATGAGAAGCTTGCGATTGTGCGAGAAATCTGTCTTTCGAAATTAATTACTATTAAAAGTAGTAATAACTCGAGGTTAAACAGATACAGACTAAAAAATTAGTCACGCAAAAATAATTTTTAGCATAAAGTAATTACACTCCCATTCAATTTTTCTCATCCCCCATAATTCAAAAATCCTATATTTGCCAAACTCGATTCAGAGCAAACCCATTCACATTCCGGTCATCGAAACCATGCTGCACATATTTATTACAGGTATCATCCAAAAGTTTGGCTCAAAAGGTTTATGGTTTTGGTATGTTCAAATCGCACATTACCTTTAGGAATTATGCACAGCTTCAATAGGTGGCTTTCGAAGCTTTCAATGCCCTAGGAAAAAAAATAGGTAGTTATTAAAAACTTTTGAGGATCCTTCTGGATCTTTCAACCTATATATATAGTTAAAAATAATGATTAATACGGTAATTCGTATTCAATATTTTTTTTCGAAAATTAATTTCGAAAAATAAAAAGATTATTTTTAACATAACTTAAAATTTATTTTATTCAAATAATTGCAATAAAACAAATTGAGGTCATGGAAAAGTTTAATTAATAACAAGCATTTCTCTTAATTAAAAATCTCAATAAAATATTAAATTATCGAAATTCTGCTTTGAAAATTTTACAATCGATACCAAATGTTTTCAAACTTTCAATTCTTCGAAATTTAAATCAATGAATTTCATCTTAAGTATTTTATAATCTGATATTATATAATAATTTATTAAAAAAAAAATTTATCACAATTTAACGCCTATTATTTATCCACATTTATTAAATTTTAATACTTTTAATGTATATACGTGTATAATTTAATATTTTAATACATATTACTAATATATATATTTATATATATATACATGTACATTTATTTAGTACAATTTATAAAACATTAAAACGTGATCACGTCGCATTATTATCGTATTAGTAAAACCATTAAAGGTAATTCAAAACTAATTTATTTTCGATTTAATCTTCAGATACAATTTATATATATATATATACATAAAAAAATTTTCCGAATAAAATATTAGTTGGGATAAGTTAAACTTTTGTTTAAGTGCTTTCTCTCAATAGGTAGTAATTGAGAACGTTTCAATCATAAATTTATTCAACAATAACTTTGAAATAAAAAAATATAAAAAGTTTTTTTTTTTTTTTGGGGAAAATTTCCGAAAAATATTAATATATAAAATTATTTTCGAAAAATTCTTGATTTAATCTTCGCTAAATACAAATTGCTAATAATAATAATACATAATAATATTTTTTATTTAAATAATAATATACCGTGACACTTATTCTTTGGAAACTCAAAAAAAAAATTTTGGGAACAAATAATAATATTAAATAATTTTTGGGACTTTGTTGAACTTAAACTTCAAAAAAAGCCATCAAGAAATAAATTAGATTCGAAGAGGTTCAGTATCACAGCACCCTCGAGTGTTTATACATTAAAAATAGCAAAATAGTTTTTCGGAGATTTCAGCCTATTTGAATGGAGACACAATAAGGAAGAATAAGGCTGAGTAATATATTTTAAAACTCTAGACCTAATTCAGAAATTAGATCTCCACTCAGTTTACCTAAGTAAAACCAAAATATTTGTTAAAAATTTATTATTTATTTTAAATTAACTTTGATTGCCAATAGAGTACAAAATTTTGTTATATATAACCAAATAAATAAGCGTATCTAGCTGTATGGCGTGTAACTTTGGGGCTGTACAAAATTAACACATGTTGAGAGAATTCAAACATTTCAAAGCATAGTGGTATGTAACATTGTGAAAGATCTCTGGTACGTACGAAATTTCGACTTATATAAGGATTTAAAAGATTCCTAATTTTATCCAAGAAATTAAAAATACACAATAAAAAATAGCCCTCTATTTCAGTAGATCGTCTATTTCAGTAGAGGTCTCTAATTTCAGTAGATCAAAATCAAACAGCTAGCGCTGTATGAATATATCATAAATAGTTAATCTCTAAGACTGGTTTTAATATACTAAAGCAGGACTGGTATTTTGAGTATGTTACGGCGAAAAACAAACCAAAAAAAAATTAACTTTGACCGAATCAAGCAATTTTTTAAAAATGATTGACTATGCTTTAAAATATTCTAATTTATTATAAAATACCCTTTATGCAGCAGCTGTTGATAGTTTACATTAACTTGGTTATCGGAATAATAGTGTGACTACTCTAGGTTTAATAAATATGTAATTTTTCAGGACTACTTAGTAAACATAACCGGGGGTAAGACTACTCAATATACCCAAAAACAAAAGTAGTTTTGCTGGTACAGATTGGATCCGTAAGATTTTATTTACTAGTCATCACTAGGGAACAACTAGTAGAGAATTTTTAAATATGCTTGTAAGAAGCTAAATTCGATTGCCTGCGATTCATAAACTACTCCTTATTAACAGCTATTAACGTTTCTTCACCTTGAAATATGGAATAAAATTTACCACTTAAATTAATCACAAAAATTAAATTTCATATTTTGTGGACATTAACAGGAACATAATTTAAGTATTAAATCACTACAAATGAAACGTTTTTATAAATCAAAAATTAATCAAAATCAAAATATTATATTTTATTTTCAAATATAATGTGATTTGTAATCTCTACTTCTACAACACTAACATTCAAAACTTTTCTTTACAAAATTCATTTATAATTTTCTTCGAAATTTTACCTATTCGTTTACATCATCAGGTGTATTTCTGATTATATTTTGCGATAAGAAATCAAATATTAAATGGCATATATATGTATAGAAAATGTTCGACTTTAATTTCCTAAAATAACGAAAGAAAATAAAAATAGAGAATAATATTTTTTTTTAAATTATAGTAAATTTTCTATTGGTATAGTAAGAATTATTCAATTTAAGGTATGTTGGTAAAATGCCCATACGATTCAAAATTTGGAAATAGTATAGTTGGCCTTCAGAGCTGGTTATATTCAAGTACCAGTACCAAGCAAGTACGTGCTAAATTACTGGAAAAAATACTGCGTGAAATATAAATACCAGTACAAGTCATTGTGCCGAACGAAGTAAATATATTTATCAGTAAAATACTGGTATTAGTACCCATCAGTTTTTTTTTCCGTATCTACCAGTACTTACCAGTATCTACCAGTATACTTACCATATCAACAGATACATACCAATATCAACCAGTAATTACCAGCATCAAATAGTACTCTTCATTGATTTATACTGGTAAATACTAATTTATACTGGTAAGTAATGAAATCATACTGGGAAGAATTTTTACTGGTACTTATATTTTTTTCAAGTACCATAATAGTATTCGTATTTTTCCTAAATATTTATTTAGATACTAGTACTATTAAGATTATGAAACCATAAGTTATGGCATTGTTTTTAAATTCATAGTCAAAAGTTACTGTACATCAGATCGGTAGGCGTTTCAACGTCAACCTTTCAATTGAATGATCTCCTGTCCAAACCCTGAATCATATCTAATAAAAACCAATTTCTCTATATTATGAAATATCATAATAGTTTAATCCAAGAAATCCAAATGCCAAATAGGCAAAGGACAACTATAATATCAGGTAATGTTTTATATTGTCTGGTTCTACAAATAAACAAATAAATAAATAAGTTACCATTAGAAGTATCTTACAATCAAACTACTTATATTAATACAATGTGTGCCCATATTACATTTTGCCTCACCTTAATTTAATTTTGAACTTTTATACCTAGGTATGCCTACATATATGATAGGTTCTATTTTTCTGAATTCGTTTATTAGTTTTTTTTTATTTTTTTTATGTAATTTAATATCCACATAATCACCGGATTTCATGTTACGTTATGGGCTATAATATTTATTTGTATCTACATACATACATTGAGATAATAAACGGATTTATAATATATATTTTTATATTATCCGGAATAGTATCAGATAAATAATATAAATTTTTGGGATATTAAACGGTACTTTGAGTAATATAAACTCCGAATTTTCCCAATGTAAAACCTGTTCACTTAGCTTTAGATCCGATTGACGAACACCTTTAGGAGGTTTACCATCGCACATAAGTTGGGAATACGCTTTTGGAACATAAAAGGCAATCCAACCCCCCGGCAGAGGAATTGTAATTTTGGAAGACAACTTGGGAATGTGGGTATTCTACTTATGTTATACTACAGTTAGGAAGTTGAATAAGAAGTAGAATCAAATGTATCTTATAAACATGTCAGTAGAATATCAAAAAGGAACCTTCCATTTTTATTAGACCTGCCTTAGATTCAAGAGCTTAACTCGGAAAATCAAAAAACTGATGGTACCTACCGGGTGAAGATTGATGCAAGAACGCTTTGATATTTCGGAACTTCACTTACTTTCTACCACTATTTACTTCAAGTTTAATAAATTTTTTTACAATATTACCTTAAATCCTCATATCCTTTCCAAATTTTGTTTTATATTATTCATTTTTTAATTTCACCTCACCACCAACTTAACTCACCCCTTTTTTCGATGATTTCTGTATAAACTGATTCTATATAATAAATTTAATTACATAGCGACATTATAGCGGTAAAACAAAAGGGGGAAAATAACGTGGTCTCTGATATTAAGGTATAAAAAATACCGGATGTATGCGGTGAGTTTTGATTATTACATTATATAAAGTGTTCCTATATAGAAATTATGCAATTTATGTACTAAATAATATTTTTTTTGGTTTTTCTTTTGATTTACATCAAGGACAGGGTATACACAATTTAGTTAAGTAAAGCGATTATTTTAGTAGTTTTTTTTTTTGAAAGTTTATTTGCAGGAAATGAGGTGCAAAAAAAAATATGATTTTGTATTTTTTTTTTTACTTTTGATATAATCTTACTTAACACATGTACAATAATAGTAAAAATTAATAGTTAGTTTTGGATTTAACCTGCCTAGGTAACAAACATTTTAATGGTATTTTGATACCTAATAAAACAACAAAACCTCAGCATTTATAAAATTTTAAACTCTGCATGCACAAGGAGTGTTGCAGAGTGTTTTTGTGGCTTAATGAGAGTGTTGTAATGTAATGTAAAAACAAAACACTGTGTTTAGGTTTTTATGTTTTATGGTATATAGAGGGTTTTGTTTTAAAACAACAACGTATTAGTACATTTTAGTACATGAACATGTAAATGTCTTTAACCAAGTTGTTATGGTGTTGGTTTAAAAGAAAAACAATGGAATTTTAGAAGCTTGCTCTATTAGTTAGTTTATGTATTAATTTCATAAAAATTACAGACTCTAAAAACTGGTAATACAGGGTGATAAAGGCGTAAAAAACGAAATATCATTAATCACTTCTTAATACCCTAAACCTAAAAAAATTTATTTTTATACTTAATCCTGAATTTACCATCAATAAGACAAAATAAAAATATAAATAGTTTTTATTGGGAGGCGCGTTCCCGTTACACAAACATATTTAAGGAACATTAAGGAAACCGAAAAGAACTACTGCCTTGTACCAAATTTCAAACTATACTACTTTTACCAATTTGAGCAGCTATCCAAACAAGTACTTAAATTCCTCTGAAATTTGGGTGGGGTCGGGAAGTACCTGAATCACTACTTCACTTCATACCAAACTGAACTTTAAGACGCCTCCAAATTTGAATGTTCTATTTTATAGTTTCGGAAGTAGACTTGTTTGGGCTTGGTTCGATCAAAAACTTTCCGGTTCCGAGCCTATCAGCCTATTTCATACCGTTGACATATTCGCTTTTCTCTTGTCATTATAAACATAAGGCATTAAGTTAACATCATTATATTTTGATTCATCCGGCGTACTGATGGGGCATCGATAATGTAGGTAAAAAAAATATTACAAAATACTTTCAACAAAGATTCTAGATTGCGAAAATACAAAGTATGGATCAAGAGAAACAATTTCAATGTAAGAGTGTATGTTATAAATCAAAAATCTTGAAGCTGTCATTCCCTAGCTTAACAAACATTAAATAACTTCTTCCTGTTTGCTTCAGTGTCAAGAAATCCTCAAGGATATAAATGATCTTCATCTCTGACAACTTCATATTACTCAAACAACCTAATTGCATTAACTTTGAAAATAATTTAACTAAAGATTGTCAGAAGATATTGCAAGTTGCAACAAGTTGCTATTCATTTTTTTAAGGTGAATTAAGTTGCGTTCCGCTTTTATTTAGATTTAAAAAATAAAGCAATAAATTCAATTATCTCTTACACTTCATATATTAAGCTATACGTGGAACCATATTCAATTCAATTAATTTTCGTACCCTTAAATTACTTTCAATTTTGTTTTGCACTTTTTTTTGAAAATAGAAATTGTGATAAGAAAATTGTATTGCCTGTTGAATGACTGGATAAAAAATGAAAATGGAAAAGTCCATGCATATATATCAGATAGATACAATAAAAAGTAGAAACACATATGTTAAACTTGATTAATAGTTTCCGGATTGTGGTGTTACTCTATTCTTTTTTTCCTGTTTAAAACTTTTTTTTAATAATGAAATTTAAATTTCTAATGAAACAATCACTAAAGGTGTTAATTAGAAGTTTTATAGTACATAAATTAAAACACTTTTAAATTAATTCTTTTAGAATGAAAGAATGATAAATATGCAAATAAAAATGAAGTCTCTTGTGACTTTTTAGCATATTTCAAAAAATTTCGTAAAAATGTTCCTATATAGTTTCATTATGTCCGTCCGTTCGTATGTTTACAAAAACTTTTACACCGTTTGAAATAGAGTAAAAAAATTTTTACCACGGGAAGGTATTGCAAAAAAAAATTATTTCGTAAAAGAACCTTTTTCTATAGCCCCACCCGTTACGTAACTACAGCCCCCTATATTTGGAAAAACCTTTATATTGAAATTGCTATAACAAGAGTTCTCTTAAGTGTATTTTCAATCTGAAAAAGGTAAAAGATAGGTACTTTTATAAGCTTTATAAATATGTGGGATCAAATGTATAGAATTGGTATACGGTACCAAATTAACCATTACGGAAAACTAAATTTTTGTAAATATTTTGGCCCTAAATGGAGTTCAAATTTAAGATAAACGAAAGATCAAAGAATTGGTTGATATAATGCAAAATAATTCTACGGAAGAATGCGAATGGTAAGTCTAAACATAACGATTTCCAATATAATGGCTTTAAATGTATTTTATTTTAGTTTTGTAAAAAATTCTTCACTTAAATTTAAATGTTATTAACGTAAGGATTAGATAAGAGATATGTGTATCTTACACTTGATTCATCATTAACTACTCGTCTTCAGTTAATATTTTCACAAAACTAGAGTTCAGTTTTTGACATTTAAATTTCTAATTGTTAGTGTAATTAGTTAATCATTTATTAAACGTTACACACTACGCCCTCGTATCTTAACTCTCAGATATGTCTGTTTCATGATTTGAAATTATTTATTAATTATTACGTGATAAGAAAATGAAAATCATTTAATTTTCTCTAAAATAGAATAAATAGAATATTAAAAATTAATTGATTTGTTTTAAATTAAATTTCCTCAGAAAAGATTGTGCAATAATAAATCGGTAGCAATTTATTTAAATACTAATATCTATGTAAACCCACATGTTAAATTAATATATTTTAATAATTAATTTTTCTCTTAAATTCACAATCAATAAAATATATGTATATTTTCCTAAATAAATTTTATTCATTAAGTGATTTAATATATTATGTATGTAATATTGAAGAGTTAATTTGTAATAAATAATTTCTTAATTACTACAAATTAATCAAAATTAAATAAAATCTTTTTCTATTATCTAAAACAGATTCTCTAAAACTATATCATTAATTTATTATACTAAATAATTTATTCGGCACACGTTTATCCATTTTTTCTAAAATTAGTTTTGTATTAAAGATTTAAATATTCTAAAAGCAAATATAATATCTATTATTATTATTATTATTATTATTATTATTATTATTATTATTATTTTTATTATTATTTATATTTATTTATCTTATGAATAAATATTATGTGTATGTATTTATATAATACATTTATGTACTAATATAATATGTGTATTAAGATAATATGTTTACAAAAAAAAAAATATGCTGTGTCCACAACAGGATCAACCGCTCTTACAGGAAAATCATAATATGTATCATTTAAAATGTTCAAATCATTTAATAATTATAAATTATTTTATCATACAGCTTTATCTAACGCTATTTATTTATTAAAAATGAAGGAACTCTTAATTGGGTTGGTAATTTTCAACAAAATTTTTGAAAGGTTCTAATACTAACAAGGGGTTGTTTCTTTTTCAGTTTAATTTTTGCAATGCGTCATCATTAGAGCAAATCTAAAAATTTTAATATAAAAAATTTTTAAAATTTAATTAGAGGACGCTAAGGTTCGTCGGATCAAAAAACTTTCTAAGACAAAGTTGTAGCTATTCTTGAATAGATGTCTGAGCATTCTATGTAGGACTATTTGGCAACAGAGAATATCAAACCAAGGTCTATAGGAATCTGACGCAGAACAAAACCTAGTTTATGAAACTTTTATAGCTTTTTTGTACTTTTTTTGATTTACGAAATAATTTTAAAAAATCTAAAAATTACTCTTTAATTTACTCTTTGGAGTTACTTGATTTTTTTCCAAAAGCATAACAATTCAAGCTTAACATCAAAATATTTTATATCAGATTTGAAAACATTTAACTTTACGTTTAGGCTGTAAACGCACAAACACATAAGTATTTAAATATGTAAACGCACGTATAGACACACAGACGGACATCATAAGAAACATGTTTTATGAATTTCTGGAAACCGGAGTAATGCATATATGTTAAAATTTTCGGGATGTAATTTTTGGTTCAAAAACAATACCTATCGCTTATTATATTTCATATAAGCGGTTGGTAAAATAATAATTTATTTTAATTTAGTTCTATTTATCTTATGTCAGATAGAAAATCATATCAGAACATATTTTGTGGAAAAGAGCTAGGTATAATTAATTGAGAATTTTCTTAAAAAGATTATAAGAAATTATCAAATTTAATTATTTGTAGTGAAATTAGAAAATAAATAGTTAATATCAGCATAATTTTTCGAAATTAATTAAAACGTTAAATAAACAGAGAAAAATTACTTAAATACTGAAGTAATTACTTAAATGTGCTGGAATTATTCTGATAATCATATTAACATCGATGACTGATTTTATACTGAACTGAAAATACTAAAAATTAGGTTTTATTATATTAAGGGCAATTTCTTTTGTATGGCAGTGGAACGGGAACCCCGTTGTTCACAGAAAAATTATTAAGAAATTACAAATATTCTTAAACTGATGTCTGCGCATTTTATATATGATTTTTTGACTACAGGGAATATCAAACCAAGATCTGTTGAATATGATGCAGAAACAACCCTTTGAAGAAACTATATGCTTGGTAGGGCTACTAAAAGTACGGGAAAAACAACTCTATGGAAGAAAAAGATGTCAAATCAGCAATTAAACCAAGGAAGTCCTAAGCCCTATACTCTTTAATAGTTTTCAAACCCGAATTATTTACATATACAATTTCCATAATTAATAATTTTAAAGTAAAGTAATAATTCACGACCCCAAATTGGGAAAAATATTTCATATTTAAATTAAGCTATAATGTATATCAAAAAGGATTTATCTGATTAATTCTGGAAATCAGTTCTAAAATAATTATCATATAAGTATAATTATTCTAAAATAATTATATAAGTATCTCATTAACAGCAGGGTAGTACAGTTGTTGCAGTTTCAAACTTTCATTCGAAAGTCCCGGCTTCAATCCCCAGTAAAAGTTAAAAAAAAATATTAGTCAATTTTCGAAGTCGACTCAGCGACCATTCGCCACTCGCTTTTTAGCCTAAAAGTTGAACAATTAACACTTAACAAAATATTTAAATGTATTTCGTTGGAAACTTCCTCAAACTAAATATTTATTACAAAACTAAAGTGCGAATTAATGTGTATAACAACTATACTCTGGTCAGCCAACTTTTACTATAACTCTTAAAAAATTTTTAATAACTTTTCTAGATAAGAGTGATACATCTTACAACTAAAAATATTTGACAAATTAATAAAGTATTTAAGGAAATTTACAATTTTCAAAAAATTCTATATAATTTTGCAAATAAGATATAAACCAGTACTACTGTTATTTAGTGACAACGCACAGCAACAAATAAGTTTTCAATACGAGTACAATATTGTTCTACATTATACATTTTATTTTACTTCAGTTTTTTCTAATGTGACAACAATAATAGAAACAGAATTTATTATCTCCATTAAAATTTTGACAAATGATAATTGAAAAAAAACAATTTAATAAAAAACAGTACCATACAAGTGCAATGAATTGGACTTAACCGGTTCAGACAAAACAAAAAGCCTTCAGGTAAAATACACACTCAATAATATAATTTTATATTACAATGATAAAAAAAGAAAATTTATTCAACTTAAAAAAAACAGTAAAATAAAATAGAAATTCAATTGTTATTATAAAAAAAAATTTTAGAAAAATGGACTTCCGGTGTCCTGTTTTTTATCAAAAATTAACACCATCTGGTGGTGTTTTTTTTTGACAAATAGAATTACAAAAAATAAAAAGCATAATTTAATAAGAACAATTTAAGTAATTGTTGGTATTTTAAATGAATTTATGAACTACATAATTTTTGTATTTAATTCTATTCATTCATTTATTACGAGTCCCTTGCCTAGTATAATGTGGGAAGGGAGTAAAGCATGCCTATTTATTATTTTGAAAGTAATATTATCTGCTTTGTTTATATCGTATTCTTAATATTTTACCAAAAGGGATTTTTATACGAAAACAAACGGGAAATTTGATATAAGAGTGTTCTACCCTGCTTGCTTAATGCCCCTGAGATGAATTGAAGTTTAGATAAGTTCAATTGTTAATTGAAAAGGTAGGATAGGTCTTCCATTTGGCATCTCCACTTCACACGGTTATCTGCTGCTGTTTCTAAATTCTCCCATGTGAGACTGCATTAGATAAGTGTCCGTGAGACTGCATTAGATAATTAGAATACTGTCCGTCTCTAAGTATTATTTCAACACCCACGCCTTAAACTTTATTGGGGTTTCCATTCAAGGCCATCCAGTTTATAATATTGTATGGGTACTGTTCCTATAATTCTCCATAGAGCTTCGTTGATTATTCTGGCAAGCCGGAATGCTCTGCATGTTCCGTGTGGATATTTATTAAATCCATACTTCCAGGCATTGTTTAATGAATACTGGGTACTATTGCCCGACAATTGCCCTGGCCTTGTTGAATTTGATGTCTGACATCTGCCTCCCATTGGTAGATATTATACAGGTTTAGATACTCCACCTGTAGCGTTTTAAGCATGATGTGTTGGCTGTTGATTGCTGGTGATATTGATTTTCATCGCCTTGGTCTTATCGATGTTTATTTTCCTGCCTGTGTCAAGCGTTTGTTTTTTCAGATGTACGAAAATTACTAGAAACATGATAAAGAGCTGACAAAGTATTAAGATGGTTCTTACAATTTCTCATTTCAAATTTTTGAAATCTACCATTTTCACAACTCTACGGAGTCAAAAATCTTCATTATTTGAGAATTTTCCTTTTTTTAAACAATTTATTTTCTTATAATAATAAAAAATACTTAAAACTAATTCTCAAAAACTAAAAATAAAATAAATAGCCATTTTTAGAATTAATTATTTCATTGAGATTCTAATTTTACCAAATTTTTTTCATTACTGCAAAGTTGAAGAACTATATAATTACCAAGTATTTACTATAAAGTAGAATAAATTACGAATATTCTGCCAAATAAAATTCAAAATGTCCTTTCAATTAATTGAAACTAAAAATTTCTTTTTAATAATGTTCTTTTAAAAAATTCTAAAGTAGTTCTAATTTTTCCTTTATTGCTGTAATGCCGAAAAATATGCAAAACTAAAATTTTGTGTTATTTTTGAATTTAATCAAAACTAAAAAATCTAATTAATTCATTGCAGATATTTTTAAAGTAAGTTACTTACTTACTGTTATTCCTTAATGCTAATAACAAAAATTGAAATTAAAATTTAAATTGTTAATTTACAAAATATAACAGCTGCAGGGCATGTATTGTTTTTTTGGAATATTTCCGTTTTATTTAAATTATGGCGGGTTTTAAAGTATATCCGTTCTATTTGACCCAATCAATTAAAGAATTTTGTATTGAAAATTATTTATATGCATATTCCAAAATAGGATTTAACAAATATATAAATTTTTATGCAAAAGAATGAATTTTAAAAGCACATTATGTTTGTTATTACTTCAGGAATTTATTTTTCGTCCTTTAAAATTTTATAATTTTTATGAAATGAAAAACTAATGAACTCAAATTACTTTTACGTTGAAACTTCAGATCCTTAGCTCGAATTTGGATTTTTAACAGTGAGAAACTTTCTACAAGTTATAAGAACCTGTAAAGTAGAGGGTTCTTAGTGTTGCAGTGAAATAAAAAAAGGATAATACCTCTAAATACACTCCTAAGCGTCAATAATACGGTTGTAAGAATAAAGTCCATAAAACAAAAGTGGAAATTGGTAGGAAGGTTTCTAGAGTTCTATACGAAATCAGAATTCCAATAATTGGTTTAGCGAAAATTTTGGGTCAGCAGGCTTTGCTGATTTAGTATTTATGAAGAAAGTTAAGTCGGGTTTTAAAATGGGCTAGAAATCAGAAATCCAAAAAAAATATTTAATCAGGAGTTTCTCGCAGCACCCTCAAGAATAGAAAATTTATAAGGTTTGTATGGTGTAGAGGTTAGTAAAATAGCTTCGGGTGAAAATTGTAGATCTTTTGGTTAAAAAATGGTTTTAAAATGAAAGTAAATTGCTGGATAAAGGTTAATAGAAAGAAGATTGGTTAGTAAAAATTTTCAATATTTTAAGCATAAAAGTTTATAGGCATTTTTATACCATATATACGGAGAGAATTTTTTCAAAGACATAAAGTAACAACTAACGAAAACGTTCTTTCATTTTTTAGATCTTATGTCAATTCCAACTATATCAAACATGTTTTATGGGGGGCTAAAACGAATATATAAACTGTTTTTTATTAACCTTAGAAGAATCCGAGGATGGTCAATTTACTTTGGAAGAACCCAAAAGAAAAAGTTGTACGCAGGCGATAACTTTTTATTTTTAAGCACCATTAACATTTTTCTTATATTCCTTTATCATATTATTAAAATCCAAAGAAATTTTTTTAATACTGAAAAGCATATATTTCCTCTTTGAATGTCATTTTCCTGTAACTTTTATTTCTTAGATATATCTCGTATCATAATACTCCCTTTATATTTAATTGAACAATTGTAAAAATTTTACATATGGCAGTTAAAAGTTGAAATTAAATTAAAAATTCCTATTGTTTTATAACATTCTTAAATAATTTTCAACAAAAATATAAACATTTTATGGGCTTAAAATATCAAGAAAGATAAAAATCTTAATATAATTAAAAGTGGAATTAAAACCTTATATTAAAATATTTTATTATTATTCTGTAAAACGTAAACTTTCTGAATACAAATTAAATCAAAAATCAACTGCACAAAAAATAAATTTTATTTCATTTCCTCTGCCATGGTGTATATTAAAAACCAAATTTAAAATTATACACCCAACTTTATGGAATTCTGTTGTAATAAAAATAAACAAAAGAAAAAAAACTACTACAAAAATACAACTTATAGTAATTTTCACATCCTGTAAATTTCAAATGAAAATGAAAATTCTTAAACCTGTTATTTTTGTTTTTATATCAGATTCTGCCTTGTATCTTATTTCTTACCATAATACAGGAAAAAAATATTAACTGTTCATTGCCAATCTACTATAGGATAACCCAATATACTCTAAATATAGTTCCTTATATGGCCCGTTATACAATTGATACACCTCAAATCGACAGATCTCTTCATATTCGTCAAAATTTTCATTGTAATTAAATGTTACCTTTGGTAAAGCCCACGAATCATAACTCAGTTCAATGTGTTTTCCGCTACTTTCCGCTGCAAACTATACATATTTACAAACGTGAAGCAATGATAGATTCAATAGTATTACAGATTGAAATAGTAAGATGTGAAACACGGCTTATGGAAATACCAAACGATGCATATATATTTAAAGTACATCCTACGTATGGTTTTAAAATGGGGTTGGACTTAGTTGGTTCCAAAACTACCCAGCTGAACTCCGTACAATGATTTTGGTTGGCTTGCAATGTTTTCAATCAAACCTCGCGAAAAAAAACTTACTTAACACTGGTAAACCTCAAAAAATCTATTCTCCAAGTTGGCGCGATGCCACATACCATAAGCCTAACAAAAAGCTAAATTCAGGATAAAGTTAAGCTAACAATTCGAATTACCGAAACTAATCATACATCATAACTAGTGTTTTTTAATCCATGAATTAAACAGCTAAATTTATACATTCTGACTCTACTACCGAAGACATTTCAACCGAACCGCTCCTAAGCATTCTTCGCTAAAAAAAAAATACTTATTTCGTAACTCAAACCCATCTAAACTCATAGAAAAATTTATACTACCATTGAATTAATTTTCCGCTCGTGTAATAATTACCTGTGCATAGCTATTAGAGAAATAAACATATTTAAAAAAAAAAAAAATAAATTAAAAAAAATAATAATGAAAAAAGCAATTAACAGAGTTCGTATGTGCAGTAACTCATACGTATTTAAATAAAATGTAGTCGTATTAACTCATTCTGTTTTTTTGTTTTTGTATATTTTGTATTTTAATTTTGTGTAATTAAAAGCGTTGAAAAAGAATTTTTTATTCACCGTATACAAAATAAATTCACCACACTAAAAAAAAAATAATACATGGGAGAAAAACGAAATAAAATGTCAACTCAAGGACATTTCTAGCTGCTTTTTTTTCCTTAAATTATATTTTGTATTGCTATCTTATTCCCACATTTTACTTTTTTATCATTTAATTTAAAAAAAAATATTAAAAACAAAACTAAAAGGTGATACAAGTGATAAACTACTTAGAAGGGGAGATTATTTAGCGTAAAATTGAAACAGATATTAATTGTAATTAAGAATTTAGAAGTTTTTGTCTTATTTTTATTTTGGAACTAATTTAAACCATTTTTTAGTCAATATAATTATTCTAAAAAGTAAATTCAATAATTTAATTAATTTACCCTTTTAAATTTGTTTGCTACAACTCCCTTTATCACATCTCTTACCTCGGTATTTCAAAGAGTCGTTAACACATAATATTTGGAAAATTTTCAGATATTTTTTACAGAACATAATTTTGAAGTATTTTTATTTTGATGTATCATTGATCCCAATTAAAAAATTATTTATAGTTATTTCATTTTCATATCTTTTTATAATTTTACAAGAAATAATGCATTGGAATCAAAAAAATAACATTTCCTGTCGGCAATTTCCAGACAAGCTTTTACATTTGAATGTTGAAACTATATATCAGCTTCAAGATCTCAATTAGACCTTCAAAACCTCCCGAATAATTTTTTTTTTTAAACAACCAAACTAGTTTTAACATTGATTATTCAGATTAGAATAATAACCAACCTCAAGACACTCAATCAAACAAACTGCATTAGAAGGAGTCTCTATAAATTTGCAAACTGAAGTTGATTTAAATCAGAAATACAAGTAAATATTTTTAAAAATTTTAACTTTCCCCTTTTAAGGAACCGATTTTTAAAATATTTTTTAAATTTACAGCACAAAACATCAAAAAATACTTTTTGTGTTTACTTTACGAATTTTGTACTTAATGATAATTAAATTCTTAAGAATTAAATATTAAATCTCATAATTACACTTTTTTTTTTGTAACTGTAATTCATTTTTATGAGAAAAAGTTTCATATGTATAAAGAATTTATTCAATGAAAAAAATATGTTGTCTTCTACCTTAAAAATGAAAAATGAGGGTACCTAACGGAGGGTGAAGAATTTAATATATACTCGTATAATAAATGTAATAAAGTCAATTTGACAGGATTTAATTTTTTTTTGTGTCTTCTTTTTTAATTTTTCACTCGTTTTGGGTTTTGTTTTATTTTCGCTTTAAGGAAAGAAAAAGAAATTATTTTTATTACTGTTGTTGTTGTTGCAATAAAAGGAAGAAGACGATTGTAAATAATTTTTCTCTGATGTTATGGAATTTTTTTTGTATAAACTTTTGACATATTTCAACAATTTTGTTGAAAAATTTTGCGAAGCAAAATGATATGTGTTGACATTTTTTCTGAAATTATGATGAAAGCACATATATATGAGGTGAATAGAAAAAAAATTTATCAAATAAAACTTTTAAATTGGTAAACTTTCAATATTACGACAGGAGTTTTAAAATCTTATGATTTTTTGAAGTTGTATTGAACTTTTTATAAGAAATTAAAAAGAACAAACTAGCGTGTAATGCACTTGTTGTACAGCCATCTTTTCTCTAAGAGACGAAAAACAACAATTTGGAGATAGCAGGTGAACGTTTTTTTAAAATCCCATTTTAAATATGTATATTTTTTTTTTTTTTTTTTTTTTTTTTTTTTTAAGCGCTAACTGTTCAACTGTTAGGCTAATAAGCCTGTCTATACCATAGGTACATGTTGGAACAGGGGTTCATATTATATTCGTGTTATTAGAATTGGTCTTATTGAATTCCACATACAATTTAAACATGAGATAGTACTAGGCCTTATAACATGTAGAAACGTCTTAGATTTTCAATATTTACAATTCTATTTTTTGTTTATATTGTAATATTTTATATTTTACTTATATGGTATTCTATATCTGCGAGTTATATTATTTAATTAAATTATTTGTTTATATTTTGCATTTATTTATATTTTTATATTAAAGTATTTTTTATTAAAGATTTATAACTATTAATTATTGATTATGCCATTAATTTGAACCCAATGGCGAATGGTAGCTGAGTCGAGTCGAAAACCAGAAAAGTTTTTTTTCACTTTTACTAGAATTCGAACCCGGGCCCTTCCGCATGAAAGGTCGGCACTCAACCACTGTGCCACCCAGCTGTTATGGTATATTTCTTTAAATCTCCTGTCTATTGTTCTTATTGCTGATGCCTTAGGATAATTATATAACTTCCTCTTTAGAAATTGATAACTATAAAAACATATTACGAATACAATTGTGCTTCAATTAGTTAATAGCAATCTAAGAATAAAATTTAAAAAAATAGATGTAAAATAAAGGACAGCTGCAATATTAAAATATAATTCTTCAATGTAGTGCAAATACTACAAATAAAATTTATATGGTAGCCCAAATCATGTAAAGTAATAATATGATAAAACATGTAAAATGGTTTTAGTGAATAATGATGCGATAAGAGTGTAAAACTCATATTGTTTTCAATTAGATTTTTTTATACATATTATAAAATAACTCATGAATTTGAATTTTCGTTTACACGTTTAAAAATGTTAGTATATTTTTTCAAAAAAACGTTATTCTACTAAAAATATTCTAATCAAAACATTGTCAGCAAATTTCAAATTTTTAAACGGTTTTGGTTTTTAAGTTTTTAAATTAAAGCTCAAATTAAATGACGACGTTCAGATCTGTCAAAATCGTATTAAATGCAAATAACTCTTACTTTAAGCTCTCAAATTCGTACTTTAGACTTTTTAATTTTCAAAACTAGAACACCGACACATTGATACGTACGCGCATTTCAATTTCGGAATTCATCTGACATTTCGACGTAAGAACTAAACTGTAATGTATATCGTACTTCGCTCACTTAGAATTAGGTTACATATACCTAAAATCAAAATATTCAATTACGCTGCAAGGTAATTGTATAATAAATTCCAAATTATCAAATATAAATAAATTAAAATATAACATCCGACAGTTTGACAGACCAACTATATTCACTAACTTTTAATTGTTATTTTGCTTTCTTTTTTTTTTTGTGTAAGTCATTTTGGAATTAAATTCAATTAAAGTAAAGAAATTCCTTTTTACTTTTGGCTGTTTTTTAGAACTTTTCACTTACGCGATAACTTTTTAATCTACTTATAAATGTTTACATATAAAGTTGCGTTAGTATATACATAATTATACCTATATAATATATTTAAAATGAAAATATTGTCAAAATGAGTGACATGTTGACAAATTGTGAAGAAAAACATAAACAAACATACCATATTGTACTTAATGCGGACTCAAAAGAAAGCTTTTAGAGATTTTTCAAGGAAATTTATATACACCTTACATTACTGTACTGTCTTTTGCTTCACAGTAATTTATAATGAGGAACTTTTAATGGCATTTTATTTATTAATATACTTTCCCATGAGTACTTTAACTTAAGATTTTTATTAATTCGAAAAAAAAACAATATAATAAAATTATTTTTTAAATTATTTTTATTTTTGTTTATGGCTTTGGGTATAATTTTTGCCCTTGATATTTATTTTTCAAGAGCAAATATTTGAACTTTTTATTTGCATTATATTCCAATATATCAAGAGCTATTTGTTATATGAGAAGTTTTTAATAGAAGCTTGTGATTGCACTCACTTATGAACTTTCGGCAAATTTTAAATTTAAATAACAGTTACAATTGAAAAGACATTAATTTAAGTTAAAGATAAATTCTATTATACCTAAGGAGTATTATTCCCAAAAAAGGTGGCAAAGAAGATACTGATAATAAACTGATAAAAGCTAGAGCGATATTTGGAAGAATGTAGAAGATTTGAAGATCTTCACAAATCGGAAGAAAAGCTAAACCAAGCATGTATAAAATCCGTCTTCTTATACCATAGTGAACCTGCCTGCTTAACAAGAAGGAAGCATAATATAAACTACTAATAATATACAGTGGCTAAGAAAAAAACCGACAAAGATCTCTGGAAAGCTACTGATCGATAACCAATTGAAATAGAAATTAATGAAAGGAAGTGATGAGTAGGTCTCATTCTTACAAGATCTTCAAATTGCATAGCAAAACACAAGCACAGGAATGGAATTCTAAAGAAAAGAGTAATGTTTGACGACAAAATCACAAAAAAAAAAAAATTGTCCTAAAAGTATGCAAAATAAGGGTTTTACCGTTTTTTTTATCCCATGTATACCATTATTTTGAAGCATAAGTAAAAATAAATGAATGAATTAAATTTTATAGAATATCCCACCACATATACAAACAATTGAATAAAATTTTAAATATAATTAAAAAGATTAAAATATTAAAAAAAGATTTTAAAAAAATGGGAAGGGAATCGTTAATGATATAATTCAAAATATTTTATCAAAAGTTTACGTTCTATTCATTTAAAGTTAATAAAAATGAATTTTCACAATTTTAAATGACTGAGTTTAATTCTCATGATAACGTTCAAATGTAATTAAAAATTATATTTTAATCCTATTCTTTATAAAAAAAAGGGCTACAAAATAATTTTTTATATAATAAAGTATTATTTACCCATATTTAATTTTTGAAATAAAATTTTTTTAGTATGTGATAATTGTCATTTGTTCCATATTGTTCCTGAAGAATACGTTAAAAAAATAACCCTATTTATTTAAAATTTTTTAAGTGAGATTTTTGAAACATTTTTCCTTATTAAAAATTGGTGCTATATGTTTAAGGGAACCCAATTGTTCATATTTGGATAATCAATTAGGGAAACCGAACTAATTGGTTTGAACAGGTTGTAATAAAACATTTCTACTTATAAAACAAGGCCAATGTTTTTTTTTTGTCCTACACAGACATTTCAGATTTATTTGAATTTTAATATTCATTACAATTAAATTGAAGTTTAATGTTATAAGTGTCTTTAATATTATTATTTTTATTGGTGTTAAAATTTAATGTAAAGCTTTATTACTTTCTGAGTATGTAATGGAGATTATACTTTAAAATTAGTTCTAGTGTTACCTCATATCATAAGTTCCATTGATACATTTGCCTTCGATTTGTGAATTTGATCCAGTTAAACCTAATTCTATGTTTAGACTGTATAAATTTATGGAAATAATTACCAATGCGACTAAAACAAATCGGACATTGCTCTTCCATGTCATTCTGGGTCTATCTCCTGCTCTAGCACCTGCGCATGGTTTCCAACATAGTAATATTCTAGTTATGGCATTTTCGTTTTTTCCCAATGTTATTTTTACTTATCTACTATCTGGCTTTTAGAATTGGGATTGGGAAAAGAAATTAGGGATAAAATTTGCGAATTATAAATAAATGGAAAAATTTTCTCAAAAATCCAAGTTTTACTTCATCGCTCACTCCACTTAACCATCGGCGAACTGTTTGGTCACTAACTCTGTTTTATAGATACCACGTAGAGACGAGCACTTGTTCACCATTATCCAACATAATCCCAATTCCTAAATCCTAATCTTAACCCTAATTTCCTTCCCAACCTCGATCATAAAAACCAAGCAATACATATATGTTTTTAAGGTCCATACCAAGTTTGGTTTTAAAAAAGAGGGTAGTTTTAGTTGGTTAAAGTCCAGCACTGCCAACATGGACCCCGTACAGATATTCTGGGTGGCTTTCGATGCCTCCATCAACCTCAGCAAAAAAAAATATCTGTCCGATTCACTTGCATCTTCTTCTGGTTATTTGCTTTACAAGTTCACTTTTTCGTTCACCAAGTCCCATAGATCTTAGTAATTATATTTCATTGATTTACTTCGGTTTTAACATGAATTTTAAGTTTGTGCATACTTGCAAAACTAAAAAATTTTAAATTTTAAGTGTTTTACAAAAAAATAAACTTAAAATTTTCAAAAATTTTAATCATAATTTACTTATAGTAATAATGAAGCCTAAAGATATAAGTCAAAATCAGTTTACAAAACCTTGAAGACATTTTTTTTCTAGAACTCTTTATTTTATCTGAAAAATTACATTTTAAACATTTCCTCAAAACAAACGCATTCTTAATTTAAAATTTTTTGAAACATATACATATATAACATTTTTTTTTTAAACTTACCTATACCTACTCTTCTTTTTCATGTATTCAAAAACAAATTATCACCAAGCATTAAAAGAAAAACAATATAATATATATGTACATTCCTTTACGATATCATGGTGCAAGGTCATAACTCCCTAGGTCATAATTTCCTTTGGGAGTTACGACTTATTTAGTGGGGCATAAGTTCCTAAAGGAATTAAGACTATAGCAATGAACCACAACTTCCTAGGGGACTTCTGACCCTTGGAGTTTTGACTCAGGAAGATGGGTCATAACTCCCTTATACAGTTCTCAGCTAAAAGGTTATTAGTAATATAAAAACAAATATTAACTCAAATTATGTAAGACCAGTGATGCGTTCGAATATATACACACTTTTTTAAACTATAATATCAAAAATAATTTGCACATATTTTGGAGTTGTATCGGCATACATGGATTCATAAATATGAAATCATAAAGATCGTAGTAGACTTCCAGAAATTATTTCAAAGTAACTCTCGGCTTAAATATATTAGTAGTGTATGAATACGCTCAATCGCACACAATTTTATTTATGTAATGCTATAAATGCCATTAATAATTAGTAAAGGGAGTTATAGCTCACTTAATGGGTCATAACTTCCAAAAGGAACTTATAATCCACTTGTGAAGGTGGTTATACCCTACGTTTATATTAAAAAGTGAATCAAAGCTCCCTTCGGGAAAAATGTCCCACTTTATGAGTCAAAATTCTCTAAAGAACTTATAACACTGGGAGTTATGACCCTGCACCCAATACCATACTTTTGTTAAAACTATCAAAAGTTACTTTTTCCTTTACTTAAATTTTTTTTTAAATCATTTTTTTCTATTCAAGTGTTTTTCTTTTACAATTTAAGACATTCCTTTTAACTTTTGGATCCAATTGTAGTGTACTTTGTAGAATAGAAATAAAGAATTTAGAATGAACACGTATACAATTTTCCAAAAAAAACTTTAAAATTTTGTATGGAAAATATATTTATATTTTTGTAAAGAAAATTTTTCCTTTTATTTAAATTTAAATTTAAATTACAAAATTTGTCTAAAATAATTTACAAGTTAAGAACTTAAGACTTGTATTGAAGAGAAAATTCTCTTTATGGAAACAAATCCTAAAATTATGCAGTAAGAATTGTATCAATTATTTAAATAAAATTGTTATGTAGAGATTAGAAAATAAAAGTAAAACAAAATATGTTAGACAGGTCAAAAGTTTTTCTTTTAAATTTAAAATTTGTTTTTCTTAAGTACCAAGTCATTGTCAATAAAGTTAAAAAATATTGGGGTTTTTAAGTAAATGTATGTTAATTTTACAATTTTATTATAAAATTGTTGGTTTTTGAATATTTTTTATGGAAATGTTTGTATTAAAATGTTTTACAGTATGTCCAAAAATGTTAAGTGATACTAACAAGAAAAATGTTATTGCAGTTATTTAGAATTTTATTCAAAATATCATTTCTAAGCAAAGGCGTTTATAAAGTTTTAATTTGAAAAATACAATGTATGTTCAATAAATAAAAACCAGTGCAGCAAGTGTGCGCGTACATGTAGCAAGTTTTCGAATCAATCCAAAAAAAAAACAGGCATCGCCGAAAAGATAGTGCTCTAGTTTTTCAAAATAAGTTGAAGTTTGAAAACCTTGAAAACATTTCTCTTCTTAACCCTGGTTTAAAATAATTTCTTCACCTTAATAGGAGACATGAAACATATATTACAGAACAAAAGCTATTAAGCTCTACAAAACGTTTTTAATCACACCCCGTATGATAATATAATGGACTCTTATAAGTTTTCTACATCCTTGTTGGAACCAATACTTCCAAGTCAAAACTGTAGAACATAATTATTCAACTCACTTTTTTTTAAAACAAGGGACTTTTAACTTTTTTCTATAATTATCACAGTACCCAAGATCCCAGAACACAAAGAATGTGAATGAACTAAGTGCATCAACCGACAGTCCTGGAGCTTCTCAAAATGTTTTCAAAGTTGAGTTGAAACTACTACTTCATGGTAAACAAAGAAATCTCCATACAACTTATAAAGAGATAGAGGAACATTTCGACACCAAAAAATGTCAATGATGTATGTTTGATCAATGGTCCAACCATACACTTCTTGTGCCACAAGAACTCTATAAATCAGTATAAGAATTTCTTCAAGGATCCCAAAGAAATTCTTTTTTTTGTTTTTTTGGGAATTTAATACCTGAGGTACCAAAATACCATCTGGCTCAAAAAAAATTTCTTGAAAAATCCTAACTTCCTAAGTGAAGTCATTAACCCCGCTGGCAGCCTGCATACAAAGAAATATCAAAATTATAACAAACAAAGCTTTAAGTATTTTTGAATAGCCGTATCTCCGGAATAGACGATATTTCAACCTGATAAATTACTTCAAATCTTGTAACGAATACCAAAATTAGTCGATAGTTCAAGTTTGCAAAATATAACACTCAATCAGAAGTTGTTTTTTTTTTCTGACAAATTGTGGTCAAACAGCCTAAGGTTTTCCTGAACTAATTAATAATATATGTTAGACACTAAGTTCAATGGATCTGATAAGAATAAATTTAAAAAATAAATATAAAACTTAATATGAAGGCCTCAGCGATCCTGAGTATTTACAGTATTTTTGGGTAAGTATTTATAGAAGGTCAAAGAAGGTCAAGGTTCGGCAACGGACTAAAGCGTCATAGAAGAAAAAGTATTTGTAGATACATTCGGAAATTTGTACACGATTTGCTCAGATTAGGTGATGGAATGACTTCTTTAAAAATAAAATAAAACTCAAAAAAATTGTGACGATCTTATATATCTTAACTAATACAATAAAAGCAATAACTCAAGTAATACTATAAGTTCAACTTATTTACATACACCTTACTTATTCCATTAAAATTTACATTTACAAAATTTTAATGAAATTTTTTTCGAAATTTTTCAAGTTATTTCCGAATTCTATTTACATCGATTCTCGATTTTTAATATTCAAATAAGAGCACCACACTTCCACATCAAAATACCATAAGTTCTGTCTAATTCCATTGTATTTTATACAAAATTAATATTCTATAAAATTTTAGGCATGAGTAAAAAGTAAATATGAAAAATTTTTAATTTCATCTAAATTCAAAATTTTAAAATTTTTGTTTAATACAAATCATTAACATCAAATTAAAAATTCTCAAGTGTTAAAGTGTTTTAACTCATCAGAATTCATTAACTGCCAACATTTTAAAAAATTATAGTATAATTTTTAAATATTAAAATAAACAAAACGAAAACCAACTTAAAATTAAGTTTAACTATATACATAACTTTTATTTGAATAAATATTCAAAATTAAAAAAATATTAAAAATTTTTAATTAAACTTTTTCTATTTAAAATTATTATTTTTTTTTTATTTAAACCACTAATCATGATAATTATTTTAATGATGCTGTTGATAGTAAATTATCATCAACAATGATTATTATTTTAACCATTTCGTATTATGCGCCATCTGTTAGAAATAATTTATAAATAAAAAGAAATATATATATATAATATATTAGATACTATTTTTAAAACATATTTTATTTAGAATTTCCTTAGAATTTTGTTATTTTCATATTAATTATATTTTATTTACATGTATTTTATTGTACATTAAAAATAAACAGTCGTGGTCATAAAAATGTGTGCGCAGATATTAATATGTTACTAATAATCAGCTACTTTTATATTAATAACTAATTAAACTCTTATATTCAGGAACAATTAAATTAAAGGTATTAATAATTTTTCAAATCTTCAATAATCTTTAATAAAAATCTAAAAAGCTTTTAGCTTCGTAAAGAGTAATTGCTATTCAATCTAAGTACTGTTGAAACGACAACTAAATTTCGGGATCAACAATAAATAGCCTTTAAAGAAGCATTCATAAATCATTTTCGTGAAATTTTTATCTTCGAATCTTAATATAATGTGCACTCAGCCTTATTCCAAAAAGAAGGAACTATGGAATCTGAACATACTCGTACTCTATTTTTCCATCCGCAACTGTAGATTACATCAAGAAAACACATTTATAAAAAAAATTTTATGAATAAAATTTTTTAAATAAACATAATTTTCACTTTATTTACACAACAAGAAAAAACCCCATCCTTGAAAATAATATAAACGATTTTTTTTTCTTTCTTTCTTATTTTTATTGCGGTCCTTTTCTACTTATAATTTTAATAAAGTTTAAAATAGTATTAGAGTTTAAGACAAGAATAAAAAAAAAAAAAAAAAAAAAAAAAAAAAAACCAGAAATTCCAAAATCCTAGGTATTTATATTACCTTGAAGCTAAATTATTCTTTTACTTTCTTTATTTTTTTTTCTCTTTCTATTTTCCGTTTCTTTCCCACATTATTTCCTTCTCCCTTTTTTTGCATTATATATTCTTAAAAAGGTATCATTACCTTGCCGATAACCAAAATACACAAAATACGTAAAATATAAAAATTTATATTTGGGTTTTTGTGTTTCTTCTCTATTTCTTTAAAAAACGCCACCGGCGGCATAAAATCAAAACAAAAATACTACACACAACAGAGAGAAGAAAACAAAAATGACGATCATAGAAAATAAAATAATAAAGAATGAAATTTGACAATGAAAGTTTTAACTGAAAAATGATACATATTTAAAACTAAATAACTTGCCAACTTTGGAATTTGAAGAAACGAAATGTAGTTGTAAAAAAAAAATTAAACAAGACTATGGAGGAGAAATAAAGCTAATTGTAAAAATTTTTAAATTATACGATGAAATTATTTCAAATCTTATGAAAGCTTAATTAAGAAAAAACTGTAAATCCTTTGTTACAGTTTATACAAGAAAAATATGTAGTTTGGTAATCAATTCCTACGGTTAAAAGCCATCGCAATTATACAGTCATTTATTTGTATTTCTTTTGTCCAGAAAATTTTAAGAGAATATTAACATCTTTCTTAGCAATATTCCTCAAAATTTTATCGCTTGTCCATTTCAATGTCCTTAGGAATCTTAGCTTACCTTTAAATTTTGGTTTTAAGAGATCACCACCCGGAGGAGCATTGTGCAGCTCCCATATATAACCTTTGATGCCTACCGACAATCTTGGTAAAAAACTGCACACACAAAAACAAACAAAATTCTAACCTTATATGAAATAGTTTTGGCAGACCACTTAGGCTATGCTATAAATCGAACTATTTTTAGAATTTTTCGGAACTCTTTTTAGAATTTGAAGTCTTCAACATCCTAATTACATACATTATAGCTTCGACTGGCAACATAAGTATAGCCGAAGCTCTTTTGGGAATTTGTAGTCCTAGTGTGTATAAAATCTCTAATGAAAGATTGGAGCACAGCTCTGTCAATGCTTTGAGAAATAAAATAATAAAAACTCAATGTTATTACTTAGGTATCTACGTACCATAAATATAATGTCGCCATTATTAGTTTATATTTTTTTCATAATTCCTAATTATATTTAAAACTATTTCAACTAAAAGATATTTAAGACAAAAATAATTGTTTCAAGGAAAGTGTATACAATTATAGAAAATTGTGTACAATTTTCATTGCACCAACAAAGTAAAATAAACCTTGCAACTGCAGTCTTTTTGACTTTGAAAACTTTTACCTATAAATGTACATTCAAAACAAAACCTTTCATTCCATTTAGTGAATTTTTCAATAGAAATTTCTTAAAACTATTTTTAAAACTCTGGTACTAATTTAACGTTCTTACAAAATCGTAAAAGAGAAGGAGAAAGATAAAGAAGAGAAAGAATAAGTTAGTTAAAATTCTTTAAAAATTTTTGTTTTTAAATTAAGTCGAAATTTTGTACATAAAATAATTAAAAAATTAAAAAGTTAAGAGAGAAATTCTTAAATTTTCAATTTTGTTTTTTGCTTCATAAAAGAAAGAGAAAGAAAATAATTTTTAGTTTTAAATAAAAGTCATCAGAGATGCCAACAATGATGCCACTTAATGGTTGTAGGAAAACTCAATATCATTCAAAGTCATTTTCTGAAAAAACTTATGCTTTTAGAAATTGTGAATCCCTGACTTTTACAGTTATTGCCCGTACCAAAGATTCTAATGTAGAGAAATTTGAAGTGAGGAAGTACCGTTATATTTTGATGTGAGGAAATACCGTTAAATTTATTTGTTCGTTTACTTCGAAATTACCTCGAATTACTTTTACCTTTATTAATTTAAAAATTCATATACAATATTTAAAATTTGCTTTTTTCATAATAAGATTAAAAATAAAACTGATAAGTTGCTTAATCGTTTTTTATTGAAACATGAGACAGCAAGAAAAACAACTAATGAAGACAAATATAATTAATTAAATTAGTTAGTTATTTCCCTATTGGGCTTATGTATATCCCAGAATTTTAAGAAAAATTATCTATCGTCCAAGATCCTCTCGATCTATAGCTTCAATAGTTGGCAGTATGACACGAACACAGTCGGATGAATTTGATGTGGTTGACGTAGTGACTGATTTTAATTAGATTGGCGGAACATTAAAATTCAAAAGTACAATACCACAAAAAAGGATCAGAAACAAAAATAAAAAAGCTAAAATATTCGTAAAAATTTAAAGCCTATATTTTAAAATATTTTATTAATATCAATCTACCAGAAGATGCTCAAATATTTCTCTTGCAAAATCAATATTCAGGTGCAATGTCGAACAAATTTGGACTGTCGTTGCCTTGAATTCTTCTTCCTGGCTTATTTCTATAATTTTTTAATTAAAACTTTTTTAAGATTTTTATGGAGGAAAAATAAAATAATAATTCCTGTTGTTTAAAATTAAACTTTATTCATTTCATTTTTAAATCAGAAAAAAACACTGTGTCATTTTCATTTCAAGATTCATTGAAATTCATGGAAAAAAATTCTGATGAAATTAAATATTTCTCAAAATAAAAAAACTTATTTAATTTATGTTATGGTAATAAAAAAATATTTCACATATTGTTGAAAACTTATGTTTATGGCATATATAATTCAAAAAAATTAAATTAAATTTTAATCATTAAATAAAAATTTCGAGATTATTAAATAAATTTAAATAAAATGGTTTCCGTAAAATGGCGAAGCATCACTGTTTCTTTTAACTGAAAATAAATCTGAAACTGTGAAAATTTAAACGGAATAAGTCTTACAATTCGTTTCAAACCCAAAGTTTCTTGAAGTTTGGAAAACTGAAAGGAAAAACTATTTTACAGTCGATAGCCACATGCTGCGATTTCCATTACCCTCCTATCAAAATAACTGGTGATACGACAGAAGTCGCGAAGCCAAATGTTCTCCTAAGACTCAAAAAATAAGCCAAAAATTCCCCGGTATTTATAGCTCCGATAAGTGAGCCAAAACCCCATTAAAAATTGGGACATAATGTTTTCCTATATATTCTAATATAAGCCCGAGGTAGACTCTTGATTCCGCGACTTTCATTATATCACCTCTTAATCACTGTACTACATAAGGAGCCAATGGAATTTGCTGTTTATCTAGCACAAAAAATGGGTGATTAAATATCTCTCTTTATAAAGAAACCAATCCATTAAAGGAACGTAGCAGCTATCTTTGTTGAAAAAAGATTCGAAGTTTTTATTTATTTACTAATTTATTTATAAACGTGGTAAGGTCCCCTACCACATACAATGTGCTAAGCGAGTGATTCAGTATTTACTCTTGACTATTAGTCGTATGACTATTTTCCAAAAGTAATTCAGTTTGATTGCCAAATTTTCTGCAAAATTTGGTTGGTCTACTGCAGTGGGTTCCAGTAGCTGCCATACAACTTCTTATTTTATATGGACAATACTCCATACCTATGGAAGCTGGGTGTCTGAAATTTTTTCAAAAGTAGTTTAGTGTAATGGCCAACGTTACTTGAAAATTAGGTTGGTCTACTGCAGAGGGTTCGAGTAGCTGCCATACAACTCCTGCTTTTATATGAACATTACACTACACCTAATAAAGCTGTATGTTTGAAATTTTGCTAAAAGTAATTAAACGTACGATATAATGTTATTATTACGGTCATACGGGTATCCCAGAGTTGACACAGTCTACTCTACTACACTCTTCCTCGTTTTATACTAAAATTATATTTTTTTATTAGATATAATCCGACAAGATCTTTAACCCGAGACCTTTCGATTGAATATATTTTTATGTAAACCTACGACTATTTTATATAAATAAAGTCAAAATTTTAAAAATGTGACAATCAAGACATTGTCTTAAATTTGACTTTATATGAAAAACATTTTCAATTGTTTATATTTTATAAATAATAATGCAACCATTTTTTTTTGTTTTTATTAAATAAATATTTAAAAAAGAATTTTTTAATAATTTTTTAACTTGAAAGTTCAACAGAAACCCAATTAACTAAATGTCAAACAAAGTTCAAAGTAAAATAAATAAATACGTTTTAATGAAATGTCATTTAAAATATTCTATGAAAGTCGAACGTTTAGACATATATATCAAGTACCACTTAAATTTTGTATACACAATACATTGTACAGGTATAATTTTATTTAAAATTGTTAACTTAGTTTTTATGTCATTCATTTTATTAACTTAAAATAAATATTTCCATTTAATTTATTTTCAAAAAAACATTTATTTTTTTAATATAAAGTAATATCCAAAAAAAAAAGTATAATTGTAAAAGTATAATATAGATGTCATGGTAGTTTTTACATTGCACATTGCATTTTAAAATCAGCTTCAAACTTTAAAATAGAAAAATATATTACGAATATAAATTTTTTTTTTTTGTGTCTTCAGTAAAATAACGGGGGTAAGATAAGATATAACTAGTCATCATCATCATCATTGTACAATTTGTATTTTGGTACTTAACTTGAAAAACAAAATAAAACATAGTACAAAATTGAGTCCCAACAATGTTTTATATTTTTTTTTGTGTATTTTGTGTCATTATAAAATCCCCCGAGGTGACTTTTTACAGTTTAACTCTAATGTTCATTTTTGTTTTTTTTTTATTTTGTGCAACCGTAGTACGATGAGCATTCGCTTCGCTTCAAAGTACATATTCTTATAAATATTTTGATGAGAAAAAAAAAAGTAATGAAACGACAGTAAATTGAAGCAACCGACTTTGTAATACCCTACACCTGATAAATTCAATTGATCGTTATAGGAACCCCCACTTTAACTCATCTCAGTTAAAACTCATCTCAGCAAAGAGGATAGAACTATTTGTACCAAATTTGATGGTTCAATATTTATGGATTTCGAAAATGTGCTGGTTAGGTCTAAAGAGGCGTGTGGTATCTTTCTGAACCATTACTTTCATCCCTCTCAAATTTCAAACGTATTAATAATAATACAGAATACTTTTATATCCAATTTCAATTTGCTATCTCTATCAGTTTCAAAAATATGCTTAAAAGGGCTTTTGAGGCGTGAGATAGCGATACCCAATTCCAAATAAAATAAGAAAAACACCCTTGTACCAAATTTTAAAGTTCTATCTTTATTGTTTTTGGAGATAGGCTCGTTTGGCTTTGGGTCGATCAAAAGCTTCTAGGATTCGAACCCATGGTTCGTTTTCACACATTTCCAATCCCGTCGTACTGTTGCCATTAGTAACCAGGTAATCAGGTAATGTATAAATTTCATCAAGATAGCATCATTATTCATTCGAACTAAATAGGCTAAGGACATGACACTAAAGTATATTTATACTTTTCCATACTTAACTTGCTTCCTTTTGATGATTGCAAAAGCCTCACCAAAGCTAATATACAACTATACCTATTTTAGGTGTAGGGTATAATTATGAAGAATACTATAAGTAAAATATTCAACATTACCAAGATTAATTATTCAAAAAATGCGGTCGAGGGTTGGTACGAACAGACCTAAGTATATAAAAACTACTGTACCACTATAAAATTTTGAAAAATGAGGGCATAAGAAGAAATTATTGTAAGGGGAAATTATTATGCACTCCTTCTATAATTGTATATTAAATATATATTTTGTTTTGTTTTCTTAAAAGATCACTTCCTTGTTTGCCCCCAGTGCAATGCTTTAAGTACATTGTGACATTTTTTTTAAGTTTTATTTTTTTTTTTTTGATTTTATAGTAGTTTAGTTCAGGACAAAATAATTCAGCGCACTTGACATAAATATATATAAAGCAAATTACTGTATATATATGAATTTGGGTTGAAATAATAATTATCAGACTAGATAAATTATATTGCACTGGATAAAATTTTCATTATTATTGTGAGAAACTACAGAAAGTGGAAGACTAATCATTTTTTATCTGATATTTTAAATGAAATACTTAATTTCATACTTTGCCTGAAAGATTTTTGTATTAGGTTGCAGGGGAAGGGAGGCTCATTCGGTTTCACTACTTGTACGTATTTTTTTCAGGAAACTAATCTTTTGTTTGTAATTGGGTAATTCAGATAGGGTTGACTCCTTTAAAATTAACATAATATTAGTTCATCGATTTATTTTGAATAAAGTCAATTTTATAGACGAACTGCAGTAGGAGATCAGTTGAAAATTCAGGTAGAGTAGATAGCTTTTACGGAACAAACGAGTTATTGTCCTAAACAACCGCTCCTCAATTTCAGAATAACGAAATATCGAAAGCTTTATTCTGTACTCAACTATAAGGATCTATTATGCGAGATATTGAGAGCTCATCATGCTTTCATTAACACATTAAGCTTTCAACATAATAGGGACATTTTCAAACAGCACCCCCGATAAAAAAGCCCTGTTTTATATATAACTTCAAAACCCTTCTAAATTATCTTTCATACGTAATAAGAAATACAGGCAAATGATAATACAGGTAAATTTCAAGAAATACAGGTAAATGATATATGCGTCAAATGAAATACAGGTATATGACCACGCCTCCATTCTGTGTAAATTTAATCCAAGCTTCAAAAATATCAAAAACATATTTAGTTTTCCTCCACTTCTTCAGACATTTTATTTTAGTCTTAAATTTGAAAACGTGCAATAAAACCCAAGAGTTTTAAAATTTAGTTTCAAAAAGAGTCAAAAATCAAAACAATAAAAACTTTTCATACTCGTTCATTGTTTGACTTTTTCTTTTCTCAAAATTTTCTCTAAACTATATATTCATCTCTTTCCAGCGGTATCACACTTTGAAAAATTCTTAAGTGAAAAACATATTTCACATAATTTTGTATTGCTTTTAAGCAAAAAATTAAAAAAGTTTAGTTTTAAGTATTTGGAAAACTAAAATGAAAATAAAAATGAAAAATGAAAATGAAAATTACAGTTAAAACGGAAATAAAATTATAAAAGTAAAATTTTAATAACAAAGAAAAACTTCAAAATGAAAATGTTAGTTAAACAAAATGTGATAAGTGGTACAAAAGAAAAACTGAATATAGTTAAAAAATTGTAGATTTTGTTTAATACAAGTTTAAAGAAAATTTAAAGTTAAATAAATTTAAGTGAAAAATTTTTCAAACGAATCATAAGTATTGTTACGTAAACAATTAGATATTTTAATACAAAGTGATCTGATATAAGATTCGGTTTAGATGAAAGTAAGGTATTAGATATATTGACAGATTCATCTAGAATGTTTAAATTTTTTTATTATTTTTTAATTTTTTAATTTTTCGCACTATTTTAAAAGATTTTGTAGCTACAGCTCTCAATTGGAAAAAACCCTAAATTGTAAAACAAGAGTTCTATTGGATTTATTTTGAATCTGAAAACACAGCTAAAACACAGGAAAAAGATAGCTTCTCTTCTAATATTTTTTTCTTGGAACCATATGAGAAGCTGCGATTCAAAACGTGAAATATCCATATTCTGACAAATTGACTTTATGATAGATTTTGGGAGGACATTAAAAATTCTATCTTTTTTTATCATTCTGCGATTCAAAAGCTTAAAGTGGGGTGTCTATACTAAAAATTTTACTTTTCTTTTTGGGATCTTGTTAATATTTAGAAGCATCTCAAACTTTCTTGAATACCGACAAAATTGTTTTATATGGACATTGCACGGTTTAAATCTGAACTTCTCATATGTTTTAAAAACTTAGAACTACAACCAGACTTACAACATATTCCAAAATGATCCGGTATATCTCCAGAGACAGTTTCGGGATGTTTAGTGTCATTTACGACAAATTATGCGCCTATAACTTTTTTAGCAGTAACTCCACAAGAAATAGGGCATCCAAAAGAGTGTTTTTTATCGCTAATTCGTCAATTCTGTTTATTAGCATATCCATTTTAATAAAAATGTGCTATTTTAAAAAAAATGTGTCTAATTTTAATGAAAATCATCAAAAATGGGATTGTTCCAAAAATAGAATTTTCTGTCGCAAAAAAAAACCTTTAAAAATTTAAACATTTTAAGCATTCCGAAAATATAGCCTAATTACTTTCCAAAGTGCAATCTGACTAATAGTCTGGTGGTTAAGTACTTCGGTAATTGTTTTAAAGGATCTTGGATTAAAACTCCAGATATATCACATTTAATTGCACTAGTTTATTTTATTGTCAATATGTCACAAAATTTATGAATCTGATGTTTAGTTAAATGCAACTTTGGGGAAATTTTTTAATCCTTTTTTCTTAGAAGGGTGAAAAAGGACAAAAACTTTCGATAGCTATCATTATAAAGTACTACAAAGCTAAGTCAATCTTTTGTTTCAATATAATTCCGTAGCACTCGAAACTAATGCTTCACTTTAATCTTATATTTATAAGTTTCTAGTATCTGGGAACAGATATACAACTTAAAAAAACTTAAATTCAGGACAAATTGTAACAAATAAAAATAGTTACCAGATATTTGATTTATACGGACCATTCAATTTTTTTTTTAAATTAAAACATTAAATCAGACACAAACTTACAAATTATAAAAGTTTCAACTTTGTATTTTTTATTTCATGTTTTTGGAAAAAAAAAATCTGAACTTCCAAAAACTTAAAAAATTAAATTAAAAAAAAAAAACTATCCATCAATTCCATACCACAAACTTTAATTGAGAAAACTTTTAAAAAAATTTAAAGTGAAACAAAAAAGAAAAGCAATTAAATCTATCTGTCTTTTTCTACTTTTCATATTATTTTATTATTCTGTATTATATGGTTGTATGAAAAAATCTCCAAGAAAAAGTCCCCAATACCAAAAAAAAAAATAAATTCAAGAATTTGTATGAAGTGAGAGGGTCCCTCGATAGCGTCCCAAAAATTGGAAAAGTTTGAAGACTTTAACATACATTAAACACTTTGTTGCAGCTGACTTATATTTATAATAATAGTTACGAGGTGTTTTTGTTAAGTCGGTTAGAAAATCAAAATTCAAATATTTGGGTATAGAAAGGTTTTTGCTGGGTATTGATGAAATTTTCGGGAGAGAATAGGGCAGAAAAAGTGATGAGTTCCAAAACTCGGGACTTTTTCAGTTATTTTCTTGGGGACTTTTTTCTTACACCCGTATTAAAATTTGCAAATTTTTTTAATTCGTTGTCTTCGTTTTAATTTAATAGAAATTTTAACATTGAAATTTTGACTGACATTAGACTGCCCCAAAATATCCAAATTTTCTACATTTAATGGCCTTAAAGTTAAAAAAAGTTTTGCAAAAGTTTTTCTTACAAATTATTTTTTCACAGTTTCAGGTAAAGTGATAGATTTATATTACTACTGACATATTAAGTTCTGCAATCTAAAGTAGGAAAAACTGTTGGAAAATTCTGAAGACTAATGTAAAATTTTTTTACTTGAAACAATTTAAGTATAGTTTAAAAGGAAAATAATCTAATGACATATAAAAGTTGTTTTAAATATTAAAAACTAGCTGTTGTCCCGTCACAGAATGACGGAAAGTCAATTGAAAGAAGAACTTTTTCTAACTAAAAACTATTTCTAATTTCATTATGTAAATTATGTTAAAAGTATGTTAAATAAAATTGCAACCTTTACATTTTATAAAACGCATATTATGCTTCGATTTTAGTAATAGATACACAAAAAATAAATGAATGAATCATATAATTTCTTGTTGTATCATAAAAACTTGAAGATGAATAAGATAGTTAGTCTACTTTTTATATGTTTAATATTTTATAAAATGTTGGGGTCGTTAGTTCAAATCCCTTCTTCGTATATTTTTTTTTTAATTTTTAATTAATATTTTTTTTATTTAAGTTCGTACTTGCTTAAATTAAATAAATAAACAAAAGATTTTAAATTTTTTTATAGGTTTATTTTGTTTCAATAATGATCAATTTCTTCATTTATTAATGTTTTGTATATATATTTTTAATGTTGCTATACATTCTATATTGTTTCCTTTGTTCAGATTCAAAAACTTGTTTGTTGCTAACATTCTATAATGTACCTACTCAACCTTGCTAAATATTGTATTTATTATTTATATGTACGTAAAATTGTATTAAATAAATGTTGATTTTTGAATTGAATTTTGTATTATCAAATGCAAATTATAAATTTTATTTGTTATTTTTTTAATATACCTAATTTAGTTTAAAAAGAATTTATTTTGTTTCGCTTCTATGGTGCATTGAACTCAGGTATTTTATGTCCGAAGGCACTTGCCCAAATTTACCACCATTTTCTTCCATTTTTACCTTTTTTAAATAGAAAAATATTTAAAAGTTTATGAGGGAAAGATACAGGGATGGGGAATTGATGAGGGAGAGGAGCGAGATGTGAGAGAGATGAGGGAAACTTTGAAATTACTTTGATACATTGCTTGCTTTATTAGCCTAAGCAAAGCAAGCAATGCATCAAAGCGAATAATTAAGACTAAATACACAATTGTTCATGTGAAGCATAGTCTTCTTAATTTTTTTTTATAAAATGTTTTACTATTTATTTAAAATTTCCAGAAAATCTTCTGTGATTTTTAAAGCTGAAATGAATTAATTCATAAACTAGTAAATAAATTTTATTTCTTAAAAAAATTTTTTTTTTCTTAAAAATAAATAAAAAATTTTTTTGGCCTGCTTATGTTAATTTTAGATATTTTATTTTCTAAAATAAAACACATCCAACAAAACATCAATATTTTATTTTGTTATAATTAAACACATCCAACAAAACACATTTAATTGAATGCGTTTGTTACACCTCATTCATAATAATAATTGATTTTCGGAATACCGGAAAAGGAAGGGTTAATCATTCTTTTATCAAATTGTATATGGTAGAGGACTGTTTTGATGCTATTGATTCTGTCCCCGTTGTCTGTCCGTCCTAAAAATAACTTTAAAACTAAAAAGAAATTGATTTACAAACATATTTTTTATATACCTACTAAGGTTTCTTGCTATTGAAATTAAACAAATTTGTTCTATATAAATATGAGTGCAACTCCATTTCAAATGAAGTTAGGTATCTGACTCTGTCAAACTAGATCTTCGAGCATAACCAAAAGTTTGTTTAGTAAGAATTTCGGAACCGTCCCCATTAGCGGACGGCTATTAGGATTTAAAAATTAAAAATTTCCCATTTTTATAAATAAGTAACTTAGTCACGAGTACATATAATTCAAAATTAAAAGTTAACATTCAATTTCCAACATTATATTTCGACACTTGTTAACCGGTTTTCTTGAATACATTCGGATTATATTTTAAGTATTAATTTGACTACTACTCATAATTAATAATGAATTGATGAAATAACTACTATATATTTTTATTTACTTTTATTTATATTTTTTACCATAAACTCAGTATGAAGCACAATATAATTTTTAAAAAGCTGCTTTTTTAAAAACCCTTGGTTTTTTTCATCACTTATTTTAATTACCTTGAATTATCAACTAATATTTCAAACTAAAATTTAAATAATTTCTATTTAAAAACCTCTTTCCTTTCCTTTGTCTATCAAATCAAAGCCTCTACCACCCACTACATGTATTTAGGAATAAAAAATATTTTACTCATGAAACACCTTGCATTTTTATACGTTCTAATTTTCTTCATCTGAAACAATGCGGTATATTTTTATAAAGCCATGTAAAAATTTTGTCTATTAATCTTCTGAAAAATATTATAATACTTTATGTCTTTTATGTAATAATCTTATGATTATTATGTATTTGATGTATTATTATAAAATAATAAACTTTTTTTTATAAATATACTTAAATTTGATTAAATTCTGAACATCAAATTCGGCCTGATAGATATATTCCGCATTGTCAGAAATATCTATTTTCTCTGCTTATTCCTTTTGTCATTCCTTCATTTTCTTTATGCATGTTTTAAATGAAGAATGTTTAAGGACGTAAAAGCAGATTACCGTAAGAATGGTACCCCTTGCATAGTGTGCAATAGAAGTAGACGTAATTTTGACGGTAGGCTGTATGAATTTCCAAAAGAGAAAAATTTATTCGAAATGTGGGTATCGGCATGTAGTGTAAGTATAGAAAATTTAAAAACAAAAAAATTATTTATTTGCGAAGACCATTTCGAGAAAAAATTTTTAGGGAGAAAACTAAAAAAGGGAGATTTTCCAAGTTTGTGTTTGCCACATAATAATATTGAAATCAATCCTATAACTCCACTATCTAATTTAAACTTTCAGTCAAAAGAGTTTTCAAATTTTAATAAAGAAAATATTTTTTCTAAAACATTTAATAATAACTCAAATATTAAAGTTTATAGTCAAAAAAATCTAGAAAATTTAAAAGTACCCTTAGAAAACATTCGAACGGTGTCTCCAAATGAATTGTCGATTAATTTTTGTAGGCATTGTTTAAAATTCCAAAAAAAAGAAAATTTTTATTTCAAAAAATTTTCCACATGTCATAAAACATTAGGTCATATAAAAAAAAAAAATGTTTATTTAAAAAAAAAAATTATGTCTTTAAAAATTCAGAATAGGAAATTACAATTAAAAATAAAAAAGGAAAAGCAGGATTCTTTATCTAATACAATTGATAGGCAGTCTCATTTAGCAAACGATGCCAAAACTTTTTTAAAAATGAATTTCAAAAATGGAAAGATATGGTCAAAAGATGAAAAAAAGGTAGCTTTAAATATACATTTTAGTTCTCCAAAAGATTATTTATTTTTAAATATTTTAGTTCCCTTAATAGGTGGATCCCTATTAAATATTTAAATGTAGGTCTTAATGAAAAGAATATTAATGAATTAGGGATTATATTTTCAAATAAAAATTCTCTTGAAAAGGAAGCAGTATTAGTTTTCGATGAAATTAGTATTAGAAGGGATCTTAACTATAATAGTGCATTGGATCAAATTAGTGGTTTTTCGGATTATAGCTTTAAAAGAACGAAAAGCGTTGCAAAATACGTTTGTGTTTTTCTCCTAAGGGGATTAGTACATAATTGGAAGTATGTTCTTAGTTTTTATGCCACAGAGAAGGGCATTAGTGGCGAAGATCTTAAAAACATTTTATATATTAATTTAGGTGCAGCTTTTAATTTAGGTATTAATGTTAGGGCCGTCATATGTGATCAGGGTGCTAATAATAGGAAGTGTTTTAATATGTTAGGCGTTTCAAAAACAAAACCCTTTTTTTATTTTAACTTCAATCAAGTAGAAAAAAAAATTTTTGCTCTTTACGATCCAGTGCATTTAATAAAATCGCTTCGCAACACCCTTCTTAAATATGACCTTAATACAGATGATGGTGAGGTTTCTTTTAAAATTATTCGTTGCCTCTATTTCCATGAACAAAATAATAATAGAAAAATGTGTCCCAAACTTTCAAAAAAACATATCTTTCCTAATTCATTTGAAAAAATGAATGTGCGATTGGCTACTCAAATTTTCAGTAATTCTGTTGCTGCTGCAATTAAAACTCTAGTTTCAACAAAAAAATTTACTGATAGGATTTCTTGTGCTGTATCAACAGCAAAATTTGTTTCAAAAATTAATAACTTATTTGATTGTCTCAATAGTAGGAAGTTATATGAAAAAAATCCATTTCGTGCAGCATTGCAGCAAGATAATCATATATCCAAATATCTTTTAGAAATGAAAAAATATTTTCAATTAATAAGGCCAATCACATCTAAAAAAGTTTATTGTATCGACGGTATGATACAAACTTTAACAGGCATTACGGAACTAACTTCCGAAATATTTTCAACTTATAATAAACACGAATGTTATTATTTACTGTTAGCTCATTTAAATCAGGATGTTTTAGAAAGATACATTTGTGGCTACGTTATCTTTAAATTGATAAAAAAAATTTCTTGTGATCAATGTACTTCTTCATTTTTAAAAAATTCTAATGATATATTATTGCTTGATTCGGAGCAATTTATTTATCAAAAAAATTATAAAAATGAATCAGAAATCCTGAACTTGAAAGCTCCAACCGAAAAAATTTTCGAAATTACACAATTTCATATGAGCATATTTGATCACTATTTTTATGAAAATTATCATGAAAAAAATTTAAGGAAAAATATATTTTTATGTTGTTTAGAAGCCACAAAAAAATCTGATAAATATCCTACATGGTTTAGGGAAAATGATGAATGCTACACGCATAAAATAAAGTTTTTAGAGTTACTAATTAATCTTTTGCTAAAAAAGCAAGCAAAATGGTTAAGGGAAAAGCTTTTAAAAAATGACGAAAAAAAAGCTGAGAGTAATCAAAGTAAAATTAAAATATTAAATGCATAACTTATTTTTAATATATTTCATAATATCCGTCTGTCTGTCTATTTGTCTGTTTATTTCCGTCCGTCTGTCTGCATATGTTTGTACGTCTGTCTGTCTATTTGTCTGTTTATTTCTGTCCGTCTGTCTGCATATGTTTGTACGTCTGTCTGTCTATTTGTCTGTTGTTTAAAAATTTTTTCTCATTATAGATTTAGCAAATAAATTTTTGTATGTAATTTGTAATACTTATTTATTAAAATAATTTTAATTTTTTGAATAATTTACTTGATACCTATATTATTTTCTTTTCATGAACGAGAAAATTGGATGAACACGATTGAAGTACCTAATCATAATATAATTTTGTAAATATGGAATGTAAATAACTAAATTTAAGTTAATGAATATTTTTGTTTGTTTTCGATAATTTTTTTTAGTCAATGAATTGTTTTGTTTTGTTTATACCTATGTATATATTTTATATTATATTTTTTTTTTGCTATAAGGGTTTTTTATGCCGAATGGAATATAAAATATTAAAGCTTTTTTATATATTTTTCAATAATGTAATGCAATACTTATTCCATTTGGCTTTTTCCTTTATTAACTAACTTAAGAATTAATAATAAAACAGAATTATTTAAAAAAATATTGAAATTTTATTAAATTTTATATTTTAACCTTTCATGTCCATTTAAATTTTAAAAAAAAAAATTTGAGTCAATCAAAATAACGAACTAAATTCTTCTTAAACGTAAAATTCTTATATATACTTATTAAAATGATAAGATTATTTATGATTTTACAAGCCATACAACTTTTAATAATAAGCTTGTCTGTCGCACATTAATTCAACATTAATATCAAAAGTTACAAATAATAAATATGAAAATAAATTTTTCTATTTTGATTTACAAGAAGAACGAAAAATACACTTAGCTGTTTTAATTTCATATTTCACACATGCATCAATAAAAGATGTAAAATCTCTATTTAGTTTTTTTAATTTCAAATCAAAGTAACGAAAAAAAAGTAAAAAGACCTTAAATATTTTATATGTGTTAATATACCTATACACTATGCATGCAGTATAGATTTAGCTTTTCATACTTTTATATGGAATAAGAAGAATAATGTATAAAAATAAATATGTATGTATGTATGTATGTATATACCCTTCATATAGTTTTTTAAAGGTATATTAATAAATACTAACAAGAAATTGAGAAGAATTTTTTTTTATTTATGAGTTTAAAAACAAATTATTCTCAATTTTTAAGTAAAAATAGTTGTTATGAGAATAATTTTTGAGTACTGAGTAAAAACGAAAAATATTTTTTAAAAAAATTGGTAAAAAAATTTTACTCTACGTGAATACTCTATATTATATGTTACTTTATGCTAGAACCTAAAAAAAAATACTAGGACTAATATTTTAGTGTAACATTCCCTACATTTTCTCATACTTTTTACACTTTAGAGCACACATAACATTCAACACATTTATTATTGCATGCAACAACATGTTTTTTTTTACATATAACGGTATCATTCTATATGAATTAAGTAACAGTTTACTAGTAAACAATACACAAGGCAAACAATTTTCTAATTCTAAGCAAAGCTAACGGTTTTTTTTGTTTTTTACATAAAATTCAGATACATCGTATATATAATAACGGTTACATAAAATAAAACTAAAACGGTTTATTATTCATTACTGTTATTCACGAAAAACTGCCATTATAAATTATTGCTTTTTTTAGTTGAAAAGAAAAAAATGTATGAAAGAGACAGATAATATTATTATTATAATATGTAGTACAATAAAAAGATTAGATGATATGATATTAGTTATATACGGTATACTCATTTCTGTACATAAAGGAAAATTGATATTCTTTGCTTCAAAATATGTTCTTCATGAAATTTTGATTAAACTTCAAATTGAAATTGCCTCTTGTGTTTTTTTTTAGTACAAATATAATAACCGTTATTTTTTTTTATTTTTGTCATTCAAAATTTAAACGATTCTAGTTCGTCTACTTGTAACAAATATTTTAAAATTTTTGATAACATCTGTTTAGTAAGATTTATTTTTGTCCTTTCGTTAAACGTCATAATGCCAAATAACTTCAAATTTTGACAGCTGTAGGTAAATTTAAATGAGTAGAAAAATAGAGCTGCCTATATTTCAATCAATCGTATTCAAAATCAATATTTTCCTGAATTTTTGCGTATCTAAAGGCTGTCCCAACTTCGGTTCGGCTTTTAACGAATTTGTTGTTACATCAATCACATATTATAAAAGCTATAATATTTAGATTTCTGTGTTGATCAAATGTATAAAATATAATAAGAAATTTTTGGATGCATTTATTAAATCAACAAGGAAGAGAGCAAAGTAGACTGTGTCAAGTCTTGGATGTCCATGAACATTATAAACATTATATAATCCGATTAAGTACTCTTTTTACAAATACACAACAGTTAAAAAACAGTTATGTATATAAGAAAATATATGTATATAATAAGGCAGCTATACAATCGAACCTCTTGCATAAGAACGCATTTATATTGGAGCTGTGATAAGTGATAAAAGCGTCGATAAGAGCATAGCGTAGAAAATTTATATTTTTTTTCAGTGATCAAAGCGATGCTCCAATATAAATACCTCTATTTAAATCATGCATATAAATTTCTACACTTTGCTCTTATCGTCGCTCTTGTCACATATCGCAGCTTCAACATAAATGCATCCTTAGACCAACTGCATTTTGTATAGGCATTGATAATTTGTAATTAACTTCTTATGACAAAATTTCAGATAATTATAGCTTCATTATATATTAAGATTAGCCTAATATTAAAAAGAAAGTTGCATGGCAGCTAAATGAACCCGATGAACTAGACTAACCAAATTTTTAGAAAATTAATTGCCATCAAACTCTACTAATTTTGGTAAAATTTTAAGTACTTCCAAAAGACTCACATTTCGATTCTGATCAAATCCATACATTTGAGTCTAGATCTACCTCCTTCGCTTTTACACTGACACACACATAATGAAAAATTTAATATTCCCTTTGAACTACACGTTCCTGCTAGTATAAAAAGCGATAAATTTATATTTCAAATACTGCGCCACATTTTGAAACCAAAGAACATTAGCACCAAGGAACTTAAACCCGTTCCCATACACTAACGCGTTTTCCTACCAGAGTTCAAATCCGTTGCACTTAAATCACATTAAAAAAATCCAATTTGTCACAATTTATCTTCCAAATTCTTTTTATAAAACATTTTTCAATGCCCGTACAAACTGAAAATACATTTCAAAGTAAGTTATTCTAATATATTTTAATATTTTCAGTGCTACCACCACACCATCATCATTTTCATAGTTTCTCTTTAAAATGATGATGATGGAAAAGAAAATGACAGTTATTATACTCCATTTCTTTTCTGTCATAAAATAAAAAAAAAAACCAACAATTTTTGTTTATGACCATAAACAATTGTAAAAATGTTTAAAAAGAATATTAGAGTTGAAATTGTGTCAGAGTTGGAACCAGACATTCCAACAAACATACTACTGATCAACTGCTAACATTTGTTTTTCAGAAAAACCAACAAAAAAACAGAAATATAAATTTAAAAGAAAGTAAAATTTTTAAAATTGCTTTAGAAAGTTGCAGAATATTTTTGTATCATAAAAATCCACCACAAGTCACAAAACAAAATTGAATTTTATTTGAACAGAGAATTCTTATTCGCTACAGTGCACAAAAAAATACCAGCATTACGATGATGAGATGTTAAAAAAAAATTAGTGAAATAAAAATAAAACTCACCGTCAGAACATACCACCACAGTACTTGAAGTTGAATTTTGTAAAAATGACATTTTGGCTGTAAGAAGCCATGCATGATTTTAAGATGCACAGAGGTGAAAACTTAAAAAAAATAAATTCTGTTTTGTTGTTGTTTTTTTTCTTCATTTTTAAAAAACACGGAAGTTTAAAAGAATAAATGAATTTATATTGAAAAGTTGGTTTTTAGTTGAGTGCAAAAGGATGGTGTGGTGAATTTAAACATAAAATGTCTTGCATGTTGTATTAAACGTCACATTCCTAAAGAAATTTAAAATATTCTTTAAAAAAATTAATTTTTCAGTTTTACTTTTCCATTTAACTCTCATAATCCGTTTCATAATCCATTTCATTTTCAAAACAAGTTTTTGTTTTTAAAATAACTTTTGTTTGACTGTGATGTGCAATTTAGCTTAAAGTTATGGTTTGGGGAATTATATTAAATAATTTTTCGATTATAGAGAACAGAAAAATAGAATATAATTGAAAATACAATTTAGGTGAAGGTTATTGTTTTAAAATTAAAATTAGATTTGAGAGAAATATAGAGATGAACCGGTTTGGAACATTGGAAAATTGGTTAAAATAACTTAAGTTTGAATTTTAAAAAATGCATTAAAACCAATATTGAAGTTCATAATATCTCTGAAGTTTATAAAGTGTAGAAACCGACGAAGACAAACTATTAATGATTTGATGATTCTATAAACATTAAAGGGTCATAAATTCATTAAAGAGCAGCGTTTCTATGCATTCTTAACGTTCTCATGAAGTGGAGACTTGCTGTTTACACAATTAAAGAAAGACGTCACCTTTATTGCTCTAAAACTACACACTCAATCCTTAATTTGAATAGAATATCATTTGCCTTTTCCTATCCTTAGTCCTCAGCCATTATACTTTACAAGCAGTTTGGGTGTTTATCTAGCGATTCTGGATTAAAGAGAAGACGATTATAGAAATTGAAATCGTCACATTATTTAGAGGATTGAAAATTAAAGAATTGAACCTCAGTTTTGTTATCAAAATATGGCCAATTAATTACAATATAAAAAAAATTAAAGACATGAAATTTAAAAGCACAGACAGTGAACTTTACTTAAAGTTTTTAAGAACAGTCATTATTAAAATGAAATAATTTGGAATTAGATTTGTTATAGTTATGGATCTCCATTGTTTAAATTTCTTAGGAACAATTTGAAAGAACTTTACAATTGAAAATATAAAATGTAAATATTATTCTCTACACGATACAATTGAAAACTCTTTAACTCATTTTAAAAAAATGTCACACAAACCTTTCCCTGCATACTTTGACACTGTTTAAAATAGAAGTTTTAATCATAAGTAATAAAGTACCCCCAAAATGCGGAAAAGACCTATATTTAAATTGTTATAACAAAAATTCTATAAGGCATATTTTCAATTGGGAAACGTCAATCGATAGCTGATGTTTTATAAGCTTTATAAATGCATGTTACACAAATATATTAGTTTGCTATTACGGTGTTACATCTGACCAATGGCGTAGTGGTAAAGACGCCGCCTTTCATGCGGAAGGTCTCAGGTTCAAACCCCGGTCAGATCATATCTAATAAAAAAATATCGTAAAATTGTATAATTATATCGTAATAGTTTATATCGTAAATAATATTTAATAAAAATGTGTAAGATAATAGATGGCGCATAACCTTATACAATAGCTACAACCGAGTAATCAACGGTTTAGTGAATATTATGATTAAAAAAGAAACTGAAGCCAAGTTTAAAATAAACATGGTGAAGACCCTATACTCCTTAAAAAGGAATAAAAAAAAAAAAAAAAAATTACGGTGTTCCAATTTTCCGTTATGCGAAACTCAGTTTTTTAAATTTATTGCAAAATTCTTGACTCTTTATATCTTCCAAACAGTTTAAGTAGAACTTGAAATTTTAAAACAACGTAGATCTTAAATGTTAAGTATAAGTTTTTTAAGAAAACTTTTTGGTATAGCCCTCCGTTTAGAAGCTGTCAGGAGACATAAATTTCAAATTTTTTTTAAGCACTATGCAAAAACAGTGCTCCAACATTTTATTACAATAAATTAGTTTTAGTTACTTCAACATTGTAATTCAATTAGTTTTCAATAGAATCTATACCCAAAACTTATTATGGAACATTGTTTAATTTTGAAAACGTGCTTTTTTAAGAACTCCTTGGTTTTTTCATTACTTGTTTTTCTTTTAGTTTCTTTTTTAACTTTCTAATCATCGCAGTGATGTTAAATTTATTTTACTTTGTTCCAGTGCTAGTTGGATTCATTACTACATAACTTTCAACTTGATTTGAAAAAATCTTTACTTATTATACCCGTATGACTGTATAGTCCAAGGGTATAATAAATTTGCCATTACGTTTGTGACGCAGAGAAGGAGGGGGGGTAGATATAGATTCAAGTGTATGGATCGGATCAGAATCGACAAATAAATCGATTTAGCGATATATGTCCGTCCGTCCGTCCGTCTGTCCGTCACCACGATAACTCAAAAACTAAAGGAGCTAGGATCTTGAAATTTTCGCAAATTCGTTTTTTTGCAATAGCCGTCATCGCTATTTAAATCCAGCCATTTTGGTCCATGGGTTCGGGTAGCTGCCATACAACTTCTTATTTTATATGAGCATTACTCTACACCTATTGAAGTTGGGTGTCTGAAATTTTGACAAAAATAGTTTAGTGTAATGACCAAAGTTACTGCAAAATTTGGTTGGTCTACTGCAGAGGGTTCGAGTAGCTGCCATACAATCCCTTCTTTTATATGAGCATTACACTACACTTAATAAAGCTGTATATTTGAAATTTTGCCAAAAGTAATTAACCAGATGATATAATATATATGTTATGGTCATACGTGTATCCCAGAGTTGACACAGTCTACTCTACCACACTCTTCCTCGTTTTTTCATATAATTGTAATAATGAATGACTTGTGCCATGTTCAACATGATAAAGTGTCTTAGCTTTCTTCTATTTACTTTAATTAGTACACAAAGTCTTAAAACTTCAGTACTATACATTTAAAAACTTCCAATTAAAATAAAAAAAGTTACATGATATATTACAAAATTGCATGATACATTTTCTATAATTTGTTGTTAAAAGTTATAAAATTTTGTAATATCTTCAAATAAATGACTTTTTATTCTAGAATTTTATTCAAAGCTATTTTTCAAATAGCAAGGCATATGAATTGGATTACAGTTGAACGATATGACATTTGAATTCATGTGGGTTTATTATTAAATTCAGTTATCATCAAGACCATGTAATGTGGTTACATTTAGTACTTGTAATAGAGAAAGTACTTACAAAGTATCTATGAATATTGTTTTTTATTTTCTGCTAAAATAATAATAAAAATAAATTTTATATTAAAATAGTTGCCATATTCAAATACTTTGACATTTTAAAAAAATAAAACAAAATTAGTATCTGTTTTTATTTAGTAGAAAAAAAATTATTAAAATAAATATTTATTTTTGAAGTATATTTTTGATAAAGTTTTTCTTGAATTGGTGGAAATATTGGGAGGAATCAAAAAGGGGGGAAAGCATACTTTTTAAATCAATTAAGAGAAAAGACCAAAAATAAGGCTAAGAAACTTTATATTGAAGCTGATGAAGGAAAATTTTTGCAGAGTCAATTGAAAATTCTGGAATTTAATAGAAAACCGTAATTTTAAAAGAATATCCGAAATTGTTGAGATTAATAAGCATGGAAAACGAAAGTCCTAAGAACGATTCAGAAACAAGCAAGAAAGAGTAAGATTTGGGTACGTAATAAAATGAGATGACATAAATGAATAAGGTTAAGGAACTTTAATAACGAAAGGGGTATAATATTTATATAGAAGGGATATTTGAGTGTTGTGTAGACGAGTATTAATAGCATCAACTACAAAGCATGTGCAACATCTATTTACTACTAATTAATACATTGTCATGAGCCGTACTAACGAATCCCAATTTACTTTTTTTTTGCAATATGAAATTCTATCATACTTGCTCTATTCGACAGCTGACTCAGTTAAATTTATATTTTAATCACGTTTTGCTCATTCTCTACAGTTTTCTAATGAATTTTCTTAGACCCACGGATTTACTTTATTTATGGCGAACATTCGCCAGTTCCCCAAATAAAGATTATGAAAATGTTAACTGTCTGGGATTTCTATCTGCAATTTTGGGTCCAACAATTTCTACTACATTAGTAACTATAAATATTTTCTTCTGCTAAATTTTTAATACTTAATTATTATTAGTTAAGGTGATGACCGAATAGTTGCTTCGCTACCAGTGTTGCTTCTAGTGTCGTGTTTCAAATAAAATAAAAAAAAAACAATATTCTAGCGTTGCTTTATAACTGTTTCTTTCAAACTGATTTATTTAGTTGTTTGCACTTTATATAGTTGGAAATATTTTTAGTAAGTTGATGTTAAATTATAAAATATACGTAAAGTTTTTTAATATTAAAAAAAGTTAAGAATTTAACGTCAACGAGATCAAAAGTAATAGCCTATCTAGAATGACGCTCTCGTTTCGCTTTCGTTTCGCTTTCATTAAGTATAGTTAACAAAGAAGTGTCCACAATGAAATGTACATGACAGCGTTTTTTGACATTGTTTTGTTTACAAATTTCATGAATTAAAAAATATTCAATAGTTCAAAGTTTAGTGTATTAACTATTTTGAATAATGGTTGTTTGATATTATTTATGCCATGTTAGAAAAAAAATTAATAATTTTAATTTTTTATTCTGATATATTTTTTTATTTTTCAATAAAAAATATTTTTCAAAGTTCAATTATCTGACATTTGAATACGTAGAGAAAGCTAAAAAGTTAAAAGTTAAACAACTCTTTTAATGACTGCGTAATAGCTGCGATATGGCTGCGTCTGTTGTAGATTCTTTCATACAATTCAAAACATTTAACTTAGTTTGACAGATAGCTACGTGTAGAGAGCGAAACGAGAGCGTTCATTGTAAATAGGCCATTAAAAGTTCGCGCGTCAGTTTTCTATTTAGTCTAGTGTTATTTAAATCTACTTATTGTATTCTACTTAAACGTCAAAGTGACTCTAAAAGCGACGCAAGCATCGGGTCATCGCGTTTACATCGCCTTCCTTTTGGTTCCACCCCTTAACATTAAATAAATAAATTCAATGTTTTTCTAATTGAATTTTAGAAATTTTATACAAATATTCATTTAAATATATTTAAATTACATAAATAAACAGTCAAATTTTCATTGTTTTGACAAAAACAACCATTTGGACCACAATTTTGCACAACAACAACATTGAATAGGTATCCTTTTCATAATAATCTTCTAACAAAATAGGTGATAATTTTGTAATGAAAAATAAATAGTTTCGTCCTCATCATGCGAAGGTGCGATAAAATTGTATCTGTAAATATTTTATATTTATTTAACCTGGTGTATGACAGAAATTGATAACAATATCCCATCAAATAGAATTATTGTCATAATATTATCACAATTGTATATAAATGGTATTATTCATTCATTTCATCTCATTTTATTACGTATACATACATGCACACATAAATATATAAAAGATTACAAGTAAACATATTTTATTTAAATATTTTAACAGCCCAAATATATTCACATGGTACCTGTACGCAAATAAAAAACTTTCATTGTTTTTACAATCTATTTTCAGTTATATTATTAAATTGCCTTTTGTTTATATGGTGTTTTATATGTATGTTTACTACAAATTATCAATGGATAATTTCAAACGTAAAATAAAACAAAAATTTGGACTAAATTTATAAAAAATAACATTTTTTTTTATTTAAGAAAAAACTAAATTAATATTTATTGAAATGTTTTTGAGTTGAATATACAATTGATGTGAAATCATATTATGTACATAAATATGTATTTAATATAAGTTAACTCAGTATTGTAGGGTGGCTACGTTTACTATGTATTACCAACCGCTTATATGAAATATAATATGCGGTAGGTATTGTTTTGATACCAAAAATTGGAACGTGAGATTTTTGGATACATTTATTGCAGAAACCAAAAAAACGTGTAATTTTTATGATATCCGTCACTATCATATGTGTCCACCTCCTGTTTGGTTGTCTGTCAGTTTTATCACAGGCGTGTACAGCTTAAACAGCTGAGGAAAAAATTTTCAAATTTTATATTGGTATAAGACTTTTATGTAATTATATCTTGAATGGATAACCTTTTGGAGAATTTTGGATAGCCCCAAGGGACACTTCTCTATGGTAATATTTAGGTTTTTTACGAATATTCTGAAAACCCAAAATAGTACAAAAAAACTTATTACATAAAAGTTGTTACACAAATAAAGAGCTACAATTTAGCTAGGGAAAGTTTTTTAATCCGACAAACTTAAGTGTCCTCTTAATTAAATTTAAAAAAACTCCAAATTTAATATATATACACATTTACATTATTTGTATGTACCAAGATTTAATTATGCATGTATTGGAATCTTCCCAAAACCTTGTTGGAAATTTTTAACACAATAAAGAGTTCTTTATTTAAAATAAGTAAATTGCGTTAAATAAAGGTATGTATGGTGTATGAAGATTATTAAACATTAATTGCTTTGTTAAAAATTGCTACGTAAGGAATTTTTAAAGATTTTTCATATTATGTTTTTACTGTAAGAGCGGTTGGTTCAGTGGTGGACGCAGCATATTTTTTGATAAATTCGCCTTTTGGGATTCTAAAATATTATAGTGCTATTAAAAAAGTCTTTCAAAAATTGGATGATTAAATTTATATGTGCAATATACGACATAAAATTCAATTAATAGCCAATATTTTAAATTAAATTTGGTGTTATTTGATTTTATATTTTGAGGTCAAATAATTTCATTTAAAACTTTACACAAGTAAAGTTATTGCTTGGTCTTCTAATTACTAATACAGTGAAATTTTTGAATAACATTAGCAAAAGATAGTAGAGTAGACGGTATCAATTCTAAGATTTTATTTATTCATTTATTTTAACCAATTTATACCCGCCATATAAAATAGAAAATACTCGCATGAACTAATATGAACCTCTTGCACTAGTCGAACTTTATTTCGTGCAAACGATGATCATTAAAACTAATTACTTTTGACAAAATTCCATATCCTGTAAACTTCACTTAGATAATTAATTATGCTCATATCAAGCAATAAATTGGAAGCTATTTAAGCCACTGCACTAAGCTAATCAAACTTTGTAGAAACTTTGGCCATAAAACTTAACTACTTTTGACAAAATTTCGTGAAAATTTCAGAATCGAGGGCATTTTAACTTTTGGGTTATGAGTACTGACAGGCAGAAAGATGGAATGACAACTGAATTCACATTCTTGTTAAAATCTACTCACTTTTCGATTCTGAACCGAACCTTACATTTGATCTATATCTAGTCTTCTCCTTTTCAGCCTCCCAAACAGTATAACAAATTATATACTTTTGAATTCTTGAAGAATTGAATACCATTTTAAATATTGATCTCCATTATAGTCATTGAATACCACTGTAAACGTTTTATACTTCATAGAATTACTAATAAAAGAACAAAACCGACAAACTGACAAATTTTAAATAAAAACTTGTATTAAATTCTTTTCTAATGATAGAATGAACTAGAAATAAGAAACAAGTAAATTAAATACAATTCCCTCAGCGAACTTATAGTTATTAAGAATAAATTAGAAAAATAATTAAAAATAAAATGAATTATAAGACAATTCATTTCTGAACTTAACAAAAATAGTATAAAAACCCTAACAAAATCTGAAATTATCATCAGTTACAATTTGTGAAGTGTTCAAGCTTCAATCTAAAACTATTTAAACATTTTGCAAGGAAAAATCTCATTTATAAATAAAATGGCTTCCATCAGATTTTCAGTACTTTTCATCTTTTGTTTGTTCTTAACATTAAGTTTGAACGGAAGTGTTGAATCAACATACAGAAAACCACCATTTAATGGAAGTATTTTTGGAAAACGCAGTAATATTGGTAATAATTTTTTGAATATTTTATTCATAATAATTTTTACAATTACTTGTAAAATATATTTTCAGACTATGATGCTAATACAAAAACTTTAGCCGCATTTTGTGATTTTGCTATTGAAGCATGCCAATCATTATCTCCATTTTCACAAGAAAAATAGGAACTAATGAAATCGAAATAATATCAACTTGAAGAAGGAAATTAAACATTAACTAATAAAAACTAATCAATTAGCAAAAGCTTTTGCTATTTTCTAAAAAAAACTAAAAACTACTTGTTAATATTAAAAAAATGTAATTTATAATTAATTAATTAATTAAAATACGTATTCATTTTCAATAAAGTCAAAGTATTTTTAATTTCGACGGATCCTTTACAGTTTTTAGTAATTTGGAAGGAACAAAAAGGAATTAAAGTTGCTATTAGCAAGTTAAAAATATTTAGCTCAAATTCTGAGCCAGCTCATAGTTTGAAGTGCATATTTAAACTCAAATGTTGAGCTAGCTTATAGTTTGAGCAAGCTCATAGTTTGAGCTATACACATTATAAACTTACACGTTGAGCAAGTTGAATTTTGTGTAAGTTCAACATGTGAGCTCAAATTTTTGAGTTAGACCATTGAGTTGAGCTTTGAATTTGAGTACGCTCTTTTACAAACCTTAATAAAAGTAAAAAAAATGTAACTTGATTTTTTTTTGACTAGATTCAGCTACCATTCGGCATTAAGTTCAGGCATGATAGCATAATCAATAATTAATAATTTTATATCTTAAATAAAAAATACATTAAATATAACTTTATATACTACTATTTTAATAGAATAATATAACTCGCAGATACGGAAATATCTTATAATTCAAATATTTTAAAAAATTCCAATATATAACAGACAGTGTAAGAAGTTGTAAGGCGTTTTGCATGTTGTAAGGCCTAGTTCTACCATATCTTTAAAGTTTAAACAGTATGTGGAATTCATTAGGATCAATTCCAATAATGAGATATATTTTGTCCCTCTGTCCCAACATACATCTATGTTATAGACAGGAACTTGAAAAACTTAAAGAACTTAAAAAAATATACATAAAAAATTTTTTGGAAGTCATTAAGCAATTTGCTTTGAATAAAATGTAATAAAAACCTCTTGCATGTTTTATTATTAAGAAAAATAAAAATATGTACGAAACAAGAGTATGCAAATGCAACTGACTTAGTAATACCCTACACCTGAGACAATAAATTTAAAATTTAAAACCTTTTAGAATTTTTATATAAAGATATTTAATATAAAATTAAATCATAAAAGTATTTAAATTTAAGGACACATCTTTGTTTGATTTTGAGAAGTGTGTAACAGTTATTCAAACCCTCACTTTAATTTATCTTAGATATAATATGGAATACATCTGCAATATTAAATGAACTGAAAAAAACTAGCTCGTATCCGATTTCAATTTTTTAACTTTATTAATAATAGTAACAGATTTCGATACTTCTGTTCACTTCAAAATTCAAGCTTTAATTAAAACAGAAAAGAGCTTCCTAATACCTATTCCAGGTTTCCATTTTTATTAATTTTGGAGATACACTTGTTAGATTTTGGAAGACGTGTGGGAGGTACGCTCCCAAATTTTAAATATATAATATAAACATGATAGGACACTTATGTACCAAATGTCAGGTTACTATCGAATTTCGAAGATATTCTTTTAGGTTTTTGGGGGCATTTGGGAGATATCTGAATCATTGCTCCAATTCATTCCAAAGTTAAGGCAGAAATATCGCTGTACCAAATTTTTAGGTTCTGTAATTATTTTTGTCTCAAAGATTTGCTCGATTGCTCTTGATCGGAAGCTTCTAGAATCCAAGCTAATGGTCAGATTTAGACAATTTTAATTGCGCCTTCGTCACTAAACCGACTATAGAGTAGCTGTGGATCAAAGTATATAAACTTTTCAATATCTAGCTTGCCTTCTTTCGGCTGTTAAATTATACTAAAGCTAATATACTCTATGCATTCTATTTTAGATGGAGAGAATAAAATTAGCCACTTTAAAAAAATTACATTAAATCATGCAAGCAAAACTATTGCAGTCTGGATAGCATTATAAAAGTATTTACGACTACTTAAGTTTAGAACATATTAAATGATTTTATTGATATTTAATGTATTTAAATACGAGTACTATTAGTTTAATAAAATTCTTTCAATTAATTTTATAATAGACTAACTAAAAAAATTCTAAATATTAAATCTTAATTTCTTAATTAAAACCTGCATCTTAATGCATTCCTTACTGTCTATAGAAATGCTTCTTAAAATTTTAAGTACATATTTTAATTCTTCTTAATGGCCATAATAAAAACTCCAATAAATAAACTTTTACTTAATTTAATTTTTAAAAAACTTTTATTTAATTAATTATAGAAACTAAAACTTTAAAAATGTTTTTACACTTTATTTTTATTTTATAAATCACTTTGGAATGATTTTTTACATGTTGGACACATACACAACGTATGGCAATGCTCTAATGATGCAAAATTATTTTTATTACCACCACAACCACCATAATATAAAAGTTCACATTGGTTTTCTTTATAATTGTAATAATAACGCAGCACCATTCCTTCACATGGTCCAGGATCTGCTTCTAAACTGCAAATTAATAAATCCGAAAAAATTGCTACAAAAATAAAATTTAATTTTTAATTTGAAATTTAAAGTTTAATTATTTAATATTATAATGTTTCTTAAATAAACTTACAAGCATTTGAATTTGAAATAAAACCTAATAACATTATTATAGCTTCAATGCATCTGAAGATTATTTTCATATTTCTAGATGGAAACTGCTGGAGTATACTGGTAATACAACTTATGGATAAGAAATAAAATAATAAGCAATTGTTTTTTTACAATTTGGATAAATTTCTTTACTAAGAATATTATTTGAAAATTAATACAGTCGAGTTTCGGTATTAAGAGTTTCATAATATTGAAAAGTTAGATTCCTGAAAAATGTCAATGCAAATTGGCAATTGCTTCAACTGCCGAAATTCAATATAAAAATATTAATTGACAGATGATTATTTTATTTTAATGCTATTATTAATTTCAGGAACCCGAGCACTTAGGGCACTAGCACTAATATATTTTGTAATCTATAAACTTTATATTCGAAAACTTTATATAAAAATTGAATCTCTTCAAGCGGTCTTAAGGTCTTTCAGATTGAAAATTAAAATTCCTCAATTCCATAGATTTTTCAAGAATCAAGCCATGTTTTATGAATTGTATTGATTGATTAATTCGCATTATATTCAATCTTAATCCAAACAACAAAGTTGCTTCTAATGTATAACATAAATTCATTAATTAGATAAAACTTCTAAAAAAATGTAAAGACTGAGAAGGCTGAATAGTTATTAGTTGAACAATTATAGTGCATTAATATTATAATAAAGGTGTAATAAAAACCGAGCCCTGCTGCGCCAAATCGAATATCCAACAGTCAACTCTGACGTATGTGTAGGAAAGATCCTATCAAAATACAAATTAGAAGGAAAAACTATAAATGGATCGAGCGCACAATCAGGCGACCAAAAAATATGATTGAAAATATGATTGCCTCACAAGCTTCAAAATGGCAACCACAATGAAGAAGAAACATTGACAGACCTTGGAATAGCTCGAAAAGAACAGTAATGAAGTAGAGAGCGAAAATTAACAAAACATTCTCGCAAGTAAATGCAATAGCACATAAAAGAAATAGATTAAAAGGTTTAGTGGATACCGTATGCCCCTTAGGAGAGTTGTATGGTAAAAAAAAAAAATTGCTCCAATCACATATCACAATCGTGTTTTGAAAGATTATATTTTATTAATTAAAACACAATTCAATTATTATCAAATATGTTTCTGGTGCAACAAACGACTTATTCAAAACATTTTTGATGATCTGTAGAATCTATTTTTTTCTAGATTCTTAATATGAAGGCCTAGATCTAAATGACGGAATGTCGCGATATAGTTATGTAGCATTAAGTCTTTATTAGTTTTAATTTTCTAAATATTTGAGCATCGACTGTATATAGGGTATTTATTTAATTCAAGGTATTTTCAATTAACCTTCACAATATTATTAAGATACACTCATATTATTTCAATTGTTTTTGAAAACAATTAAAATAAAAAAAACAATTTCGAATTTTCACTTGTGCCATAAAAAAAAAAAATTAAAATTTAGTCATAAAAATTTCGAATTCCCTCAAACTCTGTTGTGACTCAATTAAAAATTTTTGAAGTAATTAAAAGAGTGATAATAAAACAACTCATTAAAATATTCTGAAAGGTAAATTGTATGTATGGAAAGCAATTAACCGGTGAAAGAGTACCTGTGTATATCCGATTCTAAATTTGGTAATAAAAATGTTTTAATCTTAAATGGGAAATGGTATAACTTTTTTACAACAACTACATTATTAGTTTAGTATATAATTTGAGGAGGAAAATATTTTTAATATGAAACTGCTTCAAAATATTCTATAATTTCCCGTTATATTGATATTTGAATTTAATTTTAATATTGAACCGGTGTAAGAAAATAAGTTTTGGTTTGAAGGAAAAACTTACAAAAAAAAATTAATTTTCTCTTAAAGGTAAATTTGATTATAGAAAATGTGGAGGCGTTTTGTTAGATATATATATATATAATTTCTTGTTAGATTAGATAAATATATTAATAATAATAAAAATATATATGTAAATATAAATATATAGATGTTAAATATTGTAAGTAAACTGAAATATCAGTTGAGTGTAAACATCGTCAAGATATTATATGTAACCAAAATTTAATACCTAAAGATTTAACAAATAACAAATTGAGTTAATATGAAGACTATTTTACAAAATGTTTACTTAAATAAAAGATTTATTTCGCTATTAAGTAATAACGGTAAAAGCTGTATTAATTGCATCTGCCTTGAATCTACTATCGAAGACCTTGGAAAGACTGTTTTATAACATAAATACTTAAATAAAAGGAGCTATAGTTCACTATTAAGCAGTAACGGTAAAAGCTGTTGTAAATAAATCTGTCTTGAATAGACTATCGAAGACCTTGAAAGACTGTTTTAGAAAATTAATACTTAAATAAAAGTGAAGCTTTATTTCACTATTAAGCAGTAACGGTAAAAGATGTTTTAAATAAATCTGTCTTGAATAGACTATCGAAGACCTTGAAAGACTGTTTTACAAAATTAGTACTTAAATAAAAGTGAAGCTTTAGTTCACTATTAAGTAATAACGGTAAAAGCTGTATTAATTGAATCTGTCTGAATAGACTATCGGAGGCGTTGCTTTTATATATTTATAAAACAAAAATATTTTGAATTTTAGCAATATTAAATAGTTCAAAATTGAATTAATTTAAATACTTGAGAAGACATAATTATCATAACGCTAGATAAATTTGAATTCTCAAAATAACTAAACTAACATACGAAGTCATAACACCTTGCACTAATTAATTCGAAAAGTCACATTTGATATTTTATATGGTTTTAGTTTATTAAATAATTTAGGAATGTTAAAAATAAACATAAGGAAACCAAGCTATTTCACTTAAAATTTGATACTATATTATAGTTCAGCGTTAAACAAATATTAAATTTTATTAAAATGTAAAATGAATTCCAGCAAGATTAGTTGTTGTTTTTTTCTGTTACTAAATAATGGTAAGTTACTGTTTGAGACTTTGCTGCAAGAGCTCTGCTTTATAGTCCGGTATGATACTATAAAGCTATTTCACAAGTGGAATAATATCACTTCTCCCAACTGACATTACTAGCAGACATTGCTTTTGCTGTTATTTGAAATACGAGTACTATTCAGTTTTTTCACTATTTTTTCTGCTCTAAAAATTTCATTTACAAATAAAAATTTATTTACTATATAATTTTTATGGTAGTCAATTTAATAAAAACACACATAGATAAACGGAAAAAAAATCTACAAGATATGTTAAGCAACTGTAGGTGTACATAATATACGTATTTATTGTTGGTTGATAAAAATATAAAATTATCATTAAAAAGGTAGTAGAAAACAAACATAATAGCAGATGCCTACATTAAATATTTTGTTTGAACCCATCCTCCCTTCCCTTCTCTCAACCATTTATATTTTGGAAAAAATTAAGCAAATATGTAGTTAACATATTTTACTCTAGGAACTGCGTGTGTACTTCTTTTTGTTTAGTTTGTTTGCAAAAAAAAAAAAAGCTGTAAATTTAGAAACCAATATTTACCTGTTAAATATTTATCTGTTTGTTTTTTTGTACTTAAAGTTTAAGTATTTATGTATTTTATTTATTTATTCAGATTTTATGAATGAAAATTAAGGCTGATATTAAAATTTTTTCAGGCTGGAAATTGTTATACCTATAACAATATAACTTATAAGTACTCTAACAATTGATAGGGTACAAAATTAAAAGTGGGAGTAGAACGAGGCTAATTTAGATAGCTGTAAAATGAGGAGGATAAAGTTGTAAAAATATTTGATTTCTCAATTTTTCAAGAATTTAAGTCGTACAAGTCGACTTTTAATCAGTGACTTTATACAAAGAATTGCCTGAGTAAACTGCTAAATATCAGAGGGTCTATGTTCATGTTCCTCGAGCCACTAAGGTTCAATTTCCAAAAATATCCGAGATTTTGGTAAAATAAGAGTTCATATATTTTTAGCACATTTTCAAAAAATTTTGTAAAAATGTGCCTATATAGCTTTACTCTGTCCGTCCGTCCGTCCGTCCGTCCGTCCCTTTTTACCTACGATTGACTCAAAAATATCAGAAATGGGTAGGTATTGCAACAAAAATAATTTAATGTTAAAACTTTTTTTTGTAGTCCCCCCCGTTACGGATCTACAGCCCCACAAAGTCGAAAAAAGTCCCATATTTAAACAGTTATAATTAAAGTTCTATAAGGTATATTTCCAACCTGAAAACGGTAACAGACAGCTGTTCTTATAAGCTTTACAAACTTTTAAAAACCAATTGTATAGGGTTACCATACGGTACTAAAATTTACCGTTATTCAAAACTAAGTTTTACAAAATTTTTGGACCCTCATAACTTCGGAACTGCTAAATCTAGAAACTTGAAATTTTGGGAAAAGTTAGATCCTCAGAAATAAGTAAGAGTCAGTTAACAAAATTTTTTTGTCACGCCCCCTCTTTAGGAGCTGTAAGGGGTCGAAAATTGAAATTTTGCTAAAAATTTAGCTTTTAAACACCTATAACTTGAATACCTGTCAAAATTTTTTTTTATTTGTATACAAAATTGAAAGCTCCAAAACGAAAGTTTCAATAAGTTTCAAAGGTTTTTCTTAATTTTGACTTTGTCCGTCCGTCCGTCCGTCCGTATGTTTACAAAAACTTTTACACCGTTTGAAATAGAGTAAAGAAATTTTAACCACGGGTAGATATTACAAAAAAATTAATTTCGTAGAAGATTTTTTTTCTGTCGCCCCACCCGTTACGGAGCTACAACCCCCCAAAGTTGGAAAATACACTATTTTTAAATTGTTATAACAAGAGTTTCTTTAAGTGTATTTTTAATCTGAAAACGACAAAAGATAGCTGGTTTTATAGGCTTTACAAAAATATAAGGTTTAAATGTTTAGGATTACCATACGGTACTAAAATTTACCATTAAGCTAAACTCAACTTTTGCAAAATTTTTGGCCCCATATATCTTCTAAACGGTTCAACCTAGGATCTTGAAATTTTGGGAGAAGTTAGGTCTTCTAAAATTAGTAGGAGTCGGTTAACAAAATTTTTTTGTCACGCCCCCTGTTTAGGAGCTATAAGGGCTCGAAAATTGAAATTTTGCTATTTTCAACCACCTGTAACTTTAACACCTGTTCAAATTTTTTTTTACAAACATGCAAAATTTAAAGGCCCAACATTATATTTTAACATATGTTAAAGGTTTTTCTTAAATTTAAAAGTGGTTCCTTAAATTGAAGAAATTGTTTCTTAGTCTTAACCATTTTTGGTTTGATAATAATATTCTAGGTAAAATTCCAAATTTTGTTGGAGTTCAAAATTGATTTCCTAGAACCGGAAAAAAATGGAAGAGTGAAGACAGGAGGGGGGTGAGCAGATCCACCATAAGTTTGCTAAGCAAAAATTTGGGAACCTTCCCAATTGAAGGGCTACTAGGTCTTCAAAATTAAAACTTTTATGTTCTTATAAAACAGTAACTTATTTACCAGTGTAAGTTTTTCCAAAATTAAACGTTAACATTGAAGCTCCAACATTATATTTTGCACTTATTAACAGGTTTTCTTGAGTGCATTGGGGTTATATTCTAAGTAATTCACTATTAGTCACATAATTAATTATTAATGAAATAACAAAATTATAATACTATCATAATATATATTTTTATAAAAATAAATGATAAAATACTCAGTAAGAAACCGTATATAATTTTGAAAATGTGCTTTTTAAAAACCCTTGGTTTTTTTCCCTCACTTGTTATATATATTATAAGTTGTTAGATACAGTTTTAAAATGAAGAAACGAAGAATAACGGTTTTTCCTTAACTTCGACTAAATGCTCATTAGAATGACATTTCTTGAATACGGTGGAAACAAAGTTTTGTGTCTTATGAATAACAACTTTCTTCCTCTTAACTAACGGTTTCACATAAAAAAAGTCCATATATTCGCCTTCAAAAGCTTCTCAAGATAAAAAAATTGTCCAGTCCAGAATTAACAAATTGTTGCTCAATCATCGTAGAATAAAACACAAAGAATTTAATTTAAATAATAAGTTAAATTTAAAAATAATTTTTTATTCCTTAGCAGTCAGGAACACTCTGAAAAATTTACCACAGAAAAAATGACATATTGTCTACCCACCACTTTCATTTTTATTCTTTCAGAGACACACTTTTATCATATTAGCAGACATATTGTTCAAAAACAGAAACAATGAGTCAAGCATGTAAACCAAATTATATTCTATTTGCATAACCTTTAAATTGAAATTATATTGAATTGACAAAATAAAATTCAATAATTTTAAGCACATTCTAAAAACAACATTGGAAATAAATTATTTATTTATTTATTCAAATTTGTTGAAACGTTTTTATCTCCAGATAGAGTAATGATAAAAAGCTTTTAAAGTTTATAACGAGGTAATAAAAGGAAAAATCTAACAAAACTTTTAATTTTGAGAAAGAATTTCTCGTCGAAAAAGATCAAAAGGGTAGATATTGTTAACCGGAAACTTCGAAAATTCTGAAAAACTTTAAATAATCAAGTTCAAAAGCAGAATTTGGCCGTTTAATGAACAGATTAAAACATTAGATTTGGAAGCTGTCTTATATAAAATTTCCAACTACTTTGATTACGGCTTCGTAGCTTATAAAAATTCATTTGTCATGCACCCATCGCAGATATGGAACCATATCCCATCAAATGTGCTTTTTAGTTGGTAATGAATATGTCTATGATTTAGGAAAGTTCGAGAAGAATATTTAAGAAGAACATCTTTCTTATAAGTAACTCATCCCAGTTTCCTTATCGCCCACATTCCCAGAATACTATACACCTCAAATTCGATTCTCAAAAACCCCTTCACATCTCTATCCACAAAAGTAAATTGTACATTTGTATCACATTAAATATTTTTCTAAAGGTTTTTTCGTAAAGGGTTGTGTTTGGTATGCTAAAGTCGCACACTTACGCTCAGCTTCAATAGCGTAAAAAAAAACACAGGCAGTTCTAAAATTGTAAAATAAAAGTTCTCTGTTTACAAAAATGAACGTATTAACTCCTATGCATTTTAAAAAAACATGGACCATACGCTCTACCTCAACTCTTCCGAAGCCTTTTCTTAAATCTTCTGAAAATTGCTTAAATCTTTGTAGGTATCCTTTAAAATAACTGGGTTTTCAAACTATTTCTTCTATTTAAATTTAATTCATTGAATCAAAAAATATTTAAAAATCATAAAGTCATAAAAAAATATAATAATTTATTATTTAGTAAAAACCAACAAAACCCAAATAATGATGATAATGATTACTTAAATATTCATTCGGAATTTGATTCATAAAAATTAAATCTGATTCATGTTCTTAATAAAACCCAAAATTTAATTTTATGAAACTTGTGTCATCATTTTTAAGCCTTTTTTTTTATATTCCTGAAATTTTTTTATATAAAATAATAATAATAAGCAAAAATCTAATGATGTTAATTATTATTATTAAGAATCTTTTGAAAAACCAAGAAGAAAATAATACTCGTAATATTTGAAAAAAAATAAACCTATTCAAAGACAATGAAAATTTTGCATTCTGTTTCTTTTTTCACATGACAAATACTTTTTCCATAAGGTCTTATTATATCTTCCATCTTATAAAATATTCACAATGATGGTTCTCAAGAAATATTTGTTTATATATCTTTTTTTTTTGATGACAAGGCTTAATTTGACATATTGGTATAAGAATTCATTTTTTTTTTAATATTATAGCAAGAAAAATAATTATATTACTAGAACTATGGATAGTCGGCAGTGTATTGTTACCAAAAGTAGAATTACTGGTACCTTGTAAGTTTTTCCTTATATAATCCAAAGGTCATAATAATTTTTATAATAATCTAGGAATAGTTACCACAGATGTTCCTATCAACTAAAAAATCAAAAAAATAACGGCATTTCCCCGTAAAAGATTCCCACACATAAAAACGATTATTAACTAAGTTTAGAAGCTTAGATGTGAAGTTTTGATAGGAAATATTTGGTAAACAAAGAGATTTGCGAGTTAACACCCTACATACCCCGTAATGACCACCTCCTTGACGACCTCTTCTCATTCAGGATGTCTGTACTCCACGAATTACCAATATAGCAGCTGGATTATTTTCTTCGTCTTCAAAAAGACTATTACTTTTACAATAACTTCAGCGAATGTATTAAATTTACATTATATTTACAATCGTATACCGAAAAAAAAACTACTACACAGATCTACAGAATGTAGACACCTTTCCCTTGCCGCATTTTTTCAAAGAAATAAAAGTAAAAAGTAAAAGTATAAGACCAGTATAGGACTGGTAATGTGTGAGATGAAGTTGAAATCATTTATTTTTTATGTATAAGTAAAACCTTGCAGCAAACCTGAAACTTTTTTTTAAGAATTTGAAGATTTCCAAAATGTCAGTATTTTCGATAAACTCATAGTTACAGCTTTTCCCAGCTGTACTGTTGCTAAATTCATTGATTCTTCCATATTTGATATTCCAATTATTTTTCTGATATTTTGGGTCTACTTATTACATTTGATTTCTCTTCTGCCGTCATTTACACTTCAGTTTAAACAGTTTGTATTATCAAGGAGATTTGTTCTAAACCAGTCGGTAAAACCTATTAAAATACAGTCTCCATTATATTTTTCCATTATTAATTTTTTTTATAAGAGAATGACAGAAGGATATTTTGTGTCTTAAATCAATAACTTATTGAATTAATTGCCATGAGGAGAAACATTTTTTCTTTTCCAATGTCTTCAAATTATAAGTTTTTGTTTTCTTTTATGTCTGCTTCGTAAGAAATTCAACTCGTAAGCCTTTCGACTCTGGAAATTAAAACCAATTTTTCATGTTAAGAACGTGTCAGTCAGAGATACTTTAGAATATAAATAAGTGCTACCTAATTAATTTAATTACAATAAACTGCGTACATATACCTTTCACTAAAATGCCCAATTTCAAGTCATATATTTCACTAAAATAAACATTTAAACACTTACTATTCACAAATTTATCGCACAGTTGACAAAATGTTTACTTTTGGTATGAACTTACCTAAAAAGAAAAAATAAAAAAAAATAAAATTTAATTAGTTTGTTTTGTTTTTGGGTAAAATAGAATTTAAAAATAGACTATAAAAGTTAAAGGGATAAGCCTTTACTTATAATATACGGTGGATAAAGTAATTGCAATAATGATAGGTGTTTTAAAATTAAGTAGTTTAAAATTAATTTAATTCTTTAATAATCTTAAAATCTTTAAATACAATTTTTAATTACTATTTAATGACCCAAAGAAATTTTAAAAGATAATTACTTTAAGTATAGCTTGTATTTAAAGTTGATAATGTTTAATTTTCAATTTAAATGAAAAATTTTCCAAATCCAATTTGTTAAAATTTTAATTAAAACGAGGAATAGTATACGATAAACTGTTTACTCTAGGATACCTGTTTGACGGTAATATGTTCAGGGCAGGTTTTGGCAAAATGTTAAATAGACAACTTATTAGACTTTTAGTTATGTTTAAAAGAAAATATTAGTAATATTAGTAAGGCAGCTATTCGAATCATTTTGTTCAGAAGTTGACCACTAAAAGTTAACTTCTTTTGGCAAAATTTCTAAAACTGAGCTTCATTATATTTTTAGTTATTATCATATAAAAAAGAAGTTGTACAACATTAGCTTGAACCTGTGCAGTAAATTGGTTGAAGTTCAATAATGATGAGGGCTTTTACATCAAAATGAATTTTTGAAAATTTCGAACCCTAACTCCTTTAATTTTGGATTTATCTTCCGGCGGGTGGACGGATGGATACACATATTTTGTTCGGTTTACTTTTCAATTCTGATTCGATGCTTACCTTAGTGTCTATATCTACTCCTCTCCTTTTCTGCGTTGCAAACGAAATTGCAAATTTAGTACACCATTTGAACATACGTGCACAGGAGTATAAAAATGGAATGCAAGTATTTCAAACTTCAGTTGGTTCTGTGTCATATTCACATATAAATTTTGTATTACTTTCGAAGTTCATAATATCGAAATCAATTCAATAGAGGCGCTTTATAAGACAGTTAAGATGCCGATCGAATCTTTAAAAATCAAATTTAATTTCATTTTAAAAATCTAAAGTTAAACCAAATGTGAGACAATTCATTTCGGAAAAATTTATTGAGAATCTTCAGTGGCCTTTCAATGGAATTTTTTCCATTTTGTCCCATCCCATTCCTTCCAATTAAAATCATGAGGTAATAAGTTCAATATACCTGCTTCAGCACATCGCATGTGATTTGTCAATCTCCTAATAATTTTCCCATACCAATTTGTCTTTACTCTTCCCTACTTCTATCATTGCTTATATATTTACTATAATATCATTAATTTTGATTCAATTTCAATCATACGAATTCTGTAATTTAATTAACACAGAATCCAAATCTTAAATAGAAGAAAAACCTAGGAGAAAACCCTAGGAGGAAATTCTGTCAAATTCTTTTATCATTAATTTATTCCCCTCGTCTTCTTTAATTTTAATGACAATTTCATTAAAAAAAAATTCTTAAAAAAACTCTAGAAAATATTATGTTAAAGTCATTCATCTTTTCAACACAGTACCTACTGCATAACAATACACAAGTGACAAGGCAACAACAGAAAAAAAAGTTGTATAAAAGAAGCCATTTTTGTAAAAAAAAAGTTTTTTTTATTTTTTAATTTTTTGACATTAAATCAGGCAATAAGGAAAATTAAAAAAAAATACTTTTGGCAGCAAAGGTATATTGGAAACCAAAAGTAAAAACTTTCACAGATATTTCATAATGTTGCCCTTGTGAATACATTCAACACTAAAAATTGTAATAAAAATAGTTTTTATTTTCCTTAAATTATAAATACATTTTTTAAAGAAAAGTACATAGGACTGCAATTAGTACTTGAAGGAAATATTTTACCAAACAAACTGAAGAAATTGAACCCTAAAGCCCGTTAATTGAAACCCTCTAGATCAGTGACAAGGTATATAGTCCTCATAGTGGAAGAAATATTTATAAACTCTTTTTTTTAACTATATTGAGAAAAGATAATTTTTTTTGATTTATGTTATCGAAATTTCGAAAATAATCAATAAATTTCGAACTTATAGATTTCCACCGGTACACGATCTTGATGCTTTTGAAATTTAGAAGACTTTATATTAACGGACTCTCTCGGAAGGATCTTTTCGAAAACCAAAAAGCATTTGAAATGTTGTGCTATAGATGAATTTTAAAACTAAGCTGGGTAGATGACGTAACAAACGGTGAAGTCCTCCTAAGAACAGAACAATAAAAATTAGAAAATTAGAATACTTTGGGTCAGTGCTACAGCATCCAGAGAAATATTAACTGATAAATAATCCCAGAAGGCAAAATTTAAGGCAGACGTGCACCTGGTAGAAGTCGAATTTTTGGGTTGAAAAATTAACTGCAATGGTTCAGCATCAGTAATAAATCCTTCTTTAGAGCAGCAGTAGACAAAATGAAAATAAAGATCATGGTGGTCAATTTTCGTAGCGAATAAGACCCCAGAAGAAAAAGTATACTAACGGTTATTTTAGATAAATCGCAAAATTTACTGTTCCAATTCTATTCTACCATTATAATGCAAACTATAAGTATTTACATGTGGAGGATATTCGTTTGTTATATTAAGTGTCTCTATCACATTAGTTAAAAGTGTCCCTAAAAAAATTCCCAATAGGATGCATTAAAATATATATCCGAATAGTCTTTTATACTATTTTATTTGAACTAATTTATACCACTATTTCAAATCCACAGCCGTGTACTTTAAAGATGGTTTTCACAAGTAGTTTTTTAGCACACACAGACTTTTTCGGCAATTTTTTATGATGAGGGTTTTTGAAGCTGGAAATAGGTTTAAGAAATTTTCTGGAATAAATGTCCAGAGGAATCCTACAAATTGGAAGAATGCAAGAACTTCTTAAGAACTTCCCAAAATTTAAACTTTGATTGAGACATTTATTAACACACCCTGTATAGAAGAATAGTGGGTTTATCAAATAGCAAAAGCTGTAGTTTCTTAATAGAAAATTTGCACTTAAAAAAAGTTAAATTGATAAAAGTACAAAAATTTCACATTATTGCAGTGAACGTTTGCAAATAACACCCACTGTACATTTTTTACCACATTAAGAAAAAAAGAAAATAAAAAAAAAAACTTTGATTGTAATTTAAGAAGTGAAAAATAGTTTCAGTTTTTATTTTTCCCCTGTAGCTTCCCATATACATTATAGAAGTATAGTAAAAGCAATTCTGATGACAACCAACTAGATCAACACTTTACAAGAAGAATACAAAAAAAAAAAAACTAAAAGAAAGAGAAAGAAATAGAACCCTGATTTTAAAGAATAAAAATAAAATAGGATTCTTTTATTTTCTTACGATAAAGTTGTAATTTTAGCTGATATTTAAAAAGAAATAAAAAAAAAAAAATAAGAAAAAATTAGAATGTAACTTATGTATAAGAGATGACATACGATTCCTTCTGTTTTCTATCTCTTTTCTTTATTATTTATGTGTCTTATTTGTTAAAGAAAAAAAGGTTTGAAAAAAATAACCATGATAGAATATTATCTCTTCAGATAAATAAAATTTTAGAAAATATTTTTTTTTTCTTTTCTTAAAGCGTTTTCAAAGTGAAATGAAAGAAAGAGAGAGAAAATTAAAAAGAGATATATATATATGAATTTTTATAAAAACAATGAAAATCAAATGCATGAAGAGGGGGGCCTTTTTCTTGCCTTCAAAAATAATCATGACTTAATAATTTCTTCATTATTGCTGATGTATATCAGTTCTTCAATCGGATTAGTCTTATTAAATATACCCATATACAGGGTGTCCGAAACTCAAAGGTGAAGAAAAACGGAGGTAAGAGAGATGTTCACAATAAAAACCAATGTTTTGGAGGGGGAAGGGTCAATTTCTAATGGTTTCCGAAATAACTGACTTCACATTAATTCCGTAAAGTTTTTAAAGAAAAAGAAACATCTTCGCCCCTTTACCACATAAAAGATTTGCTTAAGTATCAGTAGCTAGCTATGTGGTTTCATAATACTACCGAAAATTTTCTCGCATAATTGAAGAGTCAAAAGGACATAAGTCATTTCTCAGTGTTTTTATTAAATAACTGTAATTTTTGGATAACAACCCGTTATTGATGCATTAATTTTATTTCATTTAGTTATCTATTCCTCAGCTTCAATTTGAAGTCTTCAATTATTTCTCTTACCGCCTTCAAAATCTACTTCATATTTCCATTCCTCAGCAGATATGAGAAAAATTCGAGGACTTAAATTGATGATGCGGAATCCAAAACAATTTTTTGTTCGTTATATGAACTTCTTCATCGCCTTCGCTCTCTGGGATCTTTGAGGACATCCTGTAAACTTTTAAATATATTGTGGATATGTTTAGATTCTTAAAATTTAACTGTAGACCTTTTTTGAAAGTGATTGCCTTTTATGATTGATACACAATTCAAAGTAACCCCCTACTTTTTACACTGTATTTCTACTTTTGGAACGTGCTTCGAATCTCGGTTCCGTTTTAAATAACGCGTGGAAGGTCTTTCGAAAAATTTTATTAAGCTTATAAAGATAAAGGGAACTAAAAATTTACTTGAACTATGGTAAAAATTGATAATGGGTACGATATTCTTGCCAAATAAACTAAATTCCCAAACACTATAAAAATTTTTATTGGTAATCTCAATTTTAAACCGCAATTGTATGGTGGGGTCTAGAAATTAAATAAGTCACGTATTGATTACTATTCCAAAAATTAACAAATATTTTCCGCTGAATATAGAACTTAAAAATATTTTTTTAAATAAAATTTGTAAAAAATAAAGTGTGAAATAGAAGTAAATAAAATTTATTCTACTAAAATATCTGACATAAGCATTAAATTTTCACTTGTTTTTCTGAGAGAGTAAAAAACAAAGAAGAATAATTTTCTATCTGGCCTGTTTTTAATGGCAAACATTTAAAAAATGATTTCTTAATAAATTTTATTCTGAGTCTTCTTTAGATTGTCTTAGTTTTTTCTTAGAAAGGATTTTTACTTAAATGTTTTCACTCAATCCTAATCCTTAGGATCAAATGCTGATATGTGTAATAAAAAGGCCTTTAATAAAATACAGTTTTGGTTTTAAAAAATTGAACAAATCAATATTTCAGTTCTACATTAAAATATTTTATTTTTAAAATTTTTATCACATGAACTACGTAAAAATGCTCGCTTAGGTCTTGGCCACGCAGAAAGTGAACGGGCGATTTTTTTGCTGGTGATCTATAGGAAAGAGATTAGTGGAAAATCGCAAAAAAATTATCACCAAATAAATTTCCCGCCTGCTTTATGGCTCTAAGGTTGTTATAAATTATCCGGTCCGTCCATTTGAAAGCTTTCATTACCACCTCGTTTCCTATTTAGACCTCATTGAATAAATCAAATAACTTGTCGATCCATGTGGAAGAAGGGTAGAGGCGTCAAAATATTGAATATTAAAATTAACGTCCTTCCTCTAACCTCGAACTAATTTAAATAACAACAAACTTACAAATATTAAAATATAAAATAGTTCCACAAATTTATACTATTGAACAAACAAAAGCAATTTTTAAATGAAACCAGCTAATAATCCTTCATAATCTATTAGTTGCGCTAGAACTGTGCGGTGATTCTTTTAGCAAACCATGGCATATTAAAAACCTTTCAGTTCTAATAACATCAATAATTGGTCTTAGAGAAACCATTTTTTTGATTTCTTTGGTTTTAGGGTTACAAGAGAGCAACGAAGTATTAATGAAATGGAAAGCATTGATGGTATACTTTGCGACTGTACAAAGTTTGTTCATGTAGTCCCTTTAGAACACCACAACTAATTTTTCGTCTTGGGCAAATGTACAGTCATAGTTGGATGACAGCAATTAGGAATGGAAATTTGGGGAATGGGAGTTTGGAATTCTTGTTCTTATTGGATGAAAATTTTAATTTCGGATAATATTGAAAATAAAGATATAGGATGTTCTTCTTAAATTTTATTGTGTCGTACGCATATAAATTACCCAATGAAAGGAACACAAGGTTGGAATATAGCCTCTTCGGGATCATCAAAATCGCGATGACTCTTCATAAACTGTCTTTTAGCTTCAAATTTATCTGCCAATCACAATCTGTAAAGCTTACGGATGACTATCAATTCCACTCCTTGTTTCACATTGAAAAGATATCTGTGCTTTACGTTTTCTCCAAGAATGTTGATAATAGTGATAAATTAGTATCGGATGAAGTAAAACTTTTATTACCACATAATGCCAAAAAAAAAATTTATACAAAAATTTTTTTTGTAAAAAATAACGAAACTTTTTCTCAAGAATAATAGAGATTCAAAAAAAATATTTCACTCATCTTAATTTTCAATTTATTTGTCATTGAGGCAAAAGAAAATTAATGTGATGTTGGTCACAATATAAATTCCATAACCTTCAATTGGGGATCAAAAATAAATTTAAAAATGAAAATTTTCCGAAATAAAAGAAGCTTTAGACACAGAAAAAAAAAGTTTTGAGACTTTTCTGATTGTTGTATACATTCTTTGTTAAATTTAAATTATTACTATAAAAAAGACATAATAAAACTTTTTGTTTTTAGCACATTATCAAAAGATTTTGTTTTGCCCGTCTATCCATTCGTCTGTTTCTCCATCCGTCAGTATGGTTACAAAAACTTTCAAACCGTTTGAATTAGAGGAAAGAAATTTAAACTACGGAGTCGTATTGCAAAAAAAATACCAAAGCTACAGCGCTTCAAATTTGGCAAATAATAACGGAGCTACAGCCCTCCAAAGTTGGAAAAAGTCCTATATTTATATTGTTATATTATTATTGTTTTTATAAGTATAAGCAGTAACTTTAGTCACCAGTGTATATATTTCCTAAATTAAACTCAGTACGAAACACAATATAATTTCGAAAATAGACTTTTTGAAAAACCCTTAATTCTTTCATCACTTGTTTTTATTTTTATTAAAGGGAACTTATGAATAAAAAACCAATTTTTAAAATCAATATTTAATTCTTCAAAGTGCTTTAAAATTAAATTATTTAAAATTCAATTAAAGCAAGTATTCTTTGACCAGACAAAATTTGTCGTTTCACAATAAATCTTTTGTTAGTGAAAGCGGACAATAGAAAAAGATCAATACAATTAATTTTTCTTTATAAAAAAATTTGAAAGAAAATGGAAAATCTGTATTAAAAAGTAATTTAAATAATTGATTAAAAATCTTTTTGTGAGAGTCTTAATGGTACATTTTTTTAGAGACATCAATGATTAAGTGTTTTTTTTTTAAAGAGCTTTTCAAGTTCATGGTGTTTAGTTAAATGAATCAAAAACTTAAATTATTTAAAAATTTGTTTAACTTTAAAGGATTTACAGTTATTTGAAAATTTTATCTATGCTATTTATGTATGAACTAAAATGCTTTTTGTTCTTGGTTTTGTCTGCCCAAGTTCACAGTTAAGAACGAGTCTAATAAATGAGTTGTAAAGGTGTAAAAAAAAATTTGATGTAGACAGTCCCTCCAATGGTCCTATTTTCCAAAATGATAGGTATTGAAAGTTGCTCTAAAAAAATATCATATCATAGTTTTTGCATAACGTAGATGCTTTATATAGTACCTTCATCAGTACTATCTTCAAACCTATTAAATAATTTAAGCCAGAAACTTGAGGTTTGAGCCTTTTTGGTTTGATGAATTATTTCGCACTTTTATTTCAAACTGATAAAAATAGAGTTATCTCATCAGTTTCTTAGTGACTTGGGGCCTTTGGACATGCCGAACAGATCTATTAAATCTGTAATTACCCTTGCAATCTCTAAAAAATCTTTAATTGATATGAATTAAAATGATTATTAAATCCGTTGAACAAAAATGGGCTACGAAGTGTGAGATTTTGTTCACATATAATCTAAAAACGAAATGTAATTTTTATTTAAAATACTTTAAAGTCTAGTTCTGTATAATCCTCAAAAATCCTTCTAGGTGCAGGCATTAATGCTGCTCTCGAGGTTAAAATCCTGAGGTTTATTATTTTATCAAAAAAGTGATTAATTCAAAACTCTATTGAAGCTTAATTATTCGTAGCTGTTCTTTAAATACTGAAAATCGTTTTTCTTCTAATTCTAGAAAAAAATTTAATTTAACGGCAAATTTCATCTTCTGTCATAAATCCAGAATACTATATTTTCTCAAACCCAATTCCCAATAATCCTTTCATATCCTTCTCGTCAGAACTAAGCTGTACATTTATATGCAAATCACTCCTAAAAGTTTGGTTCGAAAGGATTTGTGGTTTTGGTGTGTTAAACTTGCTCAATACCTATAGGAACTAAGCATTGCTCCAAGAGGTGGCTTTCGGAGATTTCCATGACCATCGTAACAAAAAAATATATATATATATATAATATAAATATATTTGACTTGACCAACACCTCTGAAGATAAATTAAATTGGCTCATATAGATTCTCAAAACTTTTTCTTTAAATTTTTAAATTTCTTAACTTTATTTCAATCACCTTTGAGTTTTGAGAGAAACACTTAGAAATGTATAAAACTTAAAGTACTAAAAATTTCAATTTTTTTTTCAAATTATTTGTCATAAAACATTCTGACCTAAAATTTACAAGTAGAAGTACTCATACATGTATACTATATAAATACAAATATACTTATGTTTAACAATTTTAAAAAATGCATATATTCCCATTCTTAGATCAGTTGAACAACACTTCTTCCGACTCAAGAAAACTTATCTAAATTCGCTTTTAAAAATATACAGAACAACTGCAGTTGTTAACCTACAACAACTACTTATCAAGTACTTGAAAAAATTTTATGTATACGAATATAGTACTATGCGTCCAACGATGCAGGGTTATAACTCCCAGGGTAAAAAGTTTTTTAAAACTTATGAGTCATTTAGTGGGTCTCCAAGGAACCTTAAAACCATATGTATTTATATATTTGTCTATGCGAGATTCTGTATTATGAGGCATATTTAAGTTGGTTAAAAAGTTGGTTTGGACACTTGGATCAAAGTTAACACTTTCTTCAGAGTATTTATGAATTTATATACGCGAGACTTTGGTTACAATAACGTAGTATAAATTTAGTATATATGTAAAATTATTAATGATTTCCCTGATTTCGAATACAACTCCAAAATGTGTGCTAATTATTTTTAGATATATCCCTAATTTCGAATCAACAACTTTTCTACTGAACACTTTACAAGGGAGCTATGACCAACTACTCTGAATCAAAACTCCAAGGGTCATAAGTCCCTTTAAAAGTTATGGTTAATTGCTATGAATCTTAAGTTTCTTTTTTAAATCTTAACAACTTTTCTACTGAACACTTTACAAGGGAGTTATGATCAACTACTCTAAATCAAAACTCCAAGGATCATCAGTCCCTTAAAGAGTTATGGCTCATTACTATAAATTTTAAATTTCTTAGGAATTTATGTCCCATTTGTTAATCCCATAAATTAATCATAAATCCCTAAGGGAATTATAACTTTGGGAGTTTTGACCCTGCACCGCGTCCTGCAATTAATTCTTTACTTCTGTTTTATTTTCCGTAATTTTCTGCCTCTTTCTTTTCCCATACAATTAAAAGTAAATTAAAAAAACATCATCTTTGATTTCATTTAAATTAATGTGCATAAAATATAATGGGAAAGGAAAAGTTTTAAATTGTGTTTTTTTTCTTGTGTCTTAAGAGACACTTTTGTTTCGTTCTGTTTTTCCATCTCTAATTTCCATTTCATTCTAAATTCAAACATTCAATGATTAGAAATTCAAAAGAGGCTATCCTTAGAAGAGACAAAGTATTTTCAACAAACACTTGTATATTAGAATACAACAAAAATGCGTAAAATAAAGATAACATTGGTCTCGAGAATCTCGATAAGAATCCATCGATGATAGAAACAGAAAGTAAGGTGAAAGGGATGAAATGGGGGTAGAAAGAGAAAAACCAATCAGATGTAAAAAATTTGATTTTTGCAAGTAAATGTCTACATTGATGTGATAAATAAACAGTGAAACATGTAAATTATTTTGTAATCAAAAAAACAAAAGTCAATGAGCTGAGAAAATAAATAAATAAAAAAAAACAATGAGAACACACAACAAGTCAGTAAATTTTTTCTTCGAATCACTGTGTTTGGAAAATTTTTGAATAAAAAAAGTGAGAAATATCAGAGTTACCATCATTTAAAGAATTATTCGGAAAATAATATTAATTAATGTTAATTTATGTTAAAATTTTAGTCAAGAAATGCACTGCTGCTTGAGGAACGGATCAATCAAAGTAATATAGGGGAGCAAACGAACATCCGAAGGGATAGAAACATGCAAAAAATCAATAAGTTGCAATTTAACAATGCTAGGCGTACCATATGCCTATATCAGATTTTCATACTCTACATACCATTTGCCGATTTAGCCAATATCATTTTAACTGTCCGCCTGTAATATCACTTCAATGCTTTAATCTATTTTAATTTTACAGATTTTATTTGATTGAATTTTATACCATGAAGCTCTACCCAATAAAGTCTAGACCTAGTAAATGTCGTTCTAATGTGAAATTAAGCAGCTATTGACATATTTATGAAGCAAGACTAGGTGGGATTTTATATTTGGCACAAAAGTCACTACCCATTTAAATTAGAAGGATCTTAAAGAGGATTCCAAAACTTTGTTAAGCATGTGTTTTAAAAATTTGGTAAATCATATGTCTACTGTAGGCATTTTAGATATAATACAGTATATTACATGTCAAAGCAAATACAGGCATGGATAAACAATCGTCTGGGTTTATCCTATTAAATAAAATTCAGTAATTTATAGTGCCCAAATATCATCAAGTTGAACCCATTTTACGTGTCCTGGACCATCGCTTTATTGTTTTGTAAGCGTATTAATTGTTCAACTGTTATGCTAACAAACCTGTCTATACCATAGAATACATGTTGGACCATAAACATACTATAACATCCTATTTTATAGGGGAACATACTATATTATTAGTATTAGAATCTTATATGAATTCCACATACAATTTTAAACATAATACTACTAGTAGTATAGTACTAGTCCTTAATACTAGTAGAAACGCCATAAATTTGAACCCCATCGCTTACCTTATTCTTTACCTTATTCCGGTACCATATCCGAGTTCGAAAACTTTTGTTTTTCACTTTTACCGGAAATCGAACCCGGGCATTCTAGGTTTGGCACTCTAACCACTTTGCTACCTAGCTCTAAAATTAATAGATTCACAAATTTTTACATACATTAAAATATAAAAATATTTCAAATATTTCAACAGTTGGCAACCCTTTTTTGCTTATTCCAATAACAAGCATCATTCAAATTTAAAGAAACGTGACTTTTTAAAATGAAAATTTTGAAAATAAAATAGGAGAACAAAAAAAATCCAAAAAATTATGTTTATTGTGCGTAATGTAAGCAAAGAATACGTAAATAAGTTTTTTATTTGTTACAAAAATGTGAAAAAGGGATTCTGTGATTGACAATATTTAAAGAAATATGAGATGTGAGTAAAGATTTGAAACGGATCAAAAAATTTAATTTTCATTTCTTTGTTTTTACTTATGTTTGGTTTCTGTACAAATATTCTATTGAACCATGTGATACAATTTAAAATAACGAATCAAAATCAAATTGAAAACTTAAAATCAATTTTAAAAGATCAAATAAATTCTTTCGCAAAGTATCATTTAACACACAGTAATTGAAACAAGTGATACTTATATATGTGTTAAATTGATATTGAAAATGAAATGTCATTCACATAATCATGTGAGAAGATCTGATTCGATATTTAAAATTTGATTTTAATAAATGGATTGTTTTAAAAAATCCTTACAATACCAAATGATTCGATATCAATTAGGGCTTTCCTATAACTGTATAAATAAGTCAGGTAAGCATTTGCTGCTCCTCTGAGTCACAATTGTTAATATTATTACATTCTGAAAGTTTTTTGAAGTCTACCACCTTCGGCTTGCGTCTGTTTGTTTCAATCGAAGTCTGCCGATTTCAATTTCTAATGTTCCAGATGCTCCGCTCGTGGTATTCCTCCCTATCGATTGCAAAATATTAAAAAAAGTTTAAACTAACAGTTTGAGGACGTTTGGTTCTTTATGGGAGATAATACATTGAAAAGCTCCAATTTCGAACTCGGATCCTTAAACTTTGGATAAATTAATTTGAGAACAATATACATACAGTAGTTTCCGAATAATTGCCTCTCCGAAATTATCCGGAATGAAACTTAACCAAAGTTCCGTGTACATACAAGATGTTGCAAAAAAATCTTGTTTTTTAACAAAATTGAGGAAATAAAATTTAACAGCAGTTAACCGAGTGCCACTCATTTGAGAACTACTGATATTGTCTTTAAGATATTATAAAACGATTACGATGTCAGCGATCCTGAAGGAAAGTTATTTGAAGCTTAAAATTTCACTTACAATAAAAAATTGACCAAAAATCAAAATAAGCTTCCCCCGAAAAATTTTCCGCAGCAAAAAAGTTGATGTGGTTCCTAACACTATTTTTATCTTCATTGTCTTCAAGAAGAAAATTTCTTCTCCTAACCGTACCTCTATCCATTTCCTGGCTTTAAGATTTGAAGATAAGAGTAAAAGTAATTGCAAAAACTTAAAAATTAAATATGATACGATCTATAAGAATTTTAAAAATCAAAATGTTTGCTTCATAATTTCTACAAATGTTCCTCATATGCCCCGCAATGTGTTACTAATCATATATTGTAGAAATCCTTTTACTTTCCACAATATTCATAAACACCAAAAAAACCAATTCCAATACGAGGAAATTTTTATTATTATTTACAATCGATAAGAGAAAGGGCTTGGTACAAATTGAAAATCTTTCAGAAAACAATTGCAATAATAAAAATCTAAATCAATAACAACAGAGAGGATCGGCGTACAGGAAACGAAATAGTGAAATAAATCCCATCGAATGAGGCAACAAAAAAACTGTTGAGGGCATAAAGAAAACATATGAATATAAAAAAATTTAAAATTATGAACATGTGCCTTTTTACGGCGGTTCAGATGAAAAAGAAGTATTCATTTGCTTATCTCTTTCTATGGTTTTGTTATTGAGTTGTCATTTTGTTTTACTCTTGCAGCGCCCTACCTACTGTTTGAGCTTCTTCAATTTATTCAATATTACATTTGAAGAGTGCAGGCAAATAACAATCAATGTCAATTTTTTTCGAAAATGCAATATGGGTATCATTGGAAAGGCAAAAATGAGATCTTTCGTTCTATCAACAATAAATAATGTAAAACCAAACGAGATCAAAGTTTTAGCCTGTTCAAACTTTCCTGTACAGGGAAAGAACAATCAATGTCACAGTTTTAATGGAAAAAACAATCAATGTCAGTTTCTTTTTAATATGGCAAATTTTGAATTGTTTTTATTGACTTGACTTGACTATTACAAATAAAAATGTTCTAACGGGAATTTAAAATAACATTTCCCGTTCGAGGCCATAGTTACATGGAATGTGACAAAAATATGGGATTAATAAAACAAAATCTTAAAATAGAATTGCCTGATGAATGGAACGATCATGTTAAATCTTCACGGGTCAAACCCTCGCCCTTTGTCATTATTAAAAGTAAACAAGATATTTTCAAAAACTGGGGCAGTTATTTGGAAAATAATCATTATAAAAAAAAATCTCCATTTGCAACGAGGCCAATTTCTGAAATCTACATAACAAAGGAACACAGTCGGACACTCCAATTAAGAAACACATATAACGGCCCATGTAATTCGTACATAATCAGATATAAAAATACTGGTAACAGTTCACAAAATTTAAAGCCTTCTCACACTAGCCTAATTCCACTTTCAACTGGAAAATATAATGATTTAATGGTACTTAAAGAATTTTGCAGAGACGAAGCGCAGCGGTTTTTTGAAGCACTGCCGCATTCGAATCAAGTTTCGGACACAGACGATAATAATTAAGCAAATCCATACGTTTTAACGTTATAAAAATTTAAACTTAATGAATTACTTAATTTGAACTATTTATGTTTTTATTTTTTGTTAAATTATTTTTTGTTATTTTATTTAATTACTTAATTTGAACTATTTATGTTTTAATTTTTTGTTAAATTATTTTTTGTTTGATTATTATACCCGTATGACTATATAGTCATTATACCCGTATGACTATATAGTCAAAGGGTATAATAAATTTGCCATTACGTTTGTGACGCAGAGAAGGAGCGGGGGTAGATATAGACTCAAGTGTATGGATCGGATCAGAATCGAAAAATAAATCGATTTAGCTATGTATGTCCGTCCGTCCGTCTGTCCGTCCGTCTGTCCGTCCGTCTTTTCGTCCGTCCGTCCGCACGATAACTCAAAAACTAGAGGAGCTAGGATCTTGAAATTTTCGCAAATTCTGTTTTTTGCAATAGCCGTCATCGCTATTTAAATCCAGCCATTTTGGTCCATGGGTTCGGGTAGCTGCTATACAACTTCTTTTTTTATATGAGCATTACTCTGTACATATTACAGCTGCGTGTCTAAAATTTTGCCAAAAGTAGTTAAATTTTATGGCCAAAGTTTTTGCAAAATTTGGTTGGTCTAGTGGAGTGGGTTCGAGTAGCTGCCATACAACTTCTTATTTTATATGAGCATTACTCTCCACCTAATGAAGCTGGGTGTTTGAATTTTTGCCAACAATTGTTTAGTGTAATGCCCAAAGTTTCTGCAAAATTTGGTTGGTCTGCTGCAGAGGGTTCGAGTAGCTGCCATACAACTCCTTATTTTATATGAGCATTACTCTCCACCTAATGAAGCTGGGTGTCTGAATTTTTGCCAAAAATTGTTTAGTGTAATGGCCAAAGTTTCTGCAAAATTTGGTTGGTCTACGACAGAGGGTTCGAGTAGCTGCCATACAACTCTTTATTTTATATGAGTATTCCACTACACTTAATAAAGCCAAAAGTAATTAACCGGATGATATAATGTATATGTTACGGTCATACGGGTATCCCAGAGTTGACACAGTCTACTCTACTACACTCTTCCTCGTTTTTTCCTAAATTTTTAATATTTGATTGTTTTTTCGTACAAAACTGAATTTTTTTGAAACTAAGTTTTTTTTTTTGTAAATAAAATAAGAAAATATTAAATTATTTTAATTTTTTTGTATTGTATTTCTTTAAGAATAGGATAAACATTAATTATGAAGCTTGTTTACAGACACTTTCAGAACATTTTTATACGCAAGAAGTCTTTGAAAATATTAATTGAATTTTCTCAATTCCTAAAAAAAGTGACGTTGATTGTTATTTGCCTGCACTCTTCATTTGCATATAAATAAAACAAAAATAACAACACTTGTAAATTGCGTAAATATTCATATAATAAAATACAATTCAAAATTATTTTTGCTATCACTTGATATGTTTTAAAATTAACTTCACTTCGATACTTCTAAGAATTTCCATTCATGGTCTGGATCGGGGAGAAGGAATTAAAATCTCAGATTCACGTATATACGTGACACATGTGTGTTTGAAGTGTTTATATCGTATATAAAAATAAAATTCTCTAATATTGAAGGAAATTCTATAGATATCTACTTTATATGTACATTGTTAGATACTATGTGAGTAAAGATATTCACAAAATTTAAAAATAAATTACATAGAATTTTTGATTATAATGAGGGAATCGGAAGATGAAAAAAAATATTTTCAGATTTCAATTTTTAGCACATTTTCAAAAAATTTTGTAAAAATGTGCCTATATAGCTTCACTCTGTCCGTCCGTCTGTCCGTCCGTCTGTCCGTATGTTTACAAAAACTTTTACACCGTTTGAAATAGAGTAAAGAAATTTTAACCATGGGTAGTTTTGGCAAAAAAAATAATTTCGTAGAAGAATTTTTTTCTGTAGCCCCACCTGTTACCCCAAAGTTGGAAAAAGCCCTAAATTTAAATGGTTATAAAAAGAGTTCTGTTAAATATATTTTCAATCTGAATACAGCAAACGATAGCTGGTTTCATAAACTTTATAAATTGTTGACAGGCAAATGTTTAGGGTTACCAGACGGTACTAAAATTTAACATTACACAAAATTCCATTTTTGCAAAATTTTTGACCACACATATCTTCTGAACGGTTCAAGCTAGAGTCTTGAAATTTTGGGAGAAGTTAGATAATCAGAAATTAGTAGGATTCGGTTAACAAAATTTTTTTGTCAAGCCCCCTATTTATGAGCTATAAGGGCTCGAAAAATGAAATTTTGCTATTTTTAAACACCTGTAACTTGAATACCTGTCCAAATTTTTTTTTAGTGATATACAAAATTTAAAGCTCTATAATTATGTTTCAACATGTTAAAGGTTTTTCTTAATTTTGAAGGGTTACGAAGCTACAGCCCCGGCATATTTCAAAAAAGCCCTATATTTAAAATGCTATACCATGAGTTCTGTTAGGTTTATTTTTAATCGAAAAACGGTATAAGAGAGCTGCTTTTATAGACTTAACAAAAATTGGTCGATTAAATATATAGGGTTGCCGTACGGTACTTAAATTTAGCATCCCAATTTTTGCAAAAACCCGATTTTGTTAGATGAAGTTAGGTCATTGAGAAATTTGGCAACCTTCCCCATTGAAGGGCTATTAGAACTTTCAAATAAAATATTTACTTTTTTTATAAGTAAGCAGTAACTTAGTCACCAACGTATATATTTCCTTAAACGTTAATATTAAAGCTTGAACATTATATTCCGATAAAATACTTAGTATGAAACACTATATTATTTTGAAAATGTGCTTTTTTAAAAACCCTTGGTTTTTTATCATTACTTGTTTGTTTTTGTTTTTTCGCTTTTTCCATAAATAAATTTAGGGGAACTGCATCCCTCCCGTACTCCATCATCATAAAATATGTGCGTAATTTATTCAGGAAATTCATATTCAATATATAAAAATTTGAAAAAAGAAGAAAAGAAAATTAAGGAAGTTATTTAAATTTGAAGCTTTAAATTTTATAAATAAATATTTTTTATTTTTTAAATTAGATTAAAATTTATTATGAAATTATATGATAAATTTATCAAAAATATGTTATTTAGGAGAAAGCGTAATAATAAAGTTTTGTATTGATGTTAGAAATTATGAAGATTGTTTCCGCAGATTTTTTTTTTAACTTTTAGGAGGAAAATACATTTTTTAAAACATGTCATACGATTTTGCATACTATTATTTATATAATAGTTTATATTTTATTATATCATATATATTATCAGACGAGTTTATATTTTCCCCAACGGGTTAAAGAACATAAATCTATCAAGCGTCTCCTAATTGGTTGACTAGAACAAAACTTATTTTCAAAATGTTTTTTGGGTCGAAGTAGATAGTTCACTACAAAAGTCTTTAAAAAAAGACTAGTTCGTTTCCTGTACACCGACCTTCATTTCTACAATTTTCCGGACTGAAATTGCGTAACAAATCATCAGTCTTTTGCTAAAGTAAACTCAGATGTCAAGAAGGATAAATAATTAAGCAACTATGAAAAAAATTTCAGCAAACTTTTGTGCTGCAATTTGGCAAAATTTAGGGGAAATAGATCGAGTCAGCAGCTACACCACCGAACTTAAAGACAAAAAAAAAATTTGGTGTTTACCACGTTATCTTAGCCACGGCCACGCAGAAAGCTGGTGGGCGAATTTTTAGCGAAACTCGCCAATCGCTTTTCTGTATGGACACTTATTGGAAAACCAATATGTTTAAATTATTTTAAGCTAAGACCTAGAGCTTATAAAAATGATTTGTGCCGTCTTAACCCTTTTCTTTTGCATTTATTACGTGTCTGAAGAAAAAAAGTTTTACACGCATTAATTACTGTAATTTCTATATTTAACTTCTGTTCGGTCTGTTAGAGTTTCTCATATCTGGTGAGCGCTGCAATTGTTAATTTTTTAAATTTTTGACGACATTTGCTGCTCTCTACATTTTTCTGTTAATAAACAACCAAATAAAAAGTGTAATATACTTTTGTAATTAGTAAGTCCCTTAAGTGCCTTAAGTGCCTTCGCGTAAACTTGACCCTAGTCAAATGAGAATATATATTCTTTTGAAGAACGTCGCTAATAGGAACAATTATCGAAAATTAATACATTCGTTCTTTGATACCTTCAACTGACTAATTACTGAAGCATATAATATTATAGAACAAAACAAAATTATTTTACAAATTGCTTAACGGCTTAGATACCAGCCTTTCAATTCAAAGGATTGATTAATTAAAAAAATTAACTGCCAAACATCCTAGAACTGAAAAGCTGGCACTTGACTAATGCTTTTGACAATATTGAGTGTAAATTGTTAATAAATACAATCACAATTCGATTGATTCATTATTTCTTCAAAGTCGCACCATTTTTTCCACGCCTTTCCCATCGTTTAACTTCCCTTCATCCTATGATCAAAATAGCCCGACCTTTAACGGATAAAATCCTATTATTGAGGTAATCCTAAGGTGGGGTCGTTTCCCAATTTAAAGCTTTTGATGAACATTTTTCAAAATATCGGGTAATCAAATCTTTATAAGCCATTTCATTACTATTACTTTTAAATAATTCAAACCCTCCATTAAACAACTTAATTCTAATTCAGTGTTAGTTCATGGTAACCCCGTGTCGGGTTTCTGGTACAAAGTAGCCATGACAAAATGAATGAAAAAATTTTCAGATAATTATCACCTTTTCAATTCAAAAAACTCAATCAAATTAATGCTAAATTAAATTAAATCAATTTTCACTAATATAAAAATATCGTCAAGGTTATCTCATTAAAAAGATATTTAGAAAATTTAATTTTCTTTTATTCATTATTATTTTTTTTTCTCACCTTAAATATCTATAGATACATTTTTAAAATATAATTTAATAAAGGAAACATTAATGAAAGGAAAATTCGTCCTTTGTAATGTGAGATGTACTTATTAGATACAAGAATTATGCCTTTATACACATTATTACAATATAAAAGATATCAAGAGAATTACATATACATTCTTACTGACCTAAAGATATCTAAGTATGTCAGTCAAGGCAGAATAGTAGAGAGAGTGAGAGAAAGACAATCAAAAGCAAAGGAAATACTTGAAAAGAAAAATTTCATTTGCATCAAATTAACAAGTCTTTAGAACTTCTTAAGGAAGTATCGGAAAATAAGGTGAGGCCTTTTAATTTCCGATTTTTTCCGAAACAAATTAACTTTTACAAGGAAAAACACAAAAAAAAACAGAGAAAATAAAAAGAATAAAAAGATCAAAATAAGAAATCAAGGCAAAGAAACGGAATTTGATTTTTCAAGGTAGAAAAGCCACTGAAAATCACTTCAAAAAATACATTGGAATAAAAAGTTTTTGTTATTTTGCTTTTAATTAAAAAAAAAAAATGTAAAATGAAAAATGTTATTCTTTCTTTTAAGTGAAAATACAGTACACTCCGGTTTTTTTTTTTATTTATCCGAATCAATGGAACAAGAGCCAAATGATGTATTTTCAATTGCCTCAAAAATATTTAAAAAATTAAGGAAAAAAGACCAGCTCTTTAAGCTTAGTATTCAAAAAATTTACGGGATGCTTTTTTAAAAAGGTGCAATAATACATAAATTAAATTTTAAAAGGAAGCTTAGCTAGATATCAGATGTCATTGCTTATCTAGAGATTTTTTTCAAAAAATTTTAAAAGGTGAAGACGGTTAGAACTCGAGATTTTTTGAAATTGTCCGGTATTTTTGAATGGGAGTCTCTTGACCACATAGTCCGATTTCTTCGAACTCGAACCTATTGACGAAAAAAGCATTCATACCAAATTTCATCCTAATTGGTTAAAATTTGGGCGCAAAATCGTGTTCACAGACACACATACAAACATACATACACACAAAAAAAATTTAGGATTTACACGTTTCCGCCAAAATGGCACAAATTTTCAAAATTTCTTTCATTTCAGAATCAGCTGCAGAAAATATAAGTTAAATATAATTGAGTTCAATTTATTTACAATGTACTGTGTAATCTAATTTGCTAAGTAATTTTTAAGGACACTATTTTCTTTTTTAATGTTATATATACAATCTCTAATCTAATGATTTGAAATGTAATTAATTATATTTTGCGAAATAAAAGAAAATCTCAAATTTATATTGAATGAAAAATTATTGGATTTCGCTTTTTGATTTTTAAGTTTTTAAAAAGAAATTGGATTGAGTTGTTTCTTAAAAATTTAACTTTTATATTTTGAAATCAACTCAAATTATGAATAAAATCTTTTATGGTTTCGTATGCTTAGAATTCTACATAGAAATAATTTTATTTAAATTTTTCTTTAAAATAATTGCTTAAGAAGGTTCCCTGGAATTTGTTTCAAAATCATAATTTCGATTGAAATCATTTTATATTAAAACATTATGTATATAGAAAAGTAAACTACAGATTTTTGTAATACATTGTAAATGTAAGATAGGTATTCTTATACTAAACTAAATGACGCATTGTCAAAATGTCACAATGTACTTTTTAACTGTACAATATTTTGAGAAATATTGTGACAACTACTTTTAATCACATGCTTTTTGTCAACATTATCAGTAACGCGAGCCTGCTAGAAATTACTAGAGAGAAACCAATTGCAAAACAGATTCAGAGGTGCAAGTGAAAGTGGATCGGACATGCACATCAGAAAAAATGCCATCACCATTACCAGAATGGCTTAGAGTGGAATCCTCAGAGAAAAAGAACAAGATTTCATCTCAAAAAGATCTAGAGGCGATTCGTATTCCTGGAACTTGAAAAATGCAACCTCACTTGTAAATGATGAAAAAACAGCACAAATCGAGTGAGGTGGAGATGCTAAGTGGAAGTCCTATCCCAAAAAAATTTATAAAAAAAGTTTTATCAAAAAATGGATTCAAATAGAAAATTTCTATTAAAAAATTAATATTTCTACTAAAATAGTGTTTATCTTCACACATTACATTACGTATTTCAATTCTTACAAGTTGCAATGACAAGTGAATATAAATGGACATACATTATGTATCTTCCTATAATACCTTACACTTTTGTATCATAAATTATTCAAATTTCCAGCTTCTAGTAAAGTTTTAAACCAATTAATAAAGTAAAAACAAAAACAGCATAATATAATTTGAAAACTAAGATATTATTCAGCTTAATGTCATGCAACTTTACCTTTTTCATACATATACGCTCAAATGTCAACAATTTTAATGTAAAGTCATTTAAATGTCAAAACAAATTACCGATTCTCAAATCTCAGGTAATTTTTCGTGTGAAATTTGTTAAAATTTAAAATTTTCTTGGAATCTTTTACACAATTTAATATTCACAAAACGGTAACTAAAAATATTAACTTTGAAAATATTTTTTTTTTTAAGGAAAATTATTCTTATTGTGTTCAAATTGATTTTATTTTACATACATTGAAATAAAACTGCCAAGTTCTTTACAGAATACAGTAAAAATTCATTATTAGAGCTGGTAATACATGTTAATTCTAACATTATTGATTTAATAGAACTGAATTTTTGTATCTTTGGATTTTAAATAAGTCCCTAAAACTATGCAATTTCAAAAATATTATTTTTTTGGACTTAAAGTTGAAAATAATATATTTTTGGCAAAATATATTAAATATAAATTAGTTTTAGGAATAACGATTAGTTAGTAAGATAAAATAATAGTTTTTTTTTAAGTTTTTCACTAAAAAATAAAATTTAGAACTTTAATTATTTTTTTATTTATAAACAGTACTATGAGGTAAGAATGTGAAACGTGTCTTTTCTTTAATTTTATAAGTAATTTTAGTGTAATTAATTGGTCACCATGGTGGACAAAATGTTTGTGTGCATTCAGATTCTAAGGAATAAGTATCCAGATTCTTTAACAAAACCATACTCTTAATTGTCTTTTTCATAAATAATTTAAATACTAAAAGTTTGTTTGTTAATAAAAGATTTGAAATTTTTTTATAGATTTATTTTGTTTCAATAATGATATATTCCTCCATCTTTTAACTTTTTGTATACATATTTTTAAAAAATGTTACTAAGCTATGTATATTGTTTCAGAACTTTTGTGTAGATTCAAATCGAAATACTTGTTTATTGCCAATATTTTACAATGTACCTACTCATATGCTTAATCATTTATCTATTTATATGATTTTAATAAATAAATGTTGAGTTTAATTGAGTTTTGAATTATCAAATTCAAATTATAAAGTGTTTTTTTTTTTGATTTTTTTTATTATATCTAATTAAGTTAAAAAAAATATATTTTGTTTGTAATCCAAAAAGCGTACATTAGACCTTCGTCGTTATTTCAGATTTTGACTGAAAATAATGAAGACTTACTACAGAAGTGTTGTGAAGAAAAGTCTTAATTTTTGATATCAAAGTATTTTACTATTTATATAAAATTTCCAGAAAATAAACTGTGAGTTTTAAAAACTGAAATAATTCATTAACATGTAAAATAATTTAAATTCTTAAAAAAAATTTTTTTAAAGGAGCTAGGATCTTGAAATTCTCGCAAATTCGTTTTTTTGCAATAGCCGTCATCGCTATTTAAATCCAGCCATTTTGGTTCATGGGTTCGGGTGGCTGCCATACAACTTCTTTTTTTATATGAGTATTTCTCTGTACCTATTACAGCTACGTGTCTGAAATTTTAGCAAAAATAGTTTAGTGTAATGGCCAAAGCTACTGCAAAATTTGGTTGGTGTACTGTAAAGGGTTCGAGTAGGTGCCATACAACTTCTTATTATGAGCGTATACCTATTATATATATCTACCTATTGAAGTTGGGTGTCTGAAATTTTGCCAAAAATAGTTTAGTGTAATGGCCAAAGTTACTGCAAAATTTGGTTGGTCTACTGCAGAGGGTTCGAGTAGCTGCCGTACAACTTGTTCTTTTATATGAGCATTATATTTCACCTAATAAAGCCGGTATGTTTGAAATTTTGCCAAAAGTAAATAATGTTTATAATAATAATGATATAATGTTTATATAACGGTCATACGGTTATCCCATAGTTGACACAGTCTACTCGACAACACTCTTCCTCGTTTTTACTTTAAATTCAAACAAATTCTGATTGTTTAAATCTTTAAGTTTTAAGTTAAAGACAGTACTAAAGCTTCATTCAATTAAATCCGCTTTGTTTCATATCTTTTAGAATAAGGCGGCGGTACCATAGAGCGCATCTTTTCTTTAAAACAACATAAATATTCCATTATTATGTTTTCTAGAAGCAGAATTTTTTCAATATAACATACTCCTTGAAAAGATTTTCTTAAGAATTTCCAACTTCATTTTTTTGTTTTCTTGAATAAATGATTAGTCCCTATTCGCTAAAGTATTCAGTAAACATTATACAAATTGAATGAACTGAATAACATAGGAACACAAAAAATAATAAAAAAATTCTCATGTTAAATGATGAAAGATGATTTGTATTTGGAATAACCTTGTGCATTTGTAAGCATATATTATAGCAAAATTAAAGCGAAATGTTAAATTTGTACTTAAATTATGTAAAAAGATTTTATAAAATTAAATTTAACAACTTTCTGCAGTACTTATTTGGAATTTTTAGGGTAAATTTTCAAAATTATTTGAGGTACTTTTTAAAAATATTTGAAAAAGTCTAGATTGTTATTGTGTTGACCAGCAATTTATTCCTCTAATTGAAACTTCTTATGATTTCAAGGGAGTTTTTAGCTAGACCTATTTTAATTTTAGACATTCTTAACTTGTAAGAGACCAACAGGCCTTAGACCTTCAAGCATTTTTGTAAAATTAAATTTCTAAATTTTCTTAAAATTTCTTTACAGAATTGACTTCATTTACCATGCGAAAGTAGTACTACTAAAAACCTATAATTAAGTATAAAACTAATCACATTATTTAACGGTAAAATTAATCCTATATAAATTACAGAAAATTTAAAATTAGTTTAGAAAATTTAAACACCGAATAAAGATACTTAAAAAAACTCTTTAAAAACCTATGATAGCAAATAGAAGTTTAGTTTGATAAGTGGCTTTTTAAGAATCAAACTGTACTGGAGTAAAACTTAACCTGTCACATTAATATTTCTTAAAATTGTAATATATATTAATTTCATTAATTATTTATATTAATAATAATATCCCAACTTAACTTAAACTTTTATTATATCTGTCAGTTTAATAACGAGACACGTGACTTATAATTATATGCTGGTCGCCACTGGATGTTAAAAAAATTTAAAAAGGTATGAATTCGAATTGTGTTTTTTTGTCACGTAATGACATATATTTTTCGGCGGAGCATGTGCAATTAAACTTATATATATATAAGTGTATATATATATATTGAACAGAGAATCGAAATTAACAAAATCCTTTTTGATAAAATTCTTAAATAATTTTGAATTGAACGTAATATAGAACGTTAAAATTAATTGTTCATTATTTTAATTCTATTTAATTTTAATATCATAATATGTTTTAATTTTAATAACTGTTAATATAAAACCTATTATTAATAGTAATTAAAATTATTATCTATAATAATTTTTCATTTCTTCAATTATTTCAAACTAAAATTATCTTTACATCAATTATTGTAAAACATTGAACACTCTGAGAATGAGAAATTAAAACTAAAGTTGCTTGTGATATCACAAGCATGAAGTCCAGTTCTTATTAAATCGATCTTATTATAATTCCCCAAATAATTAAATTTAAAGAATAAATACCCTTATTAGTCGATCATTATTGAAATAAAATATATCAATTAAATGTTAATGTTACTTCAATAATTAAAATAGGACACGTAGAAACAAATTTTGTTGTTTTTCAAATGTCATAATATTACTCACACTTTTTTATACCCGTATGACTATATAGTCCAAGGGTATAATAAATTTACCATTACGTTTGTGACGCAGAGAAGGAGGGGGGGGGTAGATATAGACTCAAGTGTATGGATCGGATCAGAATCGAAAAATAAATCGATTTAGCTATGTATGTCCGTCCGTCATCACGATAACTCAAAAAGTAAAGGAGCTAGGATTATGAAATATTCACAAATTCGTTTTTATGCAAAAAACGGAATCGCTATTTAATTCAGCCATTTTGGTCCACGGGTTCGAGTACCTGCCATACAACTTCTAATTTTATATGAGTATTACTCTATACCTATAGAAGCTGCGTGTCTGAAATTTTGCCAAAAGTAGTTTAGTATAATGGCCAAAGTTTCTGCAAAATTTGGTTGGTCTATTGCAGAGGGTTCGAGTAGCTGCCATACAACTCCTTCTTTTATATGAGCTTTGCACTACACCTGATAAGGTTGGGTGTCTGAAATTTTGCAAAACATAGTTTACTGTAGAGGGTTCGAGTAGCTGCCATACAACTCCTTCTTTTATATGAGGATTACACTACACCAAATGAAGCTGGGTGTCTGAAATTTTGCCAAAAATAGTTTAGTGTAATGGCCAAGGTTACTGCAAAATTTGGTTGGTCTACTGCAAAGGGTTCGAGTAGCTGCCTTACAACTCCTTCTTTTATATGAGCATTACTCTACACCTAATAAAGCTGAATGTTTCCCAGAGTTGACACAGTCTACTCTACTACACTCTTCCTCGTTTTTTATTTACCTACTTAATTTCAATACAAAACAAAAACGTAAACTAATATTGACATGTTAATATTCCCAAACACCTTATAATATTTATTAAATTTCTGTTTTTAATTCCCAAAGTCATTTTTGAACTAAATTATATTACATTAAAAAAAAATACATAAATACATATACATATATTGATTAATTCAAAAGAATCCTATTAAAATTTTATGTCCGCTTATGTTATTCTGCTTTTATGTTAAGTAAGTTTGACGTCAAATTTAATGTTGCCATTGTATAAACATTGTTTTTTTTAACAATAATATAGAATTCACATGTCAATTAACAAACAAAGCACGTGCCAATTTTTATAAATAGATAATAAGTATTCAGGATACCGTTACTTTTTTTTTTTTTTTTGACAAAAATCGCCTCTATTCAATTTTATTTTGGATAAAAAAAACATAAATGTCAATTTTTATGACATAATCATATATAAAATCATATTATATGAATAAAATAATTATTATGTTTATATTATAAATTATAACTATAGTAACTAATACATATAAGTAATATTTAAAAATATTTTGTGGTTTTATTAACTCATATTTAATTTTGCATAAAAATAACTGTAAAAAAAAAATTTTAATAGATATTAAAAAAAAACTGAAACTATTTATAAATACAAAAGTATTCCTTTATACATAGGTATATAATACCGGTATTATAGAAATATTGAAAAAAAAGTTTATTCAATACAACTGTGTTATATTAGTAATCAAATATATACATATATATTTAAGAGAGTGTGTGTAAGGAATGAGATTAACAGCACTACGGAAAAAAATTAATAATGAAAGCATCTCATACTACAGACATATTTTTATCTCTTTCTATATTTGGATTTATACATTTCTATCTCACTCTATCCCCAAACAGAAGCGATAACATATAAAAATGTGAAAAATAACAACAATAAACTGACTACAGATATTTTATCGATCTGTAAATGAATTTTATATTTATTTTTACCTGTATCTTTTTAATTTTTTTTTAAAAAACCAAAAGTTTTATCCTCACAATCTTTAGATAAAAATAATTTAAGATTTTTTCCAAATAGTTTCCAATACAATGTGAAATGAAGACTAACTTTTGTATTTGATTTAAACGCAAGGAACTTGATAACAGCCTTCTTTCAATTGACTAAAGAATTTTAAACTTTTAACATGCATAGAATAGAAACTTTAAAAATTATTGTAAGGTGTACAGATTCCAGATCTTTGAATTTAAATTTTAAATTTTATTTTATAGGCCTTAGTGGGGGTTTGAAAATTAAGTAAGGATTTGAAAATGTCGCTCATAATCATGCCAAAAAATCTTATCCTTCACAAGTTATGCATCCAAAAGTTTAGAAAATACGAATTAAGGTAAAAAAGTAAGCAAACTTAAGGCGAACCGATTGCAGAGCTAACAGATTTCAACTAGAATGCAAATTTTTTAGAAACTTTACAATTTTTAAAGTAAAGAAACTGAGACTCTTAAAGTTTTTATTTCTCATACTTAAACGAAGGACAAGCTCATATTAAAAAAGTTGAACATGAGCCTTACGTTAAATGACTTTTCTGAACGAATCTAAATGAAGTCTAAAAACTCCTTAGAGTTTTGTTTATATCATATATTTTGTATTCTACTTTATATATTTGATCACCATGGAGATTTGTAAAGAAAAATGATTTAGCCAAAAGCTTACGAACTACACAAGCGAGGTCTTACAATTAGATTATAATATGATAAATTCATTAGTACTCAAATGATTATTGAACAAGGTCTTTAAATTTATATATGAGTTCCAAGTATGAGTTACAATTACATTCAGGGTAACTAGATATGCATAAGTTACGTGGGCTTCTTACACAAAGATTTTATATTCCAAATTAAAAAGTTTATTTTAATTTTAATTTTATTTTTATTGCGGTATTACAAAATAAATCATACCCTTTGTAGAGAAGATATAAAAAATATAAAAAGTAATGTTTTATAATTAAAAATAAAAATTAAATATTAATAAGTTAATAATTATTTTTTTCATTCAAAGACAATGTTGAAAATTAATTAAAGCCATGTGTTAACTAATTTTTCAATATAAAACAATCATTTTTTAACATGAGTTTTAATTTCCAGGATTCACTAATTATTGTTTTCTAGGAAAAATGTGATTTCTGTTAAATTATAAACTTTTCAACATCTAATTAATAATTAATTACATTTTATTTTTAACCTCATTAAAATATTATTCAATCTTTGTTTCCTATTAAACAATTGAACTATTAAATTTTCATGGATTGAAATTCAATTTTTTGGGTGTACTTAAAGTTTAAAAATTTTAGAAGAATTCCAAAGTATTGTTAGTACTTCAATAAAAACTGATATGTGGCTTGTCTAAAATTCTGCCGCCACTTTTTCTATAGACAAGTAAAAACATGTAAACATGTATATATATGTAAAAAAAATTTGGAAACAGTCACAGATTTTTGATTAGAAATTAATAGAAATCTAGGAATACAAATATTTCGGTATTTTATATTTTCGGTACAAAAAGGCTCAATCCCAACATTTAGAAATTTAACACCATCTGACAGGATTTCATTATCGCGTGCATTTAATTAAATTGATATCATTTAAGTTTTTCCCGTTAAATGAATTTTAATTACTGTTAAACGTACGTATGTTAACTGCAATGGTTTCAAAATTATAGGAAGTTTCCATCACCTATTCTCGGTTTAACAAAGTATCGAAATTTTTTTGAAACAATGAAGCAGTTGAAACAATGAAGACTTTGCTGCGTTTTAAACATTTTTTATTAAGCGCTGAGTTACGGAGTTGCATTACGGAGTTATTGCTTTTTAAAAAAACAGGTTTTGTTAGCTTTTCAAATATTTTTGTTGAAGTTTTAGAAAAATGTGAAATAATACTTTTCTGTGTTCATTAACACACCACGAGATCAAAAAACGCCCAGAGAGAGAGATTCTGCTTCCTTTTGCATTTCCCTCGAAGGTCATGCGGCTAATGTTGTTATAACATTTCCTTAGCATGTAACCTATCTATCTCCATTTTTTCTTTCTATTTTTTAACTGAGGCTAGCGTCTCCCTCCCGTAAATCTTCATAGATTTACAGAAGAGAGACGTTTATTATAACGTAACCCATCTGAATATTCTTCTTTTATGGAATATCAAAAAATTCAAAGCAAATTTTTCTAATAATGATGTTTTTAAGTTTCTAAAACTAGCTACAATTTTTTTTGCAACAATGTTTACTGCTGACTGTTGTTTCTAAGTTTATTGCAATTCAGAAATGGAAACATTTTAATCCAACGTCAGCTTTTTGTGTACCATATATTTGTTTTCTTAATATTTTTGTTTTTTAATAACATTTTCTATTTCATGTACCATGTTTTACTGTCTCTTTTTCTCTTTTATTTTTTCAATTGTCACGTTCATGTTTTTTACTTTACACTTTTTATAACATGACAACTTTTTATTTTTAAACACTTACATTTTTTTTTTTTGTATGTATATGTTCTTGGAACATTTGCACAAATTTTTAATACTTATAAAAAAATCTATATTAGATACTACATATGCATATGTATATTAATAATACAAAAGGTACCCTTGCATTTTATGTAAATTTATTTGAAGATGAAGTGTAAGGTTATCTTTAAATAATATAATTAATAAATAAAAAGTAATAAGTTGACGTAAATAATATTAATATGACATTTTCAAAGTATCACACAAACTCATGCTTTTCCCCATGCATTATTAAGTATATAATTTTATAAACAAATACATACAAGTTAGGAAAATGATTCTATGCATATATATAAACATTTTTAAACGGATTTATTTTAGAATTAAAACTTTGGAAAATATATAATAATATTAATTAATATTTTATTTAGTTAAAATGTTGTACTAGGAAATACCGTTATATTTTTATTATAATCATATCTCTTGAATAAATTTTTGAATTAAAGGTGAAAGACTTTTTTAATTAAATCTGATTGCTTATATTTTCCAATTAATCCTAATTGCATAAGTTCTCATACTTCTAAAGCTTCCTATCTCAAAAATTGTTAGAGTTAGACTTATCGTAATACTCTTTCACCCCCTAATAGGATGATACAATTTTATTTATTCGATTTTTAAAATTTGTTCTTGTTTCATTTGTTAGTTTTCTTAAACTCCTATTTGAATATAAGATTAACACTGAATTCTTTTAATTTGTCATCTTTTGTGGATATATTTTTATTTAGTGGTTATATATTATTCAGCCTTTTCGAATCCCATATTCCCCTAGGTGATTCTAAAGGCTGAACGTTTCAGGTATTGCATTCGAAAAATTATTATGTTAAGTTTGCTCACGGATTATTAAGTAGGTACCTATCTACTTCCGCTTTTTTTATCGGATTCAGGCATTGATCTTATGTAATTTTATTTCTACAAGACTAATAATTGTGTCCATCTTGTATTTTCCACCGAATACCAGCAATACTTTTATTAATATGTATATTTGTATAAATAATATGTTAAAGTTTGTCTTGAAGTATAATTACAAGATACAAGGTCGAGTACGAAATATCCAAGATAAAACGCCAAAAGACAAAATTTTCAAAATAAAATTCCCAGAGTCAAAAACCACAAAGCCAAAATCGTCAAAACCTTAATTTCCAAAAAATTTATTCCCGAAAAGGAACAAATCCTTCTTCATAAGAAAAAATTCTCCCTCCTTATTAAAACTGAACATTATAGATTAACATTGGAAATGTAGTTAAGTCACATAAAAACTTGTCCTAAATCATGTTACTTAAAAAATTTCCTCAACAGCCAGATCTCCCTCATAAATCTATATTAACAAAACCATCTGTTCTGATTCACTTAAGTAATTTATGAAGAGTAAAACATTGGAAATCAGACATAATATTTACAAATATTTAGTCAATACATTATTGGAATCTAATAAAACTATTCTTTGATTGATGATCCATACATATATTATTATAATTAATCCGGAACAATTTGTAGGTGGTCCCGTAACAAAATAAAATATATTAAAAAGACTATGCCAATTTACATTAATAATTATTAGAAAATTAAAAAAGATGGCGTCATAGAAATATTTTTTCAAAGGAATAAAAAATAATTATAACAATTAATTGCCTTGTATTGCCTTTAGTTTTATTTTGTTATTATTTTGACTACATTTAATTAATGAAGTCGTCTATACGGTTTATTATCGTATAAATTTTAATAAAAATGCGTGATTGATGGACTATCATTAAATTTTAATGTATATTTGTATATCTGTATAAAGTATGTAAATAATTCAGATATCTAAATTATATATTAAGTATAATATATTTGTTTGATATTTTACTAGCATAGCAGCATTATGGATTAATGTGGTCTGTTTATTAAAAATAATTATTGACCAGAATCAGAGGAGTTAATATTAATGAAGTCAATATCTATTTATTTGTTGTTTTCCTTTAGAGGAAATATGAGACTGTGTGTTTGGATTGTGTATCTGCCATATTTAAAAATAATAACTTTAATATAATCGAATCGTCTCGGGCTCAAATCCTGGTCGGATTTCCAAATAACTTCTTTTAATATCGGAACTTAACTGCAATCACTAGAGAGAAAGAAGAAAATCCAAGATAGATTGTATTAGCATTTGCTTTTAAATAATGTCATTTGTATTGTAAGTCTATATAGTCTATTAATATATCTTATTAAGTTTGGTTATTTTATATAAGAACGCCGCTGATATCGTGGTCCAATTTGGCCATCTGTGAGGTATTATTTCTTTTGGCAAAAAAGCATTTATGCAAGTTATCGTGCTTAAAGACAAACACACACACACACGAACCAAAAAATTAATTTTCGAATTTGCGCAATTTCAACAATATAGAACAACTTTTGTTCAAGCAGAAGAAATTCAAGTTTTTTACCGTCGAGGAACTTATAACCTTTTCCTCTATGGCATAGATACTTAAGAAAAGCTAAAACTGTTTTCTAAACTCTTTAATTTAATTCAGCTGCTGAATTATTATCTGAAAATTTGGTTTTAATTTTATTTATGTATTTATCCAACTCTAACATTATTGTTATAATATGATTAGTATTATAGACTCCTAAGATCTTTTAGCCTCTGAAAATTATAGATAATTATATTATACAGTTATAAAACCATTAATTATGTACATCAGTTGTGATTTGAATTTCAAAAATCTCTCTAATTAAAAAAAACATATAAATTGCATATATACAGGGGCAATAACAATTATTCTTTATAATCTTATATTATTTCACTGTTTTATTTTATTTATTTCATGATAATAAAAAATTCAACCGTTATCTTAACTAGGAATCTCATTTGCACTTATTATATATCTCATTTCTCATGCCGGTCCGACGGTTGCTCAAAAAAATTTTGGAAGCTAATTTCGTTTAATTTTGGTAAGTATTGCTTAAGCTAAAAAGAAAGACTCAAATTTATTTTTTTTTAGTTCCATTAACCCATTGGGGCCCAACAGCTTTTAATTGGTTTTTCCGTTACTTTACTCTAAATTAGAAACAGTTTGATCGATTGACTTCAAACTCTCTATACGTGATGCTCCTTGACAGTTGAGTTGACAATATTAACAGACTTGGAATTTGTTAACACATGCCTGCCCGACGGTTGGTTAAAAAAAATTTTAAAAGCTAATTTCGTCCAATTATGGGAAGTAGGTAACTTCTTTGATTTTGGGGAAAGTTTCTAAAAATTTGTTCGTCGAGTTCCTTTAAGTGATTGAGAAACAAAAACTTCAAAAATTTTTTTCTAAAACGGTTTGGACGATTTTCTTTAATTCTCTTATACGGGGGTGCTCCTTGACGATTGAGTTGAGGATGGTGGGTTTTTTATTATTAATAATTATGAAATGTTTCAAGTAAAATTTGATAAATTTGGTTGAAAAATACTAGAATAGTCCTAGAAAAATTCTTTTTAAAAATAATGCTTTAACACATTTTTAAATTAACATTTACATCATGTGTAATTTTTGCGTTAACTCTTTCAATAACATCAACTTAAATGAAACACCCATTGAGAGGGACAACAACCTTCAACGGGGATTTATTAGTTATTTTAAAAAAAATTTTACAAGCTTATTTAAACTCTAAAAAATCCCAGAAAAATTTTCTGAATCTAAGAATTTTTATCTATTTTCATCAACAATGCACAAAATATATATTTTTTTATTAAAATATTAAAAACCATTTTCTATAAAATTTAATAAATATTTTGTTTTTTTTTTAAATCAGATATCAAATAAATTTCAATCAAATTAAAAATCATTCATTAAATACATTTTTACGATCAATTAAAATTGATTGTATAGAAATTTCCTTGTAATAAAGAATCAAATTCTAAATATATACATATATATTATTTATTTAACAAAGTATAGTAAGAACTAATATTTAAAAAAATAACATAACCTAATTCAAAAAAATAGAATCTGTTTCATACTCAAATTTCCAAAATTTGTAAACAAAATGTAGAACAGAAACAGCAGTAGGTTATATAAATAGTAGATATAACAACTGACAATATTTTGATGAATCATCTTTTAATATTGTTTTTTTTTTGGGTCTACTTTTATTTCTAGGTTTGTATTCCGCTATTATTTTTGATTCACAATAGTATTCATTCACAATAGCATTTTTCCAAAAAATAATATTCGATTGTTTATTTACGATTATTTGATTTGTATCAACAATCTTTTTTTTTCTATACATATACATTTAAACTGAATAATTAATAATGTTCGGCAAATTTTTCTATGTGTATGTGTGTGTATTTGTATATACTAAAAAATGTACTTAGTATTGTAATAAAATCGATTTGAAAATCAATATTTTATTGAAAAAAATTAAGTTAAGACAACAAAAAGTTCTTATAAAAATAGTTTTTTATTTGTATTATATAAATATTATCCTTAAATCAATAAATGTTATACTTATGTACGTGTGTATATGAGTATGTTATATATGTTCATATTCTCGTATTCAATTTCTATATTTAATTTTTCTATTTAAAATTTAATACACTTCAAATATATTGCTGTATATGAAAATTTATATATATATATATACATTTTGTATACCTTTTTAAATAGAATACTAAAAATGAATGTATGTATATTATATTTAGTTACACATTGTTAACTTTTCTATATTTAATTCTGGTTTTAGATTAGTCCTTTTCTAAATTTAACTTTTTGTTTCTGCTGGTCTCCTTTTTTTTTGTATTCAAAACAATTTTCTAATTGAAAAATTGCGTAAGTCCACATTTGTACTTTTTTAAATAATTATAAATTAAATTTTCGTTTAATAATAGTATTAAGCAATCTGACGCAAGACGGATTTAACAGTGTTACTTAGTATATTTTTATATAACTATAGGTGTTCAAAAAACTTTACTGACGACTTATGACTTAAGAACTTAAACATTCAATTAATCTTAAGATTAATATTTATTTATTAGACGAAAAGCCTAGGTATGTAAGACACTTGCAATAAGTGTAAATGTCGTAATCAAAATTGTTAGCGATATGCGTAGGAGTACGGCTCGGAAAATTTGTTTTCGAATACGAATTTTGAACTCACAGTTAAAAAGTCTACTCGAATTCAACATCTCAGTGACTTCTTTGTGCGTGGCATGTACATATGTTCAAAGAATATACTAAATTTGCCATTATGTTGATGAAGCAGTAAAGAAGGGGAGGTAAGTGTGTCCGTCCGTCTGACTATACAATATCCTCTTTCTCGTTTATTAATATATTTTAATTTTTTTTTTGTTAAGTGCGAACTGTTAAACTGGTAGGTTAATATGTCTGTTTATACCACACGTACATGTTGGAACAGGGAGTCTCATTAAATTCGTAATAGTAGAATAATTGAACTTAATGAATTCCACATTTAAATTAAACATGAGATAGTGCTAGCCTTATAACATGTAGAAACGTCTTAGATTTTCAATGAATATAATTCTATTTTTGTTTACATTGAAAAAATTTTATATTTCTATATCTGTGAGTTATATTATTCAATTAAATTATTTGTTTTTATTTTGTATAATTTTATTTTAATAATTTTATTATTTATTAAATATATACAATTGCTAGTTATTGATTAAACCATTAATTTAAACCCATTGGCGAATGGTACCTCATTCGAGCCGAAAACCAGATAAAAATGGTTTTTCACTTTCACAGGGATCCGAACACCCGCATGAAAGTCCAGGGGTCTAAACACTGTGCCATCCAACTGTAACAATTTGTTATATTATTTTTGCCAACTATTTGTTTATAATCTTTGAATGGAAACTTCTTCTTTCAATGTTCTGAGTATTTAAAAAAGTGGTTTAATTAGAAAATAACTTTTTGGACTTACGCCATTCCGATTTCCCAAAAACATTATTACGATAAGGAAACCCTTTTATTGTTATTAAGATTTTTAGAACAACAATCATTCCATCGATAAGTTATTTTAGTAAATACAAAAAATCAAAAAAAAAAATCACAAATTAAAAAAATAGAACAGATGGGCAACACGAGTATTATATTTATTTTATTATTGTTTTTTGTTTTTCGATTTTTTGTAATTTGATATTGAAAAATAAGATTTTCTTTAAATAAAATCAAAAAAATTATCTGCTTCCAAAAATGTCTGCTTCCTAACCAAATATTTTCCCATCCAATCTAGCATATCAAATAATATTTTGGATGAAAAACCCCTATAAATGTATTGTTACTTCTTGATAAATTATTTAAATAAAAGGATATTAGAAAAGCAAAAGGATGTAAAGAGGAAGAAAGGCAAAAACTAAAATATTATACACATACATATGAATTAATAATGTATGTGTATATATATTTGTGTTTTTTAATAAATAGAAAATATAACAATTAATTCTATTTGGGAAAATTGTTTTTAATGAAGGTTTAAGATTTTTAAAACCAAATTTGATATTTATAAGTTTATGACGTCATAATATTTGATTAAAAGGAAAAGAAATTTTATATTTTTTGTATTTTTAAATATGTACAGGGTGGCCGGAGTTAGCTCGCACGTATAGCTGGAAGTGCAGGGGAGAATCGTTAGAAAAAAAAAAATTATATGGAAGGAAGGGGGGAGGGACTCTATTCTGAATTTTTTCCGAGTTTTTAGATTTTTTAACGACTTTTCATAAAAAAATCTAGAACTTTTGACAACTTACTATAGGGAAATCAAAAAACTATATTTTGTAGAGTAAGTTTTAAGCTTTAATTTTTATGAAATAATGATCCCCGTATACCCAACGGTTACAAAGTTATATAGGTTCAAAATGATTTAAAATGAAAAAATTAAGTTTAAAACTCAATTTTCCTGTATTTGTACTTTTTATGGCATATTTCGAAACAACTTTTGAAGCCCTGTAATAATCTAGAAATGTTTTTTATGAATTTAGGCTATGAAAGTTTTTAATTTTTTGATGGAAGGTACGGAGTCGGAGTCTGTTATTTCAATTAACTCTGACTCATGGTAAATAAAAATGTTAGCAAGTTTGTTAATAATATTATTACAAAAAGGGACTTACTAAGTCTAAAAAATCTTTTCTGAATAGAATAAGTATTCACTAATACATTCAAAACCTTGACCATCTTTTATTTTTCTCAAAAATATTTCATACTAAAAAAGTTTATATAAATTTGTCAATCTTCCAGTTATCTTTACTCTATGCTCTTAGTAAGTTCTTTGTTAGTATAGTTAAATCTGACCGATAGCACAGTAGTAATGTGGCGGCTTTTCAATCGAAAATTTTCGGGTTCAAACTCTGGTCGGATCATATCTAATAAAAAATATAGTGTACATTAAAATAATTTAATAAGTCCCAATGTCCGATTGGCAAAGGATTAATATTATCAGGCAATATTTACTATTGTCTGGTAGTACAAATAAATAAATAAATAAATAAATAGTACAGTTAATAATAAAAGATACATTGGCTGTTATCTTACAGATACAAAATAATCAATTGAAAAGGCTTAGAATATAAAAAAATATATATTTAAAAAAATTGGGGCAGAACCAAGGAACTGGAATAATATAAAAATAAAAAATTTATACATTTATAAATTAAAACTAATTATTTAAATTTTAAGGAAAGAATGATATAAAAACCTTATACAATATATTCATTATTATTAACCTATATTTAAATTCATTTTTCATTTAATTCTTTTTTATTTCATTTTAAATTTTTTTTTTTATCAATTTAAAAACAAACAAATTAACTATTTATTAACTTCCGGAAAAATTAAATATTAAAATTAAGCTTATTCTATAAGTTTTTTTGAAATTTCAATTTGCATACAAGATATTATGTTTTGATATTCCAGGCATAAATTACCACAAATCAGAATACCTGATGCAATTAAGAATCGATATAGGTTTAGAATTATAATTAATTATAAAAAATTTCTATATTGTGTACACATATTTAAATTATATTTATTCCAATAACTTTCCAAAAGAATTATTCAAATAATTTTTATTAATTTTTCAAATTTAAATTTATTGCATATTTTTAGGTCAGAAAATATTTTTTTTTTTGTATTTTATTAATTTAAACATATTGTAAAAATAATATTTGATTTACCTTTTAATATAATGCATAGGAAATCTAATAAAGGAATTTTGATTTCCAGTTTTTTTTAAAAAGTAGGAGTAATAATTCTTTATTAACTTTTGATATTAAGAAAATATTTTATTGTATATAATATTTTAAGACAATTAAATATTCTTATTCAAGACATATTTTTTTTTGTTATAATTTAATTAAAAAAAAGTAAATAAATAATGTATATAAATAATATGTAAATATGTTTTATATTCAAAAACATGAAACAATAAAAGTATTAAAATTAAAAGTATTTCTATTAAAATCGTATTTATTTAAATTAGAAATACATTTTATCCTAGATTTATGCAATTTGTAAACATGATATAAGTAAATTTAAAATTTATGTTTTTAGAATTTCTATTTAAATTAATTTTTATTTATTTTTTTAAATATTTTGTATATATTTTAAATGCACTCATATATATATATGTTATATATAACTATTGAAAATTTATTTATTTTATAAAATTAATTATAAAATTCTTAAAATAATTCTTTTGATTATTTTGTAATGAAATTAGATTTCTTTTAATTATAAAAATTTAATTTTAATTTTCTATTCTAAAACTACATAATCTTATTGTGATATGCCAGATGCTTGATAACTTAATAAAATATAAACAAATATTACAAAACGTAGCAAATATACAAAATCTACAATTATCACTGGGTGAAAAAGGCATTACAACGCCAGCCTTGGTCGAATTTAAGTATAATTAAATAATATATTTATTGTGATTTTCGACTTGATTTGGTACTATAGACATTACGTTTGACGTAATAAGTAAATAATATTTCTATACTTATATTATAAAATATTATTAATATATCAATATTTATTATAGTCAGGAATATGTGTGTGCTCACTATGTAGCTCCTGTCCATGCAATGACAGACTTTTAAGTCTAAAAGCTAATCAAATCAGCGGAAGTCCTCCAACAAGGAAGAGTTTCAACCATTCCCATAAGAAAACCTACAATAATTCTAGAAAAACATTAGGATTAAGTAAGTGACATTAGGTTTTAATAAACGACTGGGTGGCATAGTTGTTAAAGTTCTTTAAAGCCTTCCGAAAGGCCCGGGTTCGAATCCTGGTGAAAGTGAAAAAAATTTTAAGGTTTTCGACTTGACTCAGCTACCATTCACAATTGGGTTCAAATTAATGGCTTAATTAATAATTAATAATTATTTATATTTAATTAACAAATACATTAACATAACAATATAAATAAATGCTAAATATAAACAACTAATTTAATTGAATAATATAACTCACAGATATAGAATACCATATAACTCAAATACAAAATTTTGCAATATAAACAAAAATAGAATCGTATCTATTGATAATCTAAGACGTGTCCACATGTTTAAATTGTATGTTTAATTCATTAAGATTAATTATAATAACACGAGTATAATACGACCCTCTGTACCAACATGTACGTACGGTATAGACCGGCTCATAAACCTAACAGTTTACAGTTAGCGCTTAAAAAAAAAAGAAATTTGTGAATATTAAAACATTCCCTCGAGCAATTATAAAATATTTTATTTTAAATTTAAAGATAGATAGCTTTATAGTAAACCATATTCTGTTCAAAAAAAGTAAATGACATTTTGATTTCCAAATTATAATATATATAGTGCCTATATTAACTCAATCTATTTAATGTAAAAATAATTTATTTAAAGACATCCACGCATATTGCATTAATAAATATTAAATGTTCTAAAATAAAAGTTAAGGTTCGATTAAGTTAACCTAGAAGATAAAGTCAAAATGTCATGTAATCCTTGGGTACTTACAGAAAATATGACCTTTTTTCGAAATTTTATAATACAAACTTAATATTAAGAGTTCTACTACAGAAAAATAATATTAATTGATATAAATTATTATATAATTTATGTTATAATGATTATACTGGCAAACTTAAAGAGTTTCCCCTATAAAATAATAATGCACAAAAGATACACAAACTAAATTTATATCTAAACAATATCTTCCACTTAAAAATTTTAATAAAAAGTTACATATTTAAAAACTTAAACCAAAACTTTTCCCAGGAACTCAAATTTTTTGTTTAATATTAAGGTAAATACGTAGCACCTCTATACAAAATAACCATCATACCAACACATTCATAATACATGGAATAGACATAATTTAGTCCTTTTTATGTTTAATACCTTTTTATACCCGTATGACTATATAGTCCAAGGGTATAATAAATTTGCCATTACGTTTGTGACGCAGATAAGGAGGGGGGGTAGATATAGACTCAAGTGTATGGATCGGATCAGAATCGAAAAATAAATCGATTTAGCTATGTATGTCCGTCCGTCCGTCCGTCATCACGATAACTCAAAAAGTAAAGGAGCTAGGATTATGAAATTTTCACAAATTCGTTTTTATGCAAAAAACGGAATCGGGTTTTAAATTCAGCCATTTTGGTCCACGGGTTCGAGTACCTGCCATACAACTTCTAATTTTATATGAGCATTACTCTATACCTATGGAAGCTGCGTGTCTGAAATTTTGCCAAAAGTAGTTTAGTATAATGGCCAAAGTTACTGCAAAATTTGGTTGGTCTACTGCAGAGGGTTCGAGTAGCTGCCATACAACTCCTTCTTTTATATGAGCTTTACACTAAACATGATGAAGCTGGGTGTCTGAAATTTTGCTAAAAATAGTTTAGTGTAATGGCCAAAGTTACTGCAAAATTTAGTTGGTCTACTGCTGAGGGTTCGAGTAGCTGCCATACAACTCCTTTTTTTATATGAGAATTACACTACACAAAATGAAGCTGGGTGTCTGAAATTTTGCCAAAAATAGTTTAGTGTAATGGCCAAAGTTACTGCAAAATTTGGTTGGTCTGCTGCAAAGGGTTCGAGTAGCTACCATACAACTCCTTCTTTTATATGAGCATTACTCTACACCTAATAAAGCTGAATGTTTGAAATTTTGTCAAAAGTAATTAACCGGATGATATAATGTATATGTTACGGTCATACGGGTATCCCAGAGTTGACACAGTCTACTCTACTACACTCTTCCTCGTTTAATTATAAAAACTTAGGTGAAAGTACCCAAATATGGTAAATTTTTTTATTTAAAAAAAAACCCAAACAAGAAAAAATGTTTAAAGAAGTGCCAAACACCTTTTTACACATAATGTCTTCATGAATTTTCACCGTATTACCCGGTTTTTCAAAACAATACCGTTACACAAACAATACAAACAAATTTTAACCGTTATATTTAATATTCCATATTTATAAAATGATTTTGCAACCTATCATTTTAATAAAATATGTTATTATTATATATTACGCCTTAGGATATGTTATTTTTTTTTCGTTATTCACTACAACGGTTCAAATTTATTTACCGTTATTTTTCAAGTTTAGTAGTAATGAATAGGGAACACCAAAATTAAACAAAACATTTAAACAGAAAAATGGGGTTAGAAGTTTGTAAAAGTTATTTTTTTTTTTGAAGAACAATGAATTGTAGGTACCAAGTTATTTACAATTTACCGTTATTTATGTTGTGGGCTGGAAAAATAGAAAATGAAAAAGTTTTATTGTTCTTACATAAATGATGGCGCAAAAAAAGTTTACAAACAAATGATGAAAAAAATAAAGGATTTTTAGAAAACAAGTACATTTCAAGAGCAACACAATGTTTATACCCGTATGACTATATAGTCCAAGGGTATAATAAATTTGCCATTACGTTGGTGACGCAGAGAAGGAGGGGGGGAGGTAGATATAGACTCAAGTGTATGGATCGGATCAGAATCGAAAAATAAATCGATTTACCTATGTATGTCTGTCCGTCCGTCCGTTTGTCCCTCCGTCCGTCATCACGATAACTAAAAAAGTAAAGGAGCTAGGATTATGAAATTTTCACAAATTCGTTTTTATGCAAAAAACGGAATCGCTATTTAAATTCAGCCATTTTGGTCCACGGCTTCGAGTACCTGCCATACAACTTCTAATTTAATATGAGCATTACTTTATATCTATGGAAGCTGCGTGTCTGAAATTTGGCCAAAAGTAGTTTAGTATAATGGCCAAAGTTACTGCAAAATTTGGTTGGTCTACTGCAAAGGGTTCGAGTAGTTGCCATACAACTCCTTCTTTTATATGAGCATTACTCTACACCTAATAAAGCTGAATGTTTGAAATTTTGCCAAAAGTAATTAACCGGATGATATAATGAATATGTTACGGTCATACGGGTATCCCAGAGTTGACACAGTCTACTCTACTACACTCTTCCTCGTTTATAATTAATTTTGAGTGAAAAATATGTAAAAAATAAATCCAATCAATGGTTTTTCAAAATCTAGCTCGAACTTTTTCCCTCCCGAACATTTTAGGGTCCAGGAACACCAAAAATTTGGATTTTGTATTAAAAATTTATAATGGATGCAAAAAAGTAACTAAGCAGTGGCGTCACAAACAAATTTTTGGAAATACCTCATATCATTTCCTGAGGACAACCTTTTCTCAAAGTTTTAATATTCTGGCTACAGATGTTTAAAATTATCTAGACTTCTTGAAGACTTGGTTGTCACAAAAAAATTTCTTAAATAACTTGTACTAATTTCTGAGGACCGAACTTTTGCCCAAGATTCAAAATTCTGGTTTTAACCGTTTACAAGATATGAGGGATTGACAATAAATCTAATTTCTGATAACGGTAAATTGAAGAACCGTTTAAACTGTTTTTTACTGTTTCTAGATTTATATCTTATAGAACTCTTGTGATAACAATTTAAAGAAAGGACTTTTTCGAACCTTGGGGGCTGTCACTCACTAAAGGGTGGGCTTATAGAAAAAAATTCTTCAATTAAATTAATTTTCAATACCTACTCGTATTTATAATATCATTTCTTGGTTTCTAACGGTGTTGATCTTGTCAATACACGAATGAACGGACAGACGGACAAAGTCATACTGCTCAGCCACATTTTATTAAAATTTTTTGAAAATCTGCTAAAAATAAAACAATATTTTAAACTTTTTTTGTTATTTGTAAGAAAAATTGTTCAGAAGTTATGTATGTGTTAAATGAAAATTAATGATAAAGTGGTGAATATAAATATTTTCATTTCCGTGTATACCATATAGAATTTTGTAACAAGTAGGTGACAAGAGTTTAATTTTGTTTTTTTATGTTTTATACTTTAGAAAGGATTAAACGGAAAAATTTTAGAATTTTTCATTTAAAAATAAATAAAGGAAGATTGTAATACATTAACGTAAGTAGAAAAACAATATGTCATCGGTTAATGTTGAAAATTTATCACTAGAAGTTGGATTCGTAACAAGAAGACGGGTTAAAACTCTTTAGAAAAATTTAAACTAATGTGATATATCAAAAAAGAGTTTGTTCTTAATATAATACACATTTTCCAGAACTTGAATGTAATGCCGGAAGCAGACCTTTGCATTTTAGATTTAAATGTAAATGTTTGTCAGGGGAATCACTCCAGATTTAGTGGTGCTCGGTTGGAACTGGATTGCATGAGTAAAACTGGGCTTGAACTTAAGTCTCATTACAAAAAAAATCTATACTTCGAACCCCTGGTTTTAATTTGAAAAAGTCAAATTTCAGTTCGTTGGAACTCGATGAAAATCTAGGTTGAAGTCGTAAAATTGAGCTTGAACTTAAATCTCAATATTTCAATTCTTGAATCCATGGTTCTGTTTTATAAAAATGATAGCTTGAACTAAAATCTCAATATTTCAAATAAAATATGGTGTTGAAGCCCTGGACTTCGTTTGAAAAAGAGAGATAAGAGTTCAAGCGCGGATCTTTGTATGCGGGAAATCGAAATATACGATGTTTGATTAATAGATTCAAGTCTTTTTTCAAAAATAACACAACACATAATCTAAATTAATAATTTAATTAAATTTTATATTTCACATTTTTTGAACCTAAAATTAAAAAGGAGCACAATAAAAAATTTTTAAAATTTTTATTGTCTTAAAATTTAATATTAAAACAATATTACCACCATTTTGGTCCGAATGACATCATTATAGATTAAAGAATTTAATAAACCAAATACAATTCTAATTGAATTCTTAATATTGAACAAAAATGGTTTTTTAACGGTCATAATAAAAAAACATTTTTTAGAAATCGATTTATTTTTATTGTCACATTCAAAGTGAAACTTTTTAAATTAAAAAAATAATATAAAATTTATATTGAAAATTTTTTTTCATGATAGAATTTTTGTCTTCTAAATACAAAATCTGTTATTCAACTAAACTTTGTTTAAATTTGTTTAATGCGAACCATGGCTAGGCATATATTGAGGATTGCAATTCGTCTATGGAATACAGTACAAAATGGGCATATAAAGTGCACTATGTAAGACAGAGAAAGAGTATGTGAACTAAGATAGAACTGGATAATACAAACTGAATCCCATCTCCCCTGTGTGGGTTGATTGTCCAATTGGTGCCGTGAAGTTAAGGGTTCTTTCTTTCTATACTGCAAAATCATAACAAGAAAGATTGAGTAATTAAGAAAAAAGAAGATCAAATGAATTCATTTCCGAATCGTGTATGGAAATCGCCAAGTTCGTGGCAACTGTCACACGGCATCTGCCCAGTAGCAGTCAACCTATGCAGTCAAATTTAAAATCCCTTATTCAAGATTGTTAAGACTACTTACTTACTTACCTACCTTTCTATGTCCATACAGTCCATGTAAGTTCTAACAATAATATTATTTACTTTAATATGGTTTTGATCATTTTCGAAGACTACAGCCCGAACAAAATTAGGAATTTCAGTTGCTATTAAGATTTCTTACAATAATTTTTACATATTCATTAATAACAATACTACTTATTACCCAGTTCGATCAACCGATTGGAGCACAATACGATTATTATAAATCAACAGATTCAAAGGGAATTTAGATCCATTAAGCCGTTAGGCGAATAATATCAGTTACAGTAAAACGCTAAACTTTTTTTTAGAACTATTTGACCAGCACTGAAATTAAACCTATTAAATATCTTCAAATACTGTTTACTAAAACAGTAACACATAATCCAATGTTCTTAATTTAAAGAAACTTTACCACCTAAAGATAATCAGTCTTGTTATGTCAAATATCAATTAATTTCGAATTCATTAAAATTCGAAATTGTTCTTAGAAAGCTTAATTAAATTTGAGGTCAATTCTCTAAACAATTTCCTCGCTCTCGTCCCGCTTAATGTTTAATCACCAACACATCTACCATCTCTTTATTATGAAATGATTAAATTACAAAATTTTTTCATAAAATCTTATAAATTTTAGCAATTCACTGTTTAATAATACTATAAAAATTTCAATAGCTACAAAATCAACAACAAAAATAAAAAAAAATCGAATAAACTTCAACAAAAAAAGGAAACGACGACAAAGTCTTCCACTTAATTTAAAAACACAAAAAAAATAGAAAGAAAATAAAAGAAAATATTAAACTCAAAATGAAAATCGAAAAAAATTTTCTTTTCAGATAACTAATTTTTATTTTTCAATACGACAACACCGACAGCAAAACAACAACAAAAATAACAAAAACAACTAAGAGAAAGTTTATAACAAAAAAAAAATCCTTGAAAGTTTTTTTTCATTGTACCGTTTGTTTCTATTGTTTTATTTCGACCTAAATAAAGGCATTTACTCCAACCACCTCTAACGGTAAAATCCCATTCTGTCTTCAGTTACCTGTAAACTGAAACAAGCGTAGACTTTTATAACAAAAGTTTTACAATTTTGTTGTTGTACAACATGAAATGTCACAATATAACACTTTCGTCTTCTGTAGTTCTTTTCTTCATTTGGTTGTTATTGTTGCTTTGTGGTATTGTCCCCACTAATTTAGTGGTAAATATAATAATGTCATACATTTGTGTGTATGAGGTCTGTTTAAGTAAAAAAAAGTATTTCACTTGGTTTGGAAGAAAAAAGAGTGTATAGTTTTTAATGTATTTCACCTGCTGTGTGTGATTGTTATCTTTTGCCACAAAATTTTTTACGAAATAACGGTATTTCCTTTCTCCTTTTTTCTTCGTTTAATTTTCTTTATTTTTTTAACGTTTGTAATAAAAATAAAAGAAAACGCGAAAAACTAATTTTCACTGTCAAAGAAGAATATATTTTATTATGTTAAACATGTATATTTGTTGTCCTATAATGAGGACAAACTATTTGTAATCAAAAAGAATTATTAGGGGGACGAGTGTATTTTCTTCAATACGATAAAGCTACCTGATAATAATTTTTAGGAATATCGAAATTTGGATTTCGTTTAATTAGTTTTTTAAATGAATTAAAATTTAATGAATATGAAGAGTTCATGAAAAATTCCCAGTACGTAATAGTTTTATTTTTGTGAAGGTCATTTTTAGTGGACAATAGCAGTTTATTATTGATTTGAGAATTCAATTAATTGGAAGTTAAAGTTAAATTTATATGATTTTTTTTTGTATGTTTTTTAATGTTGCAATCCAGTCTGGCACCAGAGTTTTTTATTTAATTTTTTTAGTAAAGACTAAATTTGGAATGAAGTTTATGGGAAATCTCTTCCAAATGTTTTCAAAGCAAATGGCTGCAGATGTTATTTGTCTGTATTCCCTTCTTCTACCTCTACCACTCTTTGCTTTGATCTTGGTCGACTAAAACCGACTCGCAAAATTAATGAAATACTCATTTATTAAAATATTTTTCATTTATTAAGTACCATGCTACATGAACTAAAGGTTGCTGTAACGCGTGTCGCCAATTTTAAATATTGAATGATGTTAGGATAAAATTATAAATTATATTTTTTTATTAGATATGGCCAGCGTTTGAACCCGACACTTAAGGCCGACGACTTACACTATTCCATCGTACAAATGATTTGATACAAGGCAAACAGTAATTGAATGCAATTCCATACATTTGATGCCTTTCTAATTAACTGCTACAAAACTCTGCTCCGGAGGTTTATAGCAAGAACAAGACATAATATATAAAATCACATAACCACAATTGCATATATTTCCTCCAACCTTGTATGGAAACCTTCCATAATAAATTGTAATTCTTTTTATTGATTTTCATTTTCCAATATCGATTCCTTTTCCTCTTTAACAGTTTTAGGTTATAATATATTCCAATAAAATGGTATACAATCAAGTGGTCCCTTCTTAAATATGACATAAAATTATGATAAAGAAAAATGAAAAGGGGAAAAATCTGAATGACAAAACAAAAATTCAGAAATCGATTCTGACCTTTTTGATTCCGAATCTACACAATCACACCCATATCTACACACTGAGTTAAAAAACCGTACACAATAAAAAAAACTTCAATAAAAAACTTTGATTTTTTTTGTCAACTCTACTACCTTTAAATATCATTCTCCCCATTTCTCTATTCTTTTCAATACCTATTCAATATCTTTAGGGGATTCTTTATTTCTACCTGTTATATGGGTGTGGCAGGAGATTTAAAAATAAAAACAACAACAAAAAACACTGTCCTTTGAGAATACAGAATTGTTTGTCCCCTATTCTTTTTCTTCTTCTACTTTGTCAATATATTTCAGAATAAAGCTATCGAACTTTATGATTTCATTTCGTATATTTTTAGAATTTCAATTCGATTTTTTATCATTCTGTTGGTATTTACCGTTATTTTTCTGTTTTCGTAAAAGGAAATGGGAAAGAATTTTTTTTTAAATTTCGTTTTTCTGTTTATTTCCGGTATGATTTTTAGATTTTTAATAGTTCTATTTTTAGGAGATAGAGAATGTTGATCAAGGGTCGAGTAGCAAGGGGTTGAGTGAATGAAGTTAAAAAATTTTTTCGATTGTTTGTTTTAGTAAAGTGCCAATAAAACGATTAATCGGATTTTAATTTTCATCAACATTTTTGTTTTAACTGTTTTTATTTTTAGGGTCTTTGAAAATGAAAAACTGTCAAAATGAAGTCATTGAAGGGGGAATTATATTGGCATAGCAAAGACAAAATTGTGTTAAGTTAATTTGGTCAGCTATTTCGATTTGTTCAAAAAGAATTAAATCAAATTTTATTTTATCAAGTTTATTTATTTGTTTTTTGTTTTTTTATCAAGTTATAAAATTTAGGACAAAATTTATTAGTGCTAAAATGAATTAAGAACGAATCAGAACAGTAATAAAAGAGAAGTTGTTTTTTAATTAATGGATATAAGAGTTGTAAACAATCTGAGTTAGAGGAATTGGAGGAATAAAAGACTTTTAGTGACACAAAAATGATTTTATGGAATTCTTTTAAAAGTTAGAATCAAAAACAACCTTATTCTATCTATCAGGACGTTAATTAATTAATTAGTTGATATTATTTGTTTATATTCTTTAGATAGATTATCGAACAGGGGTATATAAGTGGTTCCGAATATAGATAATATTCGAATTACGAAATTAATTAGATTTAGGTATTTGAATTGCGTAGCAATTTCCAAAAATTCTATTATGGGTTCTAATGATTTATGTTTTATGAATAATGATCCATCTACCTTGACCTTCTATCAAGTCGAATTTGAAGTTTGCAGAATTAGATAAGATAGCTTTAGGTATAGCTAATTTAAAATGACGTCATCATATAACGGTACTTATATCTCAAAGTTTCCGAATACATAAATTATTAGTGCTGAGGCCGAATAAAGGGCGTTTTTAAAAGTTTGATTTTTTTTTTTTTTTAAATTTCCACTTGAAATTGCACCGATTCAGATGAAACAAGATGCATATTAAAGACAGCATTATGCCCTACAACATTGTAGAAAATAGTTTCAGTTTACTGTCTTGCAGGAAAACTATAACGGTTTAATTAAAATACTAAAAAATCTTAGGAAAATTTTGTAATGCGTTTTTCGACAGCTTGATGGTGGCGTCGCCACTAATAATTTATATATTCGGAAACTATGAGATATAAAGCACTGTTATGTGATGATGTCATCTTGTGAGTTCACAACCCCTCTGCGGAAGTAAAGCATTTTTTCGAAGTTATCTTGATTCTTTTGTATTAAAAATTAGAGGATCTTAAATTCGAGTTTTCAAAACCAAAATTCTGAATGCTACACTTCCTTATTACTAAAACAACCGAAACTAACTTCAAGATCACCATACACATTACACCATTTAATACACAATTTTTGAATTGGAGCATAATAAAATAAAAACAAACTTATTTACATTCTTTAACCTTCAAAACGAAACTGTCTATCAAAAAAATAAGTTTTTTTTTTTCAAGTATATTTTTATAAATATTATTTGAATTTTAAATTTACTTTAAAATATTACGATTACAATTTGACAGCTTTACGTTTCTTTTATAAAGAGCTTTACAAACTTTCATAAATAAGCTAATTACATTTTCTCTGAAAGTCTGTTGGATTCCTCTGAAGGTCTGTTTTATTTACGAACTCTTAACTTTTTTGAGATAACAAAACATTGACTTAGCAATTAATGGATTTGATTAAAAAATTTATTATATACTGGGCTCTATTGCACCAATTATTTATAACTAATCGAATAATCTGATAATAATTTTATTGATATTTTTCAATGTACCAGAAGCATCTTTAATAATAAATCTATGAAGCTGGATTAGTTACTGGACGGGACTTATTAATCAAAAAGTATTATTTTATAAGTGGTAAGTGGTCAGTGCAATAGAACTCAGGTCCTGTTGTATAATAAACTCCTACGGAATTACAACTTCATAAGAGTTATAATAAGCCATTTTTGGTAAATAAATTTGTATTAGAGTCACAGATTTGTCTGATACCCAGCTTAAATTGTTCAGGACTCGCAAAATGTATGAAAATTTAGTAAAGTGTTAAACTGTAGGTTTAATTGAGTGAAAAGTTTTAATTTATTTACAAACACAAACACCCCTTTTCCAATAACAATATATAAAGGCTATAAATATCATGCAAATGTTTAAAATTTTAAAAATTGTATTTGCACGCATTTAAATTTCGGAAATTCTCACATGTTTCTACTTTATGTCGAATTTATTTTTTTTTTAAATGACAGTCGTATCATAAATATGTCAAAATTTTACAATTTTAAATATCAAATTTAGCATTTAATGTTACACGATTATTAGAACTCTTATCAAAATTAAAGATTTAAATAAAAATGGAGTTCTTTACTTTTGTCTTTCTCATATATAGTTATTTTTAACCATTATAAGGTAAAATTAAAAGTTAAACATTTTATAATTAGATAATAGCGTTTACTGTTACCATTACCACAACTAATACTGTTACCATAGAAACTAATTTTACTATTAATGTAATTTTAATTATTGATCAAATTTATTACAAACTGCATACTTTAAGAATAAAAAACCCCTTTAACAATTTATCGTAAAAATATATAGGTACTTTAAATGTGGAGCAGTTTAATGTCTAAAATACGATTAACCAGAAAGCACACTATATTTTTGTGTTGGGAGGTTTATTAAACTTTTATACATTGTAATTAGTTGGAGTTTCAAATTTTCTTAACACGATTTAATTTTTTTAATTCTTTTGCAAAATTCCAAGCTTTGATTATCTGACCGATCACGGCTTATTACTTAAAGAACACGATTGCCTCAAATTAATTCGGCGGAACAGAACAATCTATAAATTTTTCTTTGAAATCTGACATCAAAAATAACACAGGATCGAACATACGAGTAATAAAACCAAACAATATTTTGAGTACAATTATTAAAGGACCTGATGATTAAGAAGATTTAAAAATGATTATGAAGATTATAACAGATTTATCCTAAACTATTATTAAGAAGAAATGTGCGTCAAAATGTAGACAATTTGTTGCTGACCTTTGACCGAAATATGACTTTAAAGAACAACAGAATTAATTGAAAACCCGATTCTTTTTTACGCGATAAAATTGTTGTTCCACAAAAATTCGGGTTAAAAGATAACCGTGTAAAAAAATTATTTTTTTTTTCAATTTAATCATGTTTTTATTATTCGCGTTATTTCATATGCGCTTAAAAGAAATTCGCGTAAACATGGAATTAGGTGCGTACTCTAAAAACAGTGTAGCCGTTCTGTCCTCAGAAGAGTAAAGTGCAAAAGTAATACTCTTCAAAACAGAAGTCATTCTGAAACGTCATCAATTGACTACTTTCTAAAAGTTTCCAGTAAATAATCGTGGAGATAAATATTGTTTTAAATTTGATTTTTATTTTTAATTAACTTTAATAATTTTTGATCCATTTTGTTTACGCTGCTGCAATTGAAAATAAATGTAATCCAATTTTTTTAAATACGTACCTGAAAAATAAAAAAAATAAAGGGATTAATAAATTTTGAAATAGTTATTAATAATAATTGATAATATTTATGTGATTTAAAATTTTATATTAAATATCCCTAAAGAAAATAGAAACAATTATGGAAGGTAAAAGAAATTTATATATATCTATCAATTTCATTTGGTATCAGCAGAGTTCGGTAAACTTAAAAATCTGCACTGCCAATTTTTGAACGAGGCCATCAAGATTTTTATTATTCTTATTTATTATTCTCAACTTTATATTGAGAATTAAAGTAAAAATATCTCTGGAAGCGTATTATAATTTAATGATAGTACGGGCCTTTGTGTTTATATCCTATAAAATCGTATTTAAGACACTTCCGATTAAAATTTTTAACATTCTACCTAAAAGTTATCCAAAATACTCAAAATTTACATAATTTTAAAATATTCTTTGACATTCCTTAAGTTTTAAATTCCATCTTAAGAAGCTTTTAAATACCAATTTAATGATACTTAGAACTTAGTGTTGCTCATAATATATAATAGAATTGTGAATGTATAAAATAATATTTTATTATGGATCCCTGCATATATATATTTAAATCATTTTTAATAATAAATTTAATTTATATAATAAATTTTAATATATTTTTATACAGAACCATTTTTTTATTCTAGTTATCATTTTAGTATTCAAGTCAAAATATTATTTTTTGAATTCATCAACGCGTCTAACGTTCATGGCAAAATCTTTTTATTGCAAAATCAACAAGTTTTTGTTTTAAATTTTTATTAAGAAACTAGACATTACGCCCTAAAATGTATCAATTTAAAAATTTAAACTGGAAATTATTCAATGGCCATGAAAATTTTTGGTGTTTTTAAGAAAATAATTAATGAATTTTGCTCAAATTCTGACTTAATTGTGTATATTTTAATGCAGACACGTCTTGACCTTTTCTTTCAGTTTTAAAGCGAAATTGACGTGGGAATGTCCTTTAAAAATTGTTGGTTTATTGATTTTATTTCAAATAATATATTTCATTTTATTTATTTTTTAAATAAAGTGGATTTGGAGAACTTTAAACATTAGGTTTCTTGTCTGAATATTAGTACTCTATTTGGAAGACCAGATGATGAGCCTTAAGTTTTTTAATAAATTTGAACATTACATCGAACCCCATGTATTTTGTAAAATTCGTCTACTCACACGCAATTCAAATAGATTATAGCTAAAAATTTTCCGAAAGCATTAAAAGAATCATAATTTTAATTTAAGAATATTTTAAAACCTTTGAAATTTTTTTTAATATTGCATTCTTTTAGGTGCCATTAGCAATATTCCTTAAAGAACAAAAGAAATTTGAATACCAGTCAATAAAAAACTAATTCTTGAATGAATAAGATTTAAACAAATGAAAGTAACATCGAATTCCGAGCTATATATAATCTTTTCCAAAAGCTTTTGAATGACCTATTGTTAAAAATTCACACCCAATTGTAATAGATTTTAATTTTGAATTTCCAAACATAAAAGAATTAAAATTAATATAATATGCAATATTATAATATAATAACATTAAAATACAACACAATATTTTGATTATTCGGAAAATAAAAATGTTAATATTGCATACTTTTAGGTCTCGATGACATTTTTCAGACAATTACGATTACGACGTAATTTCTGAACTGAAAACCATACATCAATGATAAAAAAACCAACAGAGGTTTAGTTTTTTATTTTTTTTATGGAAATTTTCATCTTTTGTCCAATAATCACATGGTTAAATTATAATATTATTTAAAGAGTTCTTTTATACTTATCCTTTTTTTTCTTAAATGTGATGTCTAAGAAATGAAAAATAAAAACCATATCAGAAAAAATAAATAAATTCCAAAAAGAATACGAGAAGATGGCGTCCGATTGTCGTTTCAAGCTCGAATTTTTTTTATCATCTATTAAATAGAAGGATAAAAGTCATATTAAAGATTTTCTGCTGCTTATATGTACATTCCATTCTTTTTACTAATTCTTTTTCTTTTCATTTCTTTTATTTATTTTTTTTTTAAATATTTAATGAGATAAATAAGAAAACAAGAAAGAATATAAAAGTTAAATAATATTATTCTTATCCGTTATTTTATGCGAGTTATTTGAAGAAAAGAGACAAAAAATGACTAAAAAAATGTCCTTTCTTGGTTTTGAAGAATTTAATGTTCTTATTATTTTCTTTTATTTTGTTTTTTAATGACATTTAAAAAAACATTTAATATTAAATCTTAAGATAATATCTTTAATTTAATTTTTATAAAAATAGAGTTATATTTGTGGCCATTATTATTACCAATTTAAGAAAACACGTTATTAGTACCTAAAAGTATGCAAAATATTTTGAAAATATTGTTTTAAATAAAAATTTGAAAACTTTAAATGTTTTTAATGAAATTATTTTCTTAAGGAAAAAAATTCATATATTAACTGAAATCTCTGTGAAAGTTGGGACGGGCATTTTTAATTCAACTGCATGATAATTTATATAATATTTTAAATCAGATATAATGTTTTTCAGAATAAATGGTGTCTGCAACTATAGACTAATCATTGATATCAGAATGATGTTAATGTTCTTTTAAAACTCTTTTAAATCGCACACATTGCATTACCTACTATAGGAAACACATTTAATGGGATATATGTGTACATACGTGCGATTTGCGCATAACTAATACATTTCCGTAAGCGTGTTTCGTAACCTCAATAGTTTAACTGGGTAGGAACGAGCATGTTTTGCCCAGTTTGTTTCTCGTTGGAAATTCTTTAGTGAAGTCATTTTTAGATGTTTCATTTCTTTAATACAGGAGCTACTCCCTCCAAGATATTTATAAAACAAGATTAGTGACTGAACTTTACGACGATGGATTGAGTGAGCGTTGAGGTGACTTTAGGATCACTTAGTGCAACAGAATCAAAAACCATATTTCTAATATAACTTTTTTTCGTATAAAATCTCCCACCACTAAGGAATAATTAAGGTTTTAGATCGATGGACTTACTCAATTTTGGTAGTTTGAACCCTATGCCTCATTTGTAAATATAAAATAATATATTTCAACTCCATCTTTAACTAAAATTAGTAACTTGAATTAATCACTTAATATTTCGCTAGCTAAAGACAGCGTAATTTTCGTTTTTAAAATGTTTTTATCATTTAGCTTTTTCTGAAAACTTATCATTATAAATTTAAAAAACGTTTATAATATGCATTTTTAAAAACTTTTGTGGTTACTTTTCAATCATCGGTTGTCATTTCCTACTTTCACACAACTCTCAATTTTAATAAATATACTACATCCGATTATTAATTTTTTTTAATAACCTAGTTTTAATTCCTATTAATCCCCATTATTATCTAAGAATTTAAAATTCAATTTTCAATCTTAAGATATATAATTAAAATTTAATTGAATTAAATAATCTAAATCAATTTTAAATTTAATTTTCATTTCAACTCAAATCTCAGTGATTTCAATTTAAAACTTTAAATTTTTCTTAAAAATACAAAAAGCTGGAACTTAATAATAATAATAACAAAAAACTGAAATCCTTTTGTAATTATTATCCTTGTAAAACATAAAATAAATTTTAAATCATTTTTATATCCTTTCTCTTTGCACACACACACACACACATACAAACTCATAAAAAAACCACTTAATTTAAAAATAAAATAATAATGTATATATATATATATATATATATATATGTATTGTGAAAACTATTGATTTTCATATTCTTCTCAAATTTCCTTTAATATCATCATCATCAGATATTAAACTACAATATTATATTTTAAGAATATTAAATACGATATTGCAATTATCTGCTGATATTTAATATATTATAGATATACATATACATCTACATATACATCTTCTACATAATTATTACGTGTCCCCGCGTCATCGCCCATATCCCCATTAACTTTTTATTGGCATGATACTTTAAGAATTGAAAGAAAAATTTTCAATTTAAGTTTTTTTTTAGGTAAAAATTTAATTGAGAGAAAGAGATAGAAAGCAGATGGGAGTTTGAGGAGTTTATTATTTATGAAAGGAATAAAAGGAGAAACAATATTAAATGAATGTGTGATAGATGTGGCAGAATATAGCAAAGTCTTAAAGGTTAACAATGCTATAGACATAGACATATCTCCAATATCGGGTTAAACTTTGCATTTGCAGAAAGTCATTAAAATTTTATAACTTTCATAAATCGCAGTTTTTTATATTTTCATAACCACAAAAAGAACCTCCAAGAAAATAGTGTCAGTATTATTTTTTAGAAATTATATGACAGCGGCAGGAACATCAATAATCTAGCGTTCATAATTCTATATTTTGTCTGATCTACAGTGACAGAAACAGGGACGTCAATGATCTAGTATTGCTAATTATAATATTTTTCTTCAGCTACATTGACATAGGCAAAGACATCAATGATCTACTAGCATTTTTAATTCTAATATTCTAACCCATTAGTCCTCCTGTTTGGTATTTAATGGATTTCACATTCATGGTAAACTAAAGTAGTATTCAGAACGAGTATAACAGAGTACGCAAAACCACGCAGAGAAGTATAAGACGTGACAGAAGGAAACAAATAGAAAACTTTGCTACGGAAGCGGAGATAGCAGCGATGAACAAAAGAGGTGATGGCAAAGCCTTATATAAGATAACAAAAATTCTTTCTGGTCATTCACCAAAGCAGCAAGATATTATCTTGGAAGAAGATGGAAGGCTTCTGGTGTCGATGGATGATCAATTTCGGAGGTGGAAGGACTACTTTTGCCGTTTGCTAAACGAAAAATTTTATACAGCAATCTGCATCAAAAATCTCTGAAGAACCTAAGTTGATCACACAGGGATATTAGTACAGCACAACCCACGAAACCTAAAATCAAAACTGCCGTGTTGCTCTTGAAAGATAACAAAGCTGCATGAATTGACCAAATACCCGCTGAACTTCTAAAAGCAAATGTCCCCGTAAATATATTATTTTGATTAGCTTTTTGTCACAAAATTTAATAATTCAAATTTTTTCACTTTTGTAATTGAATTGGAATAAATGTATATAGGCAGATATTCTTCTCCTATTGACCCAGGCTATAAGGGAAGAAGAAAAGTACCTGAGTAAGTGGAAAAACGGAGTTATTATTAAGCTGGCTATGTCTACAAGCATGCGTACAGAATACTCAACACATCAGCTAATTATACTTCTACTAGGTTCTAGGATCCAGTAAGTAAGTAAGTAAAGTATTATTCATATTCCAGCCGTCATATTGCATTTTAAACATATTACTGTGGCGGTTAATGCTTTCTGCTACGAATTCCCTGATCCCTTTCTCTACTTCTACTCTCTGCTTCCGGCACTTTTTAAGTGTTAACTGCTCAACTTTTAGACTAATTACCTGTCAATACTATAGGTACATTGTGGAACAAGGGCGCATATTATATTCTTATTAATAGAATTGATCTTAATGAATTCCACACACAATATAAACATGGGTAAGTACTAGCCTTATAACATATAGAAACGTTTTAGATTTTCAATAGATACAATTCTATTAGTTATATATTGTAATAATTATATATCTGTGAGTTATATTTTAAAATTAAATTATTTGTTTATACGTTTACAATGTACAATGTACATTATTAATAAGATATTGGAAATTATCTGTTCTGAAAAAATAAAAAAAAATTTATACGGAACACCCTGTACGTATTTATTGAATTTTTTAACAAAACATTAAACACATAATAATTATTATAATTACAATTTATTTAAAATTTTTTTCAGTTTGATGATTTTCTCAAAGTTAAATTTAAAATTTATCAGTTTTTGATTGTCGAGGCTGAATATTTGAATTTGAAATGCATCCTTTATATATTTATATATACATATACATATATATATATATATATATATATACATATACATATATATATATATATATACATATATTCAATAAATAATTGCATTCGTATATTGATTTATAATAATTTTATGGAAAGGACATGGTAATAATATAAAACGCATATAGACAATACTTTTATTGTATCCTTGTTATATTTTCTCAGTGTCTTTTACTTTAATTTTTTGTCTCTTTCTAATATTAAAGGATAACAAATAAAACAATTGTTTCGTTTTCTTCTCGTTTGTTTTTTTTTTTTTTGGCAAAGATACAAACTTTTGTAGTATAATATGTGTAAAATTACAAATTTATATTTAAAGTGTTTTCAAGTTCAATTTGAATTTTTCAAAAAAAAAAAAAAAAACAAAAATATTTTCTTCAATGGTTTGAAAATATTCTAATTTTGGATCCTATTTTTTTTCTCTTTTTATCTTTATTACTTTTTTTTTGTTTTTTTTTTATTTTTTAACCTCGAAAATGTCGAGGTAATTTATTTTATAACCTACAAAATCCTTTCACCATATACAAATATTTCCATTGATCTAAATTTAGATAGGAACTCATGTTCTATGTTTGTTATGATGAAAAGAGACAGCAATATAATAGAATACAAAACTTTAAAAAAGAAAAAGAAATGGCATATTTTTAGAAAATATGATATGTTCATTGTCATGAAATCAGTTGATTCTGATGACGTTAAATACAATTTATATACATTTTGTTTGTTTCAAAAATTTGTTTTTTAAGAATGGAAATTGGAAAGGATATCGATATCCTGTTTGTATAATAATTGATTCAAGGAAATTAAAATCTGATTATTATTTTAATAAATTTTAATTGAAATTGTAGAATATGATTTTTTTGACAATGGTTTTGTTTATTGTAATCGCCTAAATCTAATTTAACTTTGTGTGCATTTCTCCGACGGGATCATGGTAGCCTCGATTAAGGTTTTGAATAAAGCCTGGAGTGTTATTTCCCATTTAATGATAAATAACGTCCTGGGAATTTATTCCTCATATTAATTGAGACATAAAGCATCGGGATTTTATTTCTCTTTCAATCTAATCTCCAATATTTAAAGAAATAAATCCACGGATTATTAGTTTTTATATGTAGATAATATTTTGAAGAGATCTTATAACTAGATTGAAAGAGGGTTGGTACTAGCCTTTTGTAGATTTTTAAATGCAATCCTAATTAAGAATAGGGTAAATAAATAACCAAAACATATTTTAATATTCTGGAAAATGAAAAAACTCTGATTTCGAATGCAATTCTAAGATTCTGCCTTACTAATTTGCAACCCTTGAATTAAAAACCCTTGGCTTTATTTTCTTTTTTTGGGGATTTATTTCTCAATTACTATGTCTTATTTCTCATTTAATGAAAAATAACATCCTGGAGGGTTAATTTTGCGGGTCTTGATTCAGGGAACCGGTGAGAAAATGTTAAAAAACTACTTTTAACGCCCAATAAAGATGGTAACAATCAACAGATTCTTTAAACTCTTAAAATCAACATTTAAATTTAATATATACCTTTATATACCAAATGTTCCCCTTTACCTTACACAATTTCTAATCTTCATTCCCAAAGATTTCTTTGGAAAATCTGTTCCACAAAATCAAAAATTAGTTTAAAAAGACCATCAAGTCCGAGGTTTTATATTTTACTTTTTTAAATTATTAAATCGCCTTACAGACTACAACAAAGGGGAAAATTATTCACTTATTCGGGAAAAAAAATCACCAAAACTTAGAACGTCATCAAGGTAAAGATATGAATGTTTATTTAATTGAACAAGATCATAAAGAATTACGGAAAGCATAACTATAGTAAATTTCAAATGTCCCAATTTTTTTTATAAGAAGGCAGGAATGGCGGAGCCACAAAAATTGGACGAACTTCTTTCTGGTAGTAATGCGGGACTTATATAATCAAAATATAATTCCTTGTAAAGCTAAACTTTATAATTAGATATTTAAAACAAATAACAGTTTTGCAGAATAGGATTGAGGAACGGAAGATTCGAACTGGTGTTGGAACCCAAAATTACTTAAGGTATAAAAAACAAAGTAAAAGGAATATCCACCATTTTAAGGATAAAATTAATCCTATGTTTTATAATTAAATCAAGGCAGTACCAATCACCATAGTAAAACCAGAATTTTTATTGGAAAACTACTTCGTAAAATTTCTTACAATTTTCTGACCAATAAAATCAATACATACTATAAAAAAAATATTTTAAAATAATATAAGAAATTAAAATTTCATGGCCATTTTTTTAAATCTACGGAAATTGTCAAAATTTTCAATTCTGTAAAAATTATTATGAACTAAGAAGGTTACGGTCAAATATTAATTTTGGAAAAAAAAAATATTAATTTGAGGAAATTGAAAAATAATGAAAAATTATAATCTAAAAAGAAGGATATTCGTAAGGATTAAAACTTTCCAAGGACAATTAAATGAAATCAAATTTTAAGTAATAGATTTTACAGGATTTTCAAGGTCTGCTGAATTTCAAAAATTAGGGGAAGTTTATAATTAGTTATATGATTACTTAGCCGTTAATGGGTTAATAAATTTATTAAAAAAACAAGAGTCAACCCATGATATAATATAACAAACAGGATCTGTACCTAATTTTGTTCATCAATTTATTTACTACGCGATAACTACAGCATGTCACATAGCAATTTTGGAAGCTAAAATGTTATTATATTTACATTTTAATTCATAAAATATGGTTATAACCAACATGTAAACTTTGTTTTGGATATAACGTACTTTGGGTATTAATCAAATGTTCAATAAAACTTATTCATTAATGAAGACTTACTAAATATAATCTTTTCACGTAAACTAGGTCCTGTTTCACATCAAATTGTGTGTTTTAAATCAATTTTGATTAAAAGTTTCTTGAGATCCATCATCCGGTTTACCATATTAGAAAAATATTACTCCCAGTATCGAAAAACATAAATACAACCGCAAAAAATTAAAAAACTCCGACTTTCAAACCCACTCTAAAAAGCCATTAAAAATTAATATGAACTTTCTTCAGTCACGTCTGGGGACGGACATAATATTTGTTCAGTAAATTATTCGCGGTGCAATTAATTCACTTGCCGTTCGTGAACAAATGCCGCTCTGAACTTTTTGATACTAAAGTTAACAAATTAACTTGAGATCCAGACTTAGCGCCAGCATAAGAAGTGTTCGTAGATTGTATGACAGATCGTATGATTGTATTTTTCAATAAAACTCGGATATAAAAAAAAATTACGAGACATGGGTTGTTATAAAATGCTAAATGCTAGAACTCATTAAACCCTGGCAATTAAAACATATTCTTAATACCTCGACTACTTAACACCGCTATCTTTTGTCATTTAAACAATATTTTACACTCACAATATTAATATTTATTTTAAAAATTTTCGAAATTTATTGTACTCAATTAATATCAATTGATTCCAATAAATTTCCTCAAAAATTTAAAAAATTTTCAAATCTTATAAAATTTATTTTTTTTTAAATTCGACTTAAATTTTTCCAAATTAATCATTAAATATAAAATACAATAATAAATTATGACATATACTACATAAAAAATTAAAATGACATGTCTTGAAAGACTATCAATTATATATTTAACATGAAAATTATAATTTCCATTTTTCATATTTTTTTAATATATACATATATATACATATATATTTTCTATTCACTTTTAAAATTCATCTAAAAATATATACTCGCTTACATTTCAAAAAATCACTCACGCGTTACATTTTAATGACATAAAATCAATAAATTTAGAATTGGCTGCCTTTTTGTCCAAAGTTTATTGGGAGCATAATAATGGAAAAGAAATGGAGAAATTTTGTATTTTATTAGAAAAAATATTTATTAATAAAAATAAAACTACTTATTAGTAGAGACGTTAAATAAACATTAATTGAATAAAAACTATACTTTTTTAATAAAATACAGCCATTTAAAGTCAAATCGTACAATTTTTTAATACACAAATCATACCTCAAATGTCAATTTATTTTGTTGTCAAAATATTGAAAGAACAATAGAAAATAATTGAAGTGTAATTCATTAGAGAAATAAATAAGTTATAATATAAACAATCAAGTACACAATACAAGTACTTGTATTCTTATTAATCACTTGTTGTTAGTTTCAGGGATGTTTATACACCATACATGTTCTATGAATATTTCCCAATGTTTCAATGTATTGTTTTACTTAAATAATTTTTCATATAAATAATAACTGTAAAATTAATGTATTAATCAGTTTTTCATAAATTTTAGCACAAATAGTAATTGTTTTTTACAATTTTAATATTAAAAATTACTAGAAATTATACTGAGTACAATTTGTGACTTGAACAACTATCATTTTGTCACAAATGTACAGGTTGCGATATTTGATTGGTTATTACTTCAAATCCTCGATTTAAACAAAGATTTACTGTGGTTCCAAAAACTCTGTAACACTCTTAAGAAATATTTAAAAGGATTGTACTAGATTTTAGACTTTAGTAAATAGACTTAGAGCCGATCAATTACTAATCAGGATATCACTTTTTAACAGTTTGACAAAATTGACAATTTGTTTTTTACAAAATCCTTTGTTTAAAATGAATGTTTTACAACTTATCGGCTGTAAATTGTCGGATTGTCAATTTTTATGAAATAGAGCACTAATTATGTGAGTAGTAAAAGTCAAATTAAATTTTAAAAAGCAAGCAAAAAAATATCCTCTGAACAGACTTATGAAGGCTTTAAGCAGCCTACCAATTTACTATTTGCAATTCTGAGCCTTAAGATCCTGAAGGATCAAATTTTATATAACAAAATATATTTTATTTATATAATGCATTACATACCTACAATACTCTAAAGGAATATCTTAAAACTTGTGTAACCATGTATTTCTTATTACATGTAATTTATAATTATTTGTTTAAAATTAAATTAAATGGTGTTCACACAAGTATTATATTACATGTCTTTATATAAATTAAAATATTTTATGTAATTTTTTAATTTGTACTTTAAATTTTCAAAATTTAAATTTTAAAAAACTAGTAATAATCTAAACAAAATGTAATTGATGTTAGATCATCATTTTATAATATGTAATAATAACATAATTATTTATCTAACATATTTTTAATATTAAAATTTATTGTTATAATTATTATTTAATTATGTTTTGCAATTAAGTTAATTAGTCTATATTTTATTGACAAATAAATTATTGATTAGAATAACTATTATGTATATATGTTTATTGTCAAAAAATTCATTTTATTAATTTATTTTATTTCTAAAACAATTTTTTTCTGAATAAATTAATTATTATAAATAAATTAAATAATAAATCAATTTAATTGTTAAATTTTTAAATTTTAATTAGAATCTAAATTGTTCTATGTATTTTTAAAGTTATGTGACTTTATGAAAAATATATTGAAAAATTTATAATATATATTCAAGCTTTTTAAATATACCAAAGAGTAATTGCTTTTGATTTAAGAATCAACTTTTTATATCAAGTTGTATAAATAAACCGTTATTACCTTCAATATTTTCTAAAATCACTATAACATGCATGTAATTAACTGAGTCAGTACGATTTCTTCAAAGTAATTATAATTTTCATATTCCTAATGGAATAAAGTACTCTAAATGCTATAAAAATTTGTAAATAGTATAAAACATCTGGAAACCCTAATTTTATATATATTTACTAAAAATAAATGATTTATTTTTAATTATTTAAATATATAACTTTCTATACGTCAAAAAATCAATTACCCAACAATAGAACAAATTTAAGTAATTCCATATAATGAATCCTTCGATGAGTACTTTTAACAGATATAAGACATTGAAGCACGACTCAATCTTAAATTTAGAATTAAGTCACTCATATTTTATTTTCAATCATATATTATTTTAGAAAAATATAATTTTCACTTAATTAACTGTAAAATTCTATAAATTTTAAATTTCTATTCGTTATATACTTTGAGTACTTTAATTCATAATAAACATTGCATGAAATCAAATCAGTACATAAGTACTTTAAAATAACCATTGAAACAGAAACATTATAATTTTATTTCATAAATCTTATATGAACATAAATATAAATGAAACTTAATATTAAAATTTATTAACAATCATTTTTCATTTTTATTTTCTAAATTTTCTTTACAAAAAAATACAAGCAAAACTTTCCCAAATAAAAAATAGGAAACAATTCATAATGAAATATGGTCAAATAATTTTAATATACCAATTTCATATTTTCCTATTTTATGTTCTTTGTTATGAATAGCATCCATAGATTCCGAATAACAATAAAAATGAAATATTAATAATATATTATAAAAAAAAAACCAAATAAATGCTAAATAACTTTAGTTTATTCTTGATTTAATTGGATGTCAACAGTATTTTAAGAGGTCTGTTAATAGCATATTTGGAATAAAAATTTATTTTTATTAAGAAATTATGAAAAGTTTCAGTCCATGGGGTCTTATTATTTTTAAAAAGGTCTTATTTTAGGAAATTAATTTCTATAATAAAATATTAACATATGGTTGATCATTGAAATGGATATTGTGTTCGTGAAAATTAAATTTCACTATCCACGGTTTTCATATTATTATTATCTTCATTATTTTCATATTGTTGACAGCTGTCACAAAATTGCAATCCAAAAAAAAATATTCAAATTTTATAAATAAACCGTTACTACTTTCAATATTTTCTAAAATCACTAAGACAAAGGACGTAATCAATCGAGACAGTGTGTTTTCTTCAAAGTAATCATATTTAATTTTAATTATTTAGCAATTACTCAATATCTTTAAGGAATAAAGCACTCTAAACGTTTCCAAAAATTTTGGAAATAATATGAAACATCTGGAAAATCTACTTTTATTTATTTACTAAAAATAAACTATTTATTAATTAATAAGTATTCAATACCAAAGTAATCAAAATGAAGTAAAAGTAATCACAATCAAAATTTAAGATGCCTAAAAGTATGCAATTTCGATTTAAACTAAAAGAGTCTTAAAGAAATGTCTTAAAAAATTACTTGTATCTTTTACCAATACTTATATAATAAAAAAAAAATTAATAATATAACAATAAAAATTTAATTTTTCTTTCCTAAAATCTATTTTTTAACTTATAATATTTATTATTTTATATTTAATTTCTATTTTCTTATTTCATATTTTCCTTCACCATGTTTTTTCCAAAATCTTTTATTTCATTTTGTATTTTCATTTTGTTTCATTTAACCAATTCTTATGTCATATTCAAAACTATATAAATCATTTGCAAGTATATAATATATATTATAATAATAACATAACTAACCCTATATAATTGAAGTATACATATATATACAGTTTGTAAAATGAAAATGTTTGACAAAATTTCATTTCAATACTAGTTATTTTTTTTCCCATTATTTTTTTTTTTTATTAATGACACATATTTGATTAATATCTACATACATAACTACCATCATATGTATGTGAATATATTTTATAATAACATGTAATAAATTTTGATGTTTTTCTCTTTATATGTAAAAAAAAAAAAGAAAAACTACCGCCCAATCTTTCCAGGAAAATTAACATCACAAACAATGCTACCTACAATGAATGAATTTTTGTGACAAAAAATATTCAAAAAAAATTTTGTCTATACACCCATATTCGAAAATTATAATTTTTTTTTTTAATAATATGTTTTTAATTCAGAAATATAATAAGTTTTATGTATATATATATATATATAATTTTATTTATATATATATATGTTTAATAGAATGTCCTTCAATATGTATTTTTGGAAATAAATTAAAAAGCAAAAATTATATATATACGTGTATATGTGTTCATATATGTATGTATGTAAATAATAAAAAGACTATAATCAAAATAATGGACGTAAGAATATTATAGGTTTATTAAAAAAATACACATATATAATTTTTATTCGGAATATAATTGTCAAAATAATATTCAGAATTAAAATCATTGCAGATGTGGCAGAGCTGGGGTTTTTACAAAAGATGAAATAGGCAAGATGTACATGAAAGGCAATATAATATTGTAAGATACAATATTGTAAGATGTTGGTTCCAGTTTATGGTCTTACTGGATACATATAACATTCTAATTAAAATACTACAAAATCTTAGGAAAATTTTGTAATGCATTTTTCGACCAGTAGATGGCGGCAACGCCACTAATAATTTATCTATTCGGAAACTTTGAGATATAAAGTACCGTTATATGGTGACGTCACGGCATGACATTGATAGCTCACAACCCCTCTCCGGAAGAATATCCAAGTTATATTTAAATTACGAATACCTTGAGTTCTTAACATTTGGCTTTGATTGAAAAAAAAAATTCGGTTCTTACGAATTCAGAAAGAGACAATTTGAAAACCAATAGGTGCTAAATAAAGACAAAAGACTCAAAAATAATCAGGTCCTTGAATTGAGAAGGGTTTCAAATAATGATTTCTCTCTATAATTGTACGCAGCTGCTCCTCAACTAAGTTTGCAGTAATCACTGGACTCTAAGTTAATAGTGCACCTTCAAATTTAAGAAAAAGGGTAATATTTTAAATTTAAGTATATGAGTCCTTCTGTGGAATTGAAAAATAGATATCCACTCAAGTCACAAACATTTTTAACCAAAAGGAAAATTAATTGCATCTGTGACCAAATATATAATGCAAAATTATACATATACTTATAATGTTACTGGGTGGTAAAGTAGTTACAGTGGTAACTTTTCATTCGAAAGCCCCAAATTCGAATTCAGTAAAAGGGAAAAATCAATATATTTATCTAGTTTTCAACTCGACTCAGCTTTATAAAATCAAAAAGTATATAGAAAAAGTATTTATATTTTTGGTCAAACGTCTACTCTTAAGGCCATTTAGCAATCCATCTATATATCTGTTTACACGATAACTAAAAAATCAATTCCTAGGTTACCATCTTATATTTAAATTGTATGCGGAATTCATTAAGATCAATTTTAACAATTTAACTAAAATATGTTTCGTTTTGGGTCTGAAATTTCGGAGTAAAATTTTTGGATAAATCTATTTTTTTGAAAATCTCGGTCTCTTTTTTTATATTCTGACAACAACTCATAATTCTGATTTTGTATCCAGCTCTTAAATACTTAAAACGAGATTTAAAAAAAAATACTAAACCAGGATTATTGAACGCTCCCATGATAGAATTTTATATGTAAGCTAATAAATAGCATTGTTATCCTGCAATGCCATAAAAATAAAAGAATGCTTTTAATCCCTTATCACATTGCATTAAGTCCTTTAAATACTTAATTATATTCAGATATCAAATCGTATCTTAGTAATAAGAACACAAACCATTATTCAACTAGAATATCTCTTATTCAAAAAAAAAGGGTCAACTAAAATAAAATGACGTAAAATAAAATGACAACTTTTAACAGTTATATTTTATTTTTAATTTTTTTAAGCAGTATTTATGTTTAAAACGTCGCCAAAATAGATGAAGATTTATATCATTTGTTTCATTATTATTATTATTTACTTCTTTTTGTTTTCTCACTTTCTCTTTCCCCTCCTCCCACTCTCACATTGTATCTTTATTTAATACTTTGATTTTAAAATTTTAATATTTTGTTTCACTTTTCTTTGTCACTTTTTTTGACACGTCTTGTTTCTTGTCTCATATTTTTTTTTATTTTTTTTTTATCTCACTTCATTTTAATACTTACTGTGTATTTAATAACTGTTATTAAAAAATTATTTTATGATACTTGTTGTTGTTTTTTGTTAATATTAAATTACTGTTTAAAAAAAAAACACACAAAAAATTTTGACGTTTTTCTTGTTTTTGACGTTTTTCAGTAAGTTTCAATGTAAATGTAACGGTGTAATTGTATTTTATAAAGAAGCAAGACGAAAAGAATATAATAGTTACTTTCTCCTTTCTCATTCTCTCTTGTATTAAGCAGAACTTACTTTTTACGATGTACCGTTATTTTATTGAAAACATTTTAGTTTTCTGTTTCTTTTTGCTTAAATTGACTCAAGATTTATGACTGTTGTTTTGAAAACATTCTTCTAACTGTGTTTGTTTTCTTTGATAAAATAACTGCACATGTTGTATACACTTTCTAAGTTTTAATGTTTTATACGTATATATATAACTTTTATTTTAAATTTTACTTAAAGTTGTCATTCATTACTAACTTTTAGGTTTAATATATCTTAATTTTTCAGAAAGTGAAAAGGAATATTTAACGGTAGTTTTAAGCATATTTTTAAAATAAAATTTTTATTTAATTTTTCTAAAATGTTTCAATTTTTGCGTTTGTCTATCGGAAAATGAAATTTTAAAATTAGAAAGTTTGAATAAAACATTGTTATAGCCTATCTACAAAGACGCTTTCATTTCGCTCTCACAGCGTAGTCAACAAAGGACTCAATAAAGGAATGTACATGACAGAGTTTTTTTGACATTGTTTTGTCTACAAAATTTCCTGAATTAAAAAATATTCAATAGATTAAAGTTTAAAGTATAGCTATTTTGAATAATGATTTGTTATTATTTAACCCTAGATACAAAAAAAAATTTATAATTTTACTAATTTTTTATTTTGACAATATATTTCCTTATTTTTCAATAAAAAATATTTTTCAAAATTCAATAATATGACATTTGAATACTTAGAGAAAGCAAAAAAGTTAAAAGTTAAACAACTTTTTTAATGGATGCGTAATGGCTTCGTCAGGGCTGCGTCTATTTTGACACTTTCATAAAATTCAATACATTTAACTTAGTTTGACAGATAGCTACTGGTAGAACGCAAAACGAGAGCCTTCACTGTAAATAAGCTTTTATGAATAGCCCCACGAAACTCTCCTAACTTAGAGAGTTAAAAGATCTATATAAATTATAAAAGAAGTTCTAACTTGTTTTTCAATTTGAAATAATGCCAAATTATACAGTTAATTGTTTTAATCTTAAGATATTAAGCAAAGTGTGCGAGCTTTTGCAGTTAAGGAATAAATGAACCATATTACCTGAAGCTAGTAGGTTTTTCAAAATTATTTACTCTCCTTATCTCTTAAAGAGTTAAAGTTAAAAACTTGGAAATTTTTCAATATGGTAAATTTTCATGGTGAAAAATTTGAAATTTACTTTATTTTTAAACATTTGTAAATTTCACTTTAGACATATACATATAGGTCCACATATACATTTCTTAAAGTTCACACAATCCAAAGCTTATATTTATAACATTTTTAATATTTGACAATTAACTTCGGTACGATATTTGCAACATCAGAAAAGAAGCAAGAAACGTATGGAAAAGTATATATATATACATATATGATCAAACGTCTCCTCCTAAGTCCATTTAGCGATATCTATCCATCCGTCAATTCACACGAGAGCTCAAAAATTAGTACTGTTATTAACATGTCTTTATTTTGGAATTTGCATTGTAGTTCGTATATTTAAACACCTCACATGACCATAGATACTATAATACTAACCTACTTGGATCCTTAACCATACACCCATATTCGAAAATTATAATTTTTTTTTTAATAATATGTTTTTAATTCAGATATATATATATGTTTAATAGAATGTTGCATTGTAGTTCGTATATCTCTTAAACACCTCACATGACCATAGGTACTATAATACTAACCTACTTGGATCCTTAACCACTTGTTAAAAATAAAATTAATTAGCACCAAATAATTATATTAATAATATAAATTAGCATCTGATTTAATAACCCAAAGAGTGTGGATACGAGGTATATGTCATGAAACATTTCAATTGAAAAAAAAAATTGTTCAGGATTCCACCTAAATAAAAACATAAGACGTATGTTTTCTGTTAAAAAAATTTTAATTTAACATGTACTTATACAAGACGGTCGAAAATACGCAACGTACTGTTGAAATATAAACTAAATAATGAACGCAGGGATCGATTTTGGGATTCGTCGACGTATATCCGGAAAGCGTATTGTACGCTGTATTTTGTATGCTTTGAATTAATTTTGGGCCAGAAAAAAATTTTTTTTCGCAAAATCGCCTTGGTAACTAAATATAAAAATCTAAATATAAAATATATTATAACATTAACAAAATACCCTGATTTTATGATAATAAACTAAGAATATTCCTCATCCTTTAATATTGAAAATTTTTATTATATTATATTTCATTACACATATCAATAGTTGCGGGGTCCAAATAGCTTCAAATAAATATTTCATTGATTTATTTCACATTTTCAAAATATTTCCAAACTTTTCTCCAAAAATTTTCAAATACATATTATATTTGACTTAAAAAACCAAAATTATATAAATTACACCTATCTTAATTCAAGTGATTATCGAATATATCTTGAATTCAAAGGAAAATCCATAAAATTCTCCTGTTTTCAAAAATAAAAAAACGAACAACAAAAGAATAAAATAAATACTTTAAAAAAATATCCTTAGGCACAATTTAAAAGTAAATAATATAATCTGACAATTGTCCTTTTTTTCTTCAAAAGTCCTTTTATTAACAATCGTAAATTATAATGAAGTTAAAAAAGCTGTGAAGAATCTCCAGGTCCCAATAAAAAACGATCCTATCCGAAGAATAACAAAAAAAAAAGTTTATTTTATGCTAGTGAAAAGTTTCCATTTAAACTTTATTTATTTAAAAAAAAAATTTTATTGTCCAAGATAACACGAAGGTTATAAATAAGAAGTTGAAAGATGCAGGGTCATAATTCCCAGGGTTATAAGTCCTTAGGAACTCATGAGACATAAAAGTTCCTAAGTGGGACGGGCATAAGTTTCTTGACAAACGGGTTGTAAGTTCTTTTGAAAGTTTATGACCCATTAAGCAAATTAAAATCGTTGACCCTGTTTCCACATACCTGGGAATCCTTATTTGCAAGACTTTGGTTAAAAAATCAGCATTGACTTTTTTTTCCAAATAACCTTTTCAAAAGTAGTTAATATGTAAAATTATTATTTGTTTTTTAATTTTGGAAAAAGGGAATACCCTGGTTTCGAACCCAATTCCAAAATGTATGTTAATTATTTTTGATATTACAGTTCAAGAATATTTTTCTTTTTGCGAGGGTTGATGGAAAGCTTCGAACACCTCCCAGAATCACAATGCGGTGTTCATCTAAGTAGTGTTGGACTTTAACCAACTAAAACCACCCACCTTTTTTTAAACCAAACTTGGAATCGACCTATAATACATAAATGTATTGTTTGGTTTTTGGAATCGAGATAGGGAAGGGAATTAGGTTTAGGACTTGGATATTTGGATTATGTTGGAACTGTATAAGGGAGTAATGACCTTCCACTCTGAGTCCAAACTCAAAGTGCCATAAGTTCCTTATTGGAAGCCCTATGGGAATTATGACACTGGGGGTTATGACACTACACCAAGTTGAAAGTATAATATGCGGAACTATAACAAAAAGTAATCTTTAGAGGAACAGAGTAGAGTCAGTAAATAATTCATTATCAGAGCGCATATAAATTCATGCCATCAAAATGAATTGAAAATATTTCGAATATTTACCGAATATATTATTAAGAGGCTGTGAAATGTGAAAAAAAAAAATTAAAATGAAAATTTTAAATGAGAAGACTTTTACCAAATTTTTTTTTTGTTGTTGTAACTTTCTTTGTTCGATATTGGAAGGTAGATGGAGGTCTTATTATTAGGACTTCATATAACCTTGGAATCCCTATAAATCCTTAAAATATTTTCATGGTTTTTTGTTTAGGTCAGATTAGAAAATTTATTATATTAAAAGAAATTTATTTTATTTCTTCGGTATTTTGTATAACTTATAATTCTTATAGTGACCATATATCAAAGGGAAGGGATGGGGGACGTATATATTAATATTATATTTTCAAATAAAGGAGAAAAACCTTTTTCATTTTGCAATATTCTAACTTAAGATACTAAATGATTTATTTTTAAAATAAAATTTATAAAAATAGTTGACCTAAAATTGGTATGCAGAGATTATGAGTATTTTATTTTATTAATATATTTTTCAAGGTTGAATATCAAAATCTCCAATATTTTATAATTTATCATAATAAGTTGCAAATGGGGGCTTAAAAATGTGTGGTGAAGACAACTGGTCAATGAGTTTAAATTGAATTTTAGTCATCGATATTTAGAACTTATTTTTAAGTGGTTCTTTATTCAGCATTCCAAAGATAATATACTTTACTTTGTTTACTGTTTTAAGAGGAATTTCTTAAGTATTCTTCTACTTTGGTTTAGAGTAATTTTATTAGATGTCTAAGGGGAAAATTCTGAAACTCTCTTGAAACTCTCTCAAAATTCTTCTGTTGGTTGGAAATTTGTTCATTACCTGGGATTTGTTTTTGTCACCTTACATTCTTTCTCAAATTTCAGCTGGTACAATAGAATTTGTCTAGAATAGAATTTATCAATGGTCTTTTTATAGCCTAGATAAGTTATGTTTCACCAACGATTAACAGTTAATTTAGAAACTTCTTATTATTGTTTACTAGTTCCATCAATGATATTTTAATTATTCGATTTTAAAGCCACATTCTAATACTTAAAAGTTATGAGTATTCGTAATTGGCAGATTCATGCTTTCTATTTAACTCACCGGACTGATTTATTCTTTCGGCACGATCTTTCTCTTAGATCTGGATTGTACTCATAATTAAGTAGATGATTGATTTTTAAAAATCAATGTGATTCAGCTGGCGTTGCCTGGTCGCCCTCAGGGTCAGTTTAGAGTCAATATTTTATGATCATTCCGTATGACTTCCTTTTACATTTAACTCACCGGACTTAATCTTTCGTCAAACTCAATTTTCTCTACAGAAGAATTTAATTTTGTCATTTGATTTAGAACTTGGATGATTTAGAGCTGGGTTCATAGCCAATTCCCTAACACCCTTTATTTTAATGGTATTTAATATCTTAGGTATGGAATGGGACTACTACAGTAGAAGAGAAATTTTTCTAACTAATGTGTTTATATCCTATGCTGTCTGCTAGGGCTTAGGTCATTATTTTATGAATACAAAAACCAGCCCAAAACCAAAAAGTAATCTTAAAATCTTTTCATTTCAAAGTTTTTAAGAATTGTGTTAAGTTTCATTGACCAAAGGAACTTTTCGGATTTACTAAAATCCTATTAGCAAAAAGTTAGTGTTAAGAAATTTTCTGCACCTCAAAAACAGTTTGTAAATAAATTTATGGTCACTATACTCATACCTAAAGTAGTAGGTAGATAAAGTAAATGAAAATGAAAATTATTGTTAAGAAATAAAAACACAGGTTTACCTAAATCCCAATTGGATCACATTATAAAAAACAAAAACTTTTTACATTTCCTATCTATACTTTCAGTCATTTCTTTCTTTATACTTTCTAACTTTCTTTTAAAATTTTTTTTATCATTTTTTTTTTTTGAGAAATTATCGACTTGGGAAGTAAAAAAAATTTTTTTGATTAAAGAACTTTTTAGATTTACGCATAAATGAAAATTTTTATAAGTCGATATGTTTAAAAAATAAAATTCGTTAGAGAATCTTCTAAAAAAAAAAACCAAATTTCTAGTGTAATTCAACTATGTTAAAGAAAGTTACTCATATTTGTAAAAAAAAACAACTGAACACTAAAAAGTTTTTCAAATTTTGAATTAAGATTGGGAATTGTGGGTAAAAGTTTAAGAAAAAATATGAGAATCGACTTTAATGTAGAATAAAAGTTTTTTATTTAAAATGATTACTTACTTTCATTTAGATTTATAATACAAAATAATTTTAGAAATACAAAATAATTTAATATAATGGTTTATTCTAATGAGATGCATCTTTTGAGGCATTGTGTAAAACTTTACAGTGAACTGAATAGTCAAATTTCTTAATATGAACTTCTGCGCTTGTGTATTCAAAATGTTCTAAAAGAAAAAAACTCTTCCGAATGCCCGAATTCATCTTAGACCCTAGGCATTCTCTGGGAATGGATTTCTTAATGCATAAAAATGTAGGCTCGCGCTTGTGGTAATTAAGAGGGAGAAGAATTTGTGGGCAAACAAGACAAAAACTTCCAGTTTGAGGGAAGGTCGGAAAGTAATTTAAACTATAGTTTTTTTAAAATGTTATAAAATTGAAAATTAAAAAATTCTATCACAGCAGAACACATTAAATAGAAGATTATACCACATTTTAACAGTATTCACAATTGATATATTTCCATTACCAGTTTTGAACTATTTATTAGTTGCGTTGAATTTGTTCAAATTGGCATTATTGATCATTGTTCATTAATTTAGTCTTTTTTTCTTTTGTTGTTTTTCCGTAATTAGCTGTCACGGGTCACATGATATTGGTAACGATGTCCTGAAATGTATTTCCATCCTTTGCTAAATGAATTAAATAGCAAATATTTCTAATACCTGTCCAGTTTCAAATGTTACGCAACCATATTAATTGTTTCCTTCCTATATCTCCTTTTCCCTTAATTTTTCCTTCAACTAATAACTGCGAAGTGTCTCGCATTTGTTTCCATATACAATATGCCCAAAGAAAGGATTTCTTCGTTGATCTGTCCATGACATTTTTAGCATTTTTTGCTAGATCTAAACTTCGAAAGCTTCAACTTTTTTAAGTTCTCTAACTTTTGAGGTACATGTTTTCAAACTATACATAAAATTATAGACCAAACATAGCATTTAGTGAGCCGTAAGCGAAGGCCGAAGTTCATTTCCCGACAAATAAAAAACTTACTTGTGTTTATTTCTTTTTCGTAGCTCCAATCATCGTGTAACCAGTATCATCAATATTTATATGTGGGAATCCTCTCAATTAAAACTCAAACTCTCTCAGTTATTCATTTTAGTTGGTGTTACAGTGTTAGGCGTTCTTCTTATGTTTACGATCATTGTTAAATTTCTATTAGTGCCAATTCTCATAATTGAGAGGTAATGCTACAATAAGAATGAAAGCCACCCGAACAGTAGAGGAGCCTACTGGGCTTAAAGCATATTTTTTTATTTTGTTGAGGTAGCTTGGAAGCGGTTTTATATTTTTACTTAAATTACCTTTGTTTTAAAACTCCCCAATAAAATACCAAATTATATAATGCTTGTATAAGTAAAATATATTAGTTCCGAAACTTTAAAGTTTGACATCAATAAAAAATACTCATTTAAACTGAAAGAACTTCATAAATTAAAGAAAAAAAACAATATTTTCTAAACGTAAGTTTTAGAAAGTTCAATTTACAATTTTATTGGTCCACATAGAATATTAAAATCATAAAATATATCCAAAACTATTAAGTTCAAAATTTAAATTCCCTTTTTTTTTTGTTAATAAAAAATAATTTTATAAAATTCTACACTAAATTATCTCTATATGCCTAGGGGGCGTAATAAACTAGTAAACATTATTATTAAAAATATGCGTGACCTAAAGAAAAGAGAAAAAACCTTACCTTAAACTTAAATCATAACGAATTTTTGAAAAAAAAAAATAATATTTCCTAAATAATTTTCAAACCCCCTTTGAAAAATGTTCTGCTTTTATTATTTCCGTTCACTTAAATTAAATTTGATACAGTCATGAGCAAAAATTTAGAAACAAGTAGAAATTCTTAAAAAGATAATTTTTAAGAATTAAAATTTAGTATTAAAACTTCTTTCTACTTTGTGAGTCTTCAAAATGTTCTTCAACCTCATACTTCAAAATATTGCAAGTGAAAAAAAAATTAATAAAGGGTTTAAGTTTCCATATTTATATTTCAATCTTTGATCACCATTTTCCAAAAACCCAGAAAAAAGAAAAAGAAGTTTTATTGGAGAAAAAAAAATTAATAAAATGATTTCTTTAGCTTTAAACCGGTCTTGGAGGAAATGCCGTTATTTCATTTTAAAAATTTTCAATTTTTTAAACTTCGGCAAGTGTTTGGATGTGAATAATTTTAAATGCCCTTGAAGGTTAATTAGAAGTCATTTGAAAGCTCTATTTAGAATGACTATTAAAAACAATAAATAAAAGATCTGCATCCCAAAGCAAAGATGTTTTTTAATATCATCGTTTTTTCCGTATAACGATTCTTAAACAGGAATCCTTTGACGATAATTTTAATAATTTTAAATAAATTTACAATTTGATTGTCAGAAACTTTAAAATAAACATAACAAAATTTTAGCATAAACGAATAAAAATATATTTAATTTTTTTTCTCTCTTTTGACCCAAATTTTACACAAAAAAAAAGAACAACTTTACAACAAATTTACTCAGAAAATCCAATTTTAACTTCCCTTTTCAGAAGAAACATGTAAATATTTGACCGTACCTTGTCCTCAAGGAAATAAAAGAGAATATTTAAAAAAAGATAAATAAAATATAATAAAAAAAATGTCTTTACTTTTTTTTAAAAAAAAGGAATTTAAACATCTCAAACGAGCTTTTAAAATAATTATTCTGGAATACAGTTATATTTGTCAAGTACAATAAAAATGTAAGAAAAAATCAATTATATTAATCAATTGTGTTATTTAGGCTCTACAATAAAATTAATAGGTGTGTAACTTTATTCAAATATTCTGATCAGACTACCTCCTAGAAATGGATTTATTTAAATATTCTGATATTCTAATCCCAAGAAACGGGTCTAATTAAAACTAAAACTTATTTTCTTTTAAAAACGAGGAAGATTATAGTTGCCCGTATCATATTTTAGATACTCGTGCATACCCACTATGATCTACAAAATAAAATAAACCGTTGCTGTTACCTTTATGCTGTTACATATATTACAAAAAAATAATATAAAAAAGTAAAATAATAAAAAAAAATTTGACTCACCCTAGCCCATAATTTTTGCTTTAAAACAAACCCTTAAAAAAAAAAATTGGCCCAACCTAAAAGTTGGTTCGAGTGATGTCCAACTTTGCCAGGTAACTTGCCCTATTACTTAATCTGCCCAGTTTTAATTTTAACCTCGTAGTTTTATTAAATTCTTAGTTATCGAATTGACAACTTTGTGTTGTAGCTCCCCGAAAATGGAGCCGTAACATTTTGAAACTTCATATAGATACTTGTTCTACTTTACAACTAACCGTGTGTAATTTTCATCTTCCTGGTATAAAATCTTTTAGAGAAATTTATATTGGTTTAAAAAAGCTTCTTAAAGCAGCTTCCCGAAGCCTTGGTCAGGTTTTAATCCAGAAGAATAGGGATCCTCAAAAATGTCCAAAAAATGTTTTGTGTGAATTTCAGAACTCTAGTTCTAAATTTTGAATATTATCTCTTAATATAGATATTAAACCTTGACAAAATAAGCATCATATTCAAATAATGATCATCATGATAGATAATAATCATCATCCTAATGATTATTATATATCAATCTCCAAATAACGCATTCAAAATATTACACATTATACATATTATATGATTACATATAAATTATTTATCGAGCTATTTACTTAAAAAAATCTTTGTATTCTTTATACCCGTGCATACATATATGACATCGGGTATATTAAAATTGCACCTCCGATTGTAACGTATTCAGCTAGACGAGCTAGATATAGTGTCAAGGGTACGTATCGAATCAGCATCGAAAAATAAATCGATCAAGCTATGTTTATCTGTCCGTCCGTCTGCATCCACATTTCCGCAATATTATTAGAAAGTACAAAAGAAGCTAGAATATAATTTACAATAAATCAAAATAAAATTCAATGTAATTTAGAAACCAATTCCACCAACCACTTATCAAATTATGATTTTTTTAAAAATTGTGTTTTTGTCTTGAAATCCAAAATATTTTAAAAACTATGCACTTATCAAACAAATGATTTTTTGATTATTTGTTTGATTAGTGAAAATTGAGCTTTTACCCCTCGAACCCCTTCACAAAATATTTTTTAATATAAATTTTACCTTCCTTTTTACCTATTGTAATCTAATCTTATTTAATACATGGTTCCTTTAGCGTTACCATCTATAATAATACATTTACACAAAGTTCTATATTAATTTAATTTTGTTTTTAAGCGCTAACTGTTCAACCCCGTTAATAAGCCTGTCTATACCATAAGTACATGTTGGAATAACGAACCATATAATATATTCGTGTTTTTAGAATTGATCTTAATAAATTCCACGTGCAATTTAAACATGAAATGAGATAGTACTAGGCCTTATAACATGTACAAACGTCTAAGATCTCAAATAAGTACAATTCTATTTTTGTTTTGTATTGTTATTGTTTTTGAGTTGAGTTGAGATGGTATTCTATATATGTGAGTTATATTATTCAATTAAATTGTTTGTTTATATTTTGCAATTGTTTATATTGTTATATTAAATTATTTTTTATCAAAAATATATAATTATTAATTATTGATTAATCCATTAATTTGAATCCAATGGGTAGAATTTGGTGGGTAGCTAAGTCGGGTCGAAAGCCAGATAAAAGTTTTTTTTTACTTTCACTGGAATTCGAACCCGCGCCTTCACATGAAAGGTCAAAAACCAACTAGCCATCTACAAAGTACAGAAATATCTATTTTATGATGGATATCTCTATTACAAACTATATTTAAAAAAAAAAAACACTTAATTATTTTACAACCAATTAAGAAATTCAAATTATACAAATTTTAATTATTTAAACATATACAGTCAAAACAATTTAATATGAAAATCCTTACAAAATTAACTATGCCTTCTTTAGTAAATTAAATATTAAAAGTGAATCAATCATAAAAAATATATCATTTATAATTTAAGGGGAATTTTTCAATTCATTAAAAAATATAATATATTAGGTATATATTAAATAGGTAGTAGGTACCTATTATAAAGTCCCCTATACACAAATTTTATTTACTTTATATCAGTCTTATTCAATTCGACTTCCATTTGATTAATGCGCAAGAAAAATACAAAACAAATAATGAAAAAAACCAAGGGTTTTTAAAAAAGTACATTTTCAAAATTATATAGCGTATCATACTGAGTATTTTATCGATACATAATGTTGGAGCTTCAATGTTAACGTTTTATTTAGGAAATATATACACTGGAAACTAAGTTACTGTTTACAAATAATCAGTGAATCTAAATAACAGTAAATTTTTAATTTTAAGTCCTAATAGTCCCTCAATGGATAGGGTTGCAAAATTTCTTAAGGATCGAACCTCGACCTCCTTTCCTCTATTTTCTTAGTTTTTAGTAATTAAATTGTGAATTCCATTAAGAAGATATGTGGTATCAAAAAAATTAACAAAAATTGATTTTCACATAACGGTTAATTTTAGTACCGTATGGCAACTCTAGATATTTAAGCGATATATTTTTGTAAAGCCTTTAAAATCCGTTCTCTTTTACTGTTTTTAGATTGAAAATATACCCTATAGAACTCTGTTGTACTAATTTAAGGCCTTTTTTGGAATTTTCGATTGCTGCAGCGTCATAACCCTTCAAAACCAAGAAAAAAATTTTACACATGTTGAAATATAATGCTGAAGCTTTGAATTTTGTATATTACAATTTTCAAGCCCTTATAGCACCTGAACAGGGGGCATGACAAAAAACATTTTTTAACAGACTCCTACGAATTTCTGAGGATCTAACTTCTCCCAAAATTTCAAGACTCTAGCTGGAACCATTAAAAAGATATGTGGTCCCAAAAAATTTACAAAAATTGATGTTCGCATAATTGTAAATTTTAGTACCATATACAACCATATTTTTGGAATATCTACTGTGACGGACACACGGGCAGAGTGAAAATATATAAGAACATTTTTACAAAATCTTTTGAAAATGTGCTAAAACTTGGTATCAGTACCTTAAATAAAATTTTTAAATATGAAATTTTCTTTTGTCATTATAAAAAGAAATATTGCACACCCATTCCTCCCTGCTTAAATTTATATTTGGTTTTTTATTTTTTTTTTTGAAATATGGATATAATAATTTCAATTTTAAAAAAATAAATTCATAAAATCATTCATATATACATATACATATATAGAATTATAGTTAATGTGGTTGTTATTTGGATTTAAATTTATTCTGATATCCTTTTTTTTGTTTGTTTGTGTATGAAAGGATGCATACAATGAAATTAAAATATTCATTATATATTTATGAATAATTTCCTTTTTTAGAATCATTTTTGGTATTTAAAATAAATTTGCATGTGTATGTGTAATTACATAAATGTTAAATATAGATAGATATACAGTGATGGACATTTAAGAAGAATGTTTTTCAAATTAAATATTAAATTTAAAATTAAAGAAATTAATATTACAAGAAATATAAATAATTAATATTTTATTTGAATTTTTGTGAAAACTAACCCTTATCAAATAAGAGTTTTGATTATAATAAAATGTCTTATAATAATAATAATAAGTAAAACTAATTGATATTGTAAAGTTTTATTGAAAATATTTCAAAAGAAACCAAATTTTATAAAGCAATAATTGACGTTTGTTTTCATATATTAATATTAATAATGATCTATGTATTTTATGTATTAGTGATTTCTGTCAAAAGTGACATTTTAATTATTATTTAAGTTCTTAAACATTTAATGTTAAAACTTTAATTTGAACTTCTTAATGAATGTAAAATTTAAATTCGAACTTCATATTGAATGTAAAACTTTTATTCGAATTTTTTATTAAATGTTAAATTTTAATTCGAACTTCTTAATGATTTGTGACCTAAATCGAGAAGTGAGTATAACAAAAGACTAAAAATGATTTATATTTTAGTATTTTCTAATCGCTATCCTCAAAAAAAAGTTGTACCTTTGATACAGAGGCCCCATCCTAATGCTTTAGTACTTTAGTACCCTCTCTGTACAGTCCCAATGGGTGGTTCATATAGATGTTTTCTACAGTTCCTTGTTAAATGGGTATAACAGCTGGGTGGCACAGTAGTTGAGTGCCGACCTTTCATGCGGAAAGGCCCGGGTTCGAATCCTAGTGAAAGTGAAAAAACTTTTCTGGTTTTCGACTCGACTCAGCTACCATTGGGTTCAAATTAATGGCATAATAAATAATTAATAATTATAAATCTTTAATAAAAAATACTTTAATATAAAAATATAAACAAGTACAAAATATAAACAAATAATTTAATTAAATAATATAACTCGCAGATATAGAATACCGTATAAGTAAAATATAAAATATTACATATAAACAAAAAATAAAATTGTAAATATTGAAAATCTAAGAAGTTTCTACATGTTATAAGGCCTAGTACTATCTCATGTTTAAATTGTATGTGGAATTCAATAAGATCAATTCTAATAACACGAATATAATATGATCCCCTGTTACAACATGTACCTATCGTATAGACAGGCTTATTAGCCTAACAGTTGAACAGTTAGCGATTAAAAAAAAAAAAAAAATTAAATATCAACAGTATTAAAACCTAGCCTCCGCCATTTTTCTAACCTTTTGAAATCACATGTTCAATTAATATTTACTGAAACAACAACAATTACCAAAACATAGTGTCTATTCGAGTTGCAGAGCAACAGATCAACTTGAATTTGTTTATTATATTTGATGGGTATTGATACCATTAGAAGGGCAGGAGGACCATCTGATTTGGTTCAGAAAAATAAAACAAAAGATAGACTTTTAACTGCATAAAGACACTGCACAGGAACACGACTTCTTGTGACCTTCATATGAAACTGAAGTTAGAATATGACGTCAGGATCGTAATAAGGAAATTAATATTTAAGCGACCTTCAATTATACAATTCCTAATATAAATTTTAAAACGTATGAAACAGTTTTTTTTTTATTTGAATGTTATAATCACAATTACTGTATGTACACTCATACATTTATTCCAGTCAGTCTGATGTTTAAAATATTTTCATTTTGATATGTTATCTGTCAGAATATTAAAATTTTTTTCTGTTTTTATATGCAAGTTTGTATGTAATATACTTGTATATATGTTAATAAATTATTTTGAGTCTTTTATTATTGTAATGTACTTTAATATGAAAAAAAACATTTATACAAATAAAAAATTCATATTTTTTATTGCGTTTTTATGTACACAAAAAAAAAACACACACAACATAAAAAATTTAAAAAAAAACATTATTGAATAATAGAATGTAGTAAAATATTAAATATCCTGTTGACTGTGGTAGTAAACTTTTATTTTATATGTTGCGGGCCTATTAAATTTCTTATTTTATTATTATTGTTTTTATTATTATTTTTTATAAACATTATTATCTTATTTTATTTTATAACGGTTTATATATTCAAATAAAATAATATTATTATTTAATATGATTACTTTTATTACAAATATAGGACACAAAGTAAAATACTCACAAAATATAATAAAAATCAATTTTTATTTTTTTTAATAATTAATATTATCTAAGTATAATACGGATATAAAACTCATTCATTTTTTACGTATTTTATACCCGTCATTCGCCATTAGGTTTGTGACACAGTAAAGGAGTCGGGGTAAATATAGATTCAAAAGTATGGATCTGATCAGCATCGAAATGTTATTCAATCTAGTTATGTGTTAATTTTTATGTTTCACAAATTCATTTTTATACAAGAACCGTTATCGCTATTGAAATCCAGCCAGGCGTTAAACCTTTTATTATGACTTTCAATTTTATTTATTTGTTCAATTGTAGTACTAGATAATAGTAAAAATTGCCTGATATAATAGTTCTTTGCCTATTTGCCATTTGGACTTCTTAAAAATCTTTTATAATAATATACACTACATATTTTTAATTTGATATGATCCAACCGGAACCAGAAGACTTTGCCATTGAAAAGTCGCCATCTTAACCACTGAGCTATCGGTCAGATTTTTCAATTTTAATCCTAAAAATATTTCCTTCAACATATTTGAAGTTCAAACTTTCAACACTTTGTCATAATTTAAAGTCTCTTGAACTAGGCCTTAGTATGTATTACCTAGAAATTTTGTACTCAAAAAGTACTTTTGAAAACTACTGAATTACTTTTAGATTTCTTTGAAGTTTTCCAAATTATTATAAAAATTAAAAGTACTTTTATGATTGAAAACGAAAAGAGTCATTAAAGTAATCGTAATCAAAAAATTTAATTATGTACAATAAAAAAAATTAAGATGATCGGTTATTATTGTAATCGTTATTATAAAGTAATTGATTGCATAGTTAAAAAAGAATTTTCAAGTCTGTTTTAAAGATATATCTTCGAATTAAGCTTCATTTGTTCACTTAAATTCTCCAACGGTCGTTGCATGTTGAGATAAGCAACGTTTTATCTAAGTACTTATTTTTCAAAATTACTTTTGAAAACTACTTAATTACTTTTAGATTTCTTTGAATTAACAAATTTTAAAAAAGATTACAAGTACTTTTTGCATTAAAAACCAAAAGAGTCATTAAAGTACTCATAATCAAAAAATGTAATTTCCATCAAAAAATTGAAGATAATCGATTAGTATAGTAATCGTTATTTTAAAGTAATTGATTGCATATTAAAAAACAAATTTCAAATCTGTTTTAAAGGTATATCTTCGAACTTGTTGTTGTGTTTTTATATGGGACATAGCATGTGCCATTCTGACACCTAGGTCTTGTGCCATTGTGAATCGGACTTCCACTATTTTCTATTATTTTATAAGAAATATTGAAATTTTTATGTTATAAATTTTAATCACGAAGAGGATTTTGCTAGCTGGCCCGTCATAATAAAAATTGTTTTAAATTTATTCAACTATGACATTACTAAATTAATATCCTATTTAAAATTACCTAGATAAGGTAGATATGTGTATGTATTTATATAAAGCAATATGAAGTAAAATTAAATTTTTTTTATAAATACTCATACCTGTACTCATTTTATTTGCATTGCAACAGGTTTAATTTTTTTTTTGAATATTAACATGAGATTCTTTTGAATTTTTTGTACATTTTTTGTTTAAAAAAAAATTTTTGATAAAAATTTAAAAAAAACGACAAAAAAATTCAATTTAGGTTCATAAAAATTACACAAAATTTTATGAATAAAATATTTTTGTAAAAAAAAATTTATAAAGCAAAAAAAATGCATAAATATCAAAGTTACTAGTTTTGTTATAGTTGAATAGGTATTGAAAAATACATATTCCATTAATAATATGAGTTTTTATAGATATTTCATTAGAATTTAGAGTTATTCATATTACAGATTCGTAAGAATCTGTTCCAAAGACATATGAAGCAGGTGATCTGTATGAGTCTCAGTAAGAGTAAATTTAAAAGTATATTTTTTAACTCGTGCCTTTGCAAAATGGAGTTACTGAGTTACGGAATGTACCGGAATGTAAACTTCAACTACACAAAACAGGTATCCATAAATAACCTGAATGAATCTCTCAGTTTGTAGAAGGAAATTTATAAGGATATATTTTTAACATTTCGGTTATAATATTAAAAGACACTTGGAGTGTTGGTATCGAGTTGCGGAGTGCGATAATAGTATCAGTAGTATCGGACTTCAACTATGTAAAAGTTTGAATTTATGATTAAAGGTAATGGTGTGTTAGTGAGGCAAAGTTCATATTTATTTACCTGGTGTTTACATCTGCTGCTATGCAATATCTCTATCTAATGTAAATACGTACTGCCTTGTACTATTTGTTTAATAGACAGCACTGTCATTAGCGTTGGCGAAGAAAAATCTAAGATAACGCTGTCTGGACGATGAAACTTCAATATCAAAGGTACTCTTTGGGCTGTAAATGAGCTAACACATATCCTCCTCTTAACTTGTTAATAATAATAAAATAGTGCTAATGCATTTCTTTTCTTTCTTGATAATTTTTTTAAATGGACTGGCTGGGCAATATTCGAATATTGGTGTTTTTTAAGACAGTAACTTGGCATTTAAAACTATTGATATCGACCGTGGATAGCAGCAGTATGTTAACCCCTAGAACTTAAAATATTTTTTGTAGTGCTAAACTTATTTTAGAACATCTTTTTATCCTCCTCTTACTGCTATTCAGAATAGCAGTAATCTTTTTATCCTTCTCTTACTGCTATTCTAATTTTACCAAAGGCAATACTTGGCATATTGTTTAACCAGTTCAGTAGTAGAATCATAAGACATGCTTTAAACATTCGTTAGACCTTTTCATATTGTATTAAGCAATTACGAAAAAACTTGAATTTGATTATAGTATCCTATAAAATAATAGATCAACCATTTTAACCTATTATTTCGACAAATCTAATTATACATAATTTAAAATATATAATAGAAAACCCTATTTAGTCAAGATTTTTTTTGCTTAATTGAATGTATCTATAGAAATATTTTATTACTAAATAGAATTTAAGTTTTAATACAAATCTTTTTATTTTAATTTGTTAATTAAAAAAAAATAATTAATACAATTTTTAGTAGAATTAGGTTACACAAAGAAAATTATATATTAAACCTTGAAATTTGTATTTAGAAGATGCCTTATTCAATCATGATTATTTAGTAAAGTTTAGACTGTCGTGAGAGCAGATTAACATTTGAAGGTAAAAAGTCTTTGATGTGGAAGAGTGTTTAATTTAAACATAAAAAATAAATAAATTAGAATTTCCACAAAATTGAGGATTTGCATCAGCTTTGTCGAACACATAAAATATTACAAGATTAAGATATTTCTTCTAAATTTATTCTTTAATCAACCAAATTCTTTTGAAATAATTTTCAAAACAAATTTAGATAAGAAGACAGTGTAAATATTAAAGGCAAACTATAAAACATCAAAAACTTCAATTAATGCAATAAATTATTCTTTCAACCTTTAAATTCCATTCTTTACAATTTTTGAATCTACAAAAATTAATGGGAACTCACTTAAGAGTTTTATTTTGCAAAAGAACATCCAAACTTTATCAAGGACATTTTGTTTAATTTTATTAAACTTTCAACTTTAATTAACTTTAAATCACCTGAGAATTCACCTAAAAATAAAATTAATTAACAAAAAATGTCTGCAATATATTATGTTTTTTGTGAAACTTACTAAGTCATTATTCACAAAATAAACTTAATAATCATTATTTTCGGTAAAAGTCTCGATCTCCATTTTTTTGTGATGGAAAAAATGTCGGGAAAAGTTGTTGTGAAAATCATTGCAAAAACCACTATAGAAATATTTTGTAGTTTATTTAGAAAATAAGAATAACGGTAGTTCCTTCATAAAGATTTTATTAATTAATCCATTGAATTTTCCATTTCCAAATGTTTTATTAAAATATTTTGGGTATTTTTCAGTCATGAAATTCATTTTTAAATTCCTTTTTAAAATCTATGACCTTTTTTTGTGAATAATATAATCTCGTTAAAACGCTTTGATATTACTTGAGGATAGTAAAGAACTATATTAATCTTGGAAATTTCCTCGAATGATATTCAAATTTATAATCAGGTTTAATAGGAGCAAAAATTTAGAAAATGTTGATCGAGGTCCTGTTTTTGAATCCACGGATTAACGTTTTAGAAAGCTAAGTTCTAGTTTTAATATCTAATTGTGGCAGTCAACAAAGGTTTTCAATCAGGTTACCTAATAACTTTAGATGGAAAATTTTACAATCGAAAAGGCAAACAGTTTTCCCCAACTTGCATAATATTGCAATGAATTAAGCTTAATAAACAACTTCGAAATCTGAGGACTCAAGAATAGTACTTTAACTTCGAGTTTCCAGTAAATGTTATTTACTAATTTAAGATTTTGAAGCTGAACGCCGATTCAGCCGATTCCTTATTAAAGAATAACTTATCAAAAATTGGACTGTTATAAAATGATTTACCATTGAATTAGACTCCATCCTTCGGAGAATACTCAGAATGGTTTATAATTAAAATCAATGACACCAAATGCTAGATATTCAGAACACTTGACCGACTCTTCATTTACATTCATCAACTTCAACAAATCATAGCTAAACACAAAAAACAAAAGTTCTTAAAAAAAAATAATGCTAAATAATCTATTCGTATTTTATGAACGGCTTTGTGTGAAAAATATTTCGGACATTCCATAAATATTTAATAATGCATTCCATTGTCTTCATTTTTAAATTATTTTTCTTTCTCGTCCTATATTATTTATAATATATACATACTTATATATACGTATGTATATAAAACTTATATGAAATTAAAACTTCATTTTTTTTTTCAAAAAAAACAAACAACCACATTTTTATTTTTTAAAGCATGAGATTTAAAAAAATTTTGGAAAAAACAACCAAAAGTCATGGTATCAAAATATTTTTATCCAAATTAAAAAAAAAATGTACACCCTGTTCTCCCCAAACCTGTACATCTTTATCAAATATTAATAAAAAAAAAAATTTTTGAGACAGCATCAAAAGTACAAAAAAAATTTCTGACATTCACACAAACACACATTTACCGCCACAAAAAAAAATGGACTCAAAGGACATATTAAAGAATCCACACAGTTATACATATATTTTAAAGTAAGTAACTGTTTATTAAAACTTTATCAGCTTAAAGGTATCATGCTCATTTTTGAGGGTGTTATATTTGAAATTTATGGAGTGTAAAATAAAAAATTTTGGGAAAATTTGGGAAAAGTCCCAAAAAAAAAAACAAATAACCAAATTAAAAGCATTCACACTCTTTGAATTCATTTGAATATAATCATTTGTTGTTGCATAGCACGAACCTCGAATAATTTAAAACAATTATTCTTCGTTATTCCTCTTAAATTATTTTGTTAAATTCTATATTTAAATTTTTATTTATCTATTTTTTATTCGGGAAAGCTCATTTTTTATTTTGCACCCATTTTTGTTTTGATTGTCTAGATAATCTTTAGGATGACATATAAAGGACAATGATATATTATTGTACATTGTTTGGTCTTTTTTATCAAATCTGATTTTTTTCTTCAGAATTAAAGTCCATTTAACATTGTGGCAGTTGGAAATGATCAAGCATAAATATATATTTTTTTTTGCTTTATGAGATAATTTCAATTTATACGTTTATTCAAAATAATAAATATTTAAAATTATAAAATTAATTCTTATCAATCTTATCACAAATTTTCTCTGGAAATTTATTTATTGATTAATGAAAAATCTCAGCTACCACATATTATAATGTGATGAGCGAGTGAATTAGCCTTTTCTTTCCATGTGTGTCATGTATTATATTTGGTATTATAATATTGCAAGCACTTATGATGTTAAGTATTAACTGTAGATTATATTTATTTAATTAGGCATGATCTGACTAGAAATTGAACCCAAGATCATTTCATTTAAAGTCCGACATTTTAAAAGCAACGTCGTCGGCGGGATTCGATAATTATTTTGGCGCAAAATACAAGATTCGACAAATCTATATAAAATAAGTGCAACAAAAGTATTTATCTACAAAACGTGAGAATAAGGTCCTTTTAATTTACTACTCATTGTGATAAAATATATGTGATATAAAACCATTATCTGGAGTTTTAATGCTCTATCATAATGATCTCGAATTAATTTTCACATAAAATTATTGAATCTAAGATAATTATTAAAATAATTATAAATTTTAGATAATTATTAACATCAATTGTGATTATGTAAAATACAAAAAATCTAAATTACATTTCATAATATAATTTATTTAAAACTCATTTAAACAACAAATATTATTTGACAGTACATATATAACTATTTCATACATTTATTCATTAGTACAATTTATAAATTAATAAGTATTTAATATATACTTCAATTCCTTAGTAAATTAAAATTAAAAGTTTTTCTTACACAAACACATAAAAAAAAATTGTGTAACTATTTTTTAAAGCTCTTAAGCTACAGTCGATTTGAAAAACAAACAAGGAGAAATTTTGACATTAATGACAGTAAAAAAAACAAAAAACAAAAACCAAAAACACCAAATCGAGCTAAAAAACAAAAAATAAAAATACAAATTGAAATGCGACAACCTTTTAGCCTTGAACCATAATATGTGGTATGTAAAAAAAAATGATTTTTTTTTTTGTATTGTGTCAAAAATAACAAAAAACTATAAAAGTAATAAAAAACTTATTTAATAAAACAATGACGTAAAGGTAAATTCCAAAAACAAAATAAGAAAAAAAAAATTATTTTTGTCTTCCCACCACTATTCAAAATAGTTTTAACAAAATCTATACATACAAATAAAAAGACTAAATTGATATAAAATATTAAGAATTATTTATAATACCGTTATTTATTCCATTAAAATTACATCTTGGGAAAATATTATTATAACTATTGATTGCATACATTCATACATTCAATTTCGTGATTACACCAATGGTTCAAAGGTTAAGGTGTGTCTAACTTCAGTTGTATTAAATATTGTAATGTTTTAATACACGATAGGTGGATTGGAAATATATATAAATAAATTATAAAATTAAGAATGGTCAGAGGAGATTCTTCACACAATTATCTACTTTTTGTATATATATTAATACAATTACATTTCAAATGTAAGTACATGTAAAACTGTCAAAAGACGGAAGTAAGAACTGTCAAGTAGTTACCAAATGCAACTGACAAAATTGTATTAAGCTTTACGCACTAAATATTTCCGTACTTTTACTAGGATTTAAAAAATTCAAGCTTTAAATATTTCTAGATGAAGACAACTACTAGACTGCTTATGTAGTCGTTTTAAATAGATTTTGACATGATTTAATTCATGAAATAATTTGAAGGATCTTGGATCTATTTCAATTTTGTGCTTTTCATTCGGTTCAAGATCAAAACTAGTTTTATAACACAAAACAACAAAAACATACCCATATATTTCTGTAGGTCTGGGTCTTTGATAAGTATAAAAAAAAATTTCTTAAAATGTCACATTTGACACTTGACATTTGACATTTGATATTCGAATTTTTAAAACTAAAATAACCAACATTTCAAAGTTAAATTATTTTTATTTGAGTAACCCACATTGTTTTTTCCAAAGTTTGACCCGGATAAAAAATAAGCTGCTATTATAACTTATAACTTAAATCAGACAGATTACAGTTCTCTTATTTTTACTGAAATTCAAACTCTGCACACAAAATAAAAGTTGGTACACCAACCACTGTGCCAACAAACCATTTTTTAGAATCTTACAAATCAATTAATTAATAGTAAGTGTTTTAATTTTAAAGCACACTTTGATTATTTATATTAATAATTACAACAGCAGCTTGTCTGTTTTCAGTTTTTTGTACAATACTGTAATTTAATTTTTATTGATTTTCCTTTATAATAATAATACTACTTTCGAATTTTTTCAAACAACTTTCAAGGCAATTTTTTTTATTTTATTTTTTTAGTTTTTCTATTTATTTTATTTATTTAATATATTTGTCCTTTTCACTCTAATAATGTTTTTTTTTTATTTTTTTGGTTTTGAGTACATATCACCTTTCCCCAAAATATGTTTTATGTATTTTTGGGGATAAAAATATTATTTAATATTGTATAAAATTCGATGATGAATTATAATGAATTAAAAAAAAATAAAAGTAATAAAAAATTCAAGTCAAAATAAAATATTGAAAATAAAGTTTTAAATTTTTAGAAAATTCATATAAAAAAAACCCATGTTGTATGGTGTGTATAGCCACCCAACTACCAAATTTTATTTATATACGAATTAAAATAATGAAAAAACAAAATTTAAAAATTTTTTCAAAAAATATTTTAGTTAGAAAGGTGGAATATTATGTTGAATATAGTTTTTATATAAATTCTTAAATCTCATCTATCCACCCCATATCCATCCCATACGATTATAAATACATGGAATAATAAAAATTGAATAATAATTTTTTAGCTATTTTTTTTTTTAATTAAAATTGGAATTTGGAAAAAGAACTCAATTTAATTAAAATTTTAGTTTCTCTTTTTTTATGTATTTTGTTGACTTAAAAGCTTAAAACTATTTTTAGGATCATATGAGGAAAGGGTTTAAGTTTCACAACTAAATTTATGTTTAAGTCTTAATATTATATAGTTTGATTTTAGAAGGAAGGTAATTGTGTTTCACCTTTGTTGAGTACTAAAATTGTTTCAATTATTTTATGAATTTAAATAGATTATTTTATCACCGATGTTTATTATAAAATTTATAATGTTTTATTGATAGTTCACAAATTTCACAAATTTAATTTATTCATTTAGAATATGTTAACTTATTTAATTAATTAGTATATTGTATACTACTAGCACTAGCATCCAAAGGCTATATTAATATATGCGTAATATATCATAATTTCACTATTTATATTTGGTCACCATGGAGATTTGTAAACAAAAAAATTTTTCATAGAATAACACCGTTCTATATAAATCAATTCTTTAAACAGTTTAATTCTATAAACTAGCAATTGCATTTATTTAAGTTTTTATATTTATTTATATTTCGAAAAAGGGAAAAATTTAAATTTATGGATTTTTTATTCCCGGATTTCGGTTTATGGATCACCTACCTAAATTTTATTGTGTCTGGACTGGAGTGAAAGAGATGTAAATATCAATGAAAGACAAACTGAATCCCTTTTGGGAGGAAATACGTTTTAAAACCACTTACTAAAAAATTTCTTCAAAATTTATGAAAAAGTATAATTCTACCCATGGCGTTGTGATCACGACTTAGACCTTCCAATCTAAAATCCTCAAAGGGTTTAAATCCTAGGTAAATCATATCTAACAAAAAAATATAATTTAAATAATAATATAAAATATATATTTGTATAGCACACGTGAAAAGGAAAGGTTGACCCGCTTGCTTATCATTTATATGTGTTAGGGAACCTTAGTGGTGATTTATTTATTATTGTTTGTGTTTAATGGGGGATATTATATGATATTCTTAACCCGTTGCGCATCCTATTGTCAAACATTGTATTAATTTCCATACATATTATATTAATTTTATTTTTTATCAAAGATTTTTATTACAATTCAAAAACACTTAACTTTGGTTAAATACTTTTATTATAATAAATTTAACATTAGATCTACTTTTTAGTTTTTAAGCTGCAAAAACAACAATGTCATTGCAATGCCACATTATCATGAAAAACAACTAAAATTCTGAAAAACTTTCAATTATTTAAGCTTGTCTTTATTGAAAGTTTTAGAATACTACGTTTTTACGTCCTAAATACCCTAACCCCAACTCTTAAATCCTTCTAAATCCCTATACTCGAAACCAAAGTACACATTTTTATCGTAGCTCCTTCCCTAAATTTTGGTTAAAAAAAAAGACTTGCCTTTGGTGTGTTAGGCGCACACTATCCAAAAAAATGCCCCACAGTTACAATAGATGCCTTTAGAAACTTACCAGGTAATTTCATTTGTTACAATAAGTTAAAACTTAGAATAAATATAATATTATTCATTATTTATCTTCAAACAATTCCGAAATATAAATAATTCACAAAAAAACAAAAATAATCACAAAACACTCTATAATATTTACACAATATATACACACGTAAACTTCCTTTTTCCGTTTTATAATAATTTAAATCATATAACATTATAATGCTTGTAATTTTCCACTTGTTAAAAATCCAAAAATTCATATTGTTTAAATTCATAACAATATACACAAAATTTTACTTTTTTTGAATATAAAAATCCCCTAAAAATATGCAATCTCTGCAACCAAACACAATGAAAAACGGAAGTGACATACAATATACTTGCTACTCATATAATATAATAATAATATTTACATATAAATATTTTACTAGAGATTAAAATTACAAATCACTACAAAATAAAGACAAGAACAACAATAAAAAATAATATTCTAATATAAACATAAATTACGTTTACACTTTTTTTTGTTAACATGTACGTAAATGTGTACGTGTATACTTTTATTTTTGTTTGTATAATAAAATTTTGTATAAAGAACTGACACGACAACACTTTCTATACTAGATTTATATGTACACTAATATACGAGTACAGTATTCAAGTAATGTGTATTTACATTTCATAAAATATAAAAAAAATGTTATGTATGTTATGTACCTGTACTCAATTCTTATCATACAATAGAAAATTTTAGTAACAATAAACAAAAGTCGTAAATATTAGTAAATGTAATTGTATAATGATAGTTAAAAATGTACGTTAATTTCTAAATAATGACTTTTGATCAATAAAATGCAAAACAAAATTATGTTTTTATTATTGATAACATAATTATTGTTATTTGCAAAATAGATTTAATTTACTTTTGGAAATTTTAATTACAATATTAGGAATTTATATTAAGAGTTATGAATTTTTATGAAAACTCTGTAATTTAAAATTGTTTTTAAAAAATTTGAAAAATACCAAAATATTAAAATTGTACTATTGTACTATTTTAAGTGTGTATTTATTACTGCTATGACTTTTGTAATTACTATCTTGTAACTATTCAAAAAAGGTATTTATAAAAGTTAATTAAAATTAAAATTAAAAATAAAAAAAAAAATATATTTTATATTTTAACGAGGATCGAACACAGATCTGTTTACACTTGAAGCCACTTTGCTAACAACTGCACCATACAATTCTTATAAATTTATGATCAGATTTCTAATATAAATGTATCACTAACTGGCAGAATGAAAAATAAAGCCAATCGAAATCGAAAACAACATCAAATTATTGAAAGATTGGATTCTTACACTACTAATACAATAGTACAAAATTTAATAGATATTCTACATGATATGAAGGTTAGCAGCACAGAATTAATACAATACCAAGAACTAAACACAGTAATAGTTAAATTAAAAAGCAGATGGGCCCGACTTAATAATGCTAAGATTTCTGAAAAACTTGCAAGCAAAATCTTATTTGCTAAAAATTCTCAACGGTTGTTTAAAGTTGCGCTACTTTCCAATTAATTGGAAAACGGGTATTATAATTTGCATTACCATGTCAAATAAAAATTAAAGTTCAGTTGACAGTTACCAACCTTTTACGTTATTAAGAAATATTAGCAAAATCTTTGAGAGACTATTAAAAAATAGGTTAAATCCTTTATTGAAAAACAAAAAATAATACCAAACGAACAATTTGGTTTTAGGGAGAATTACTCAATACATGCAGGGCAAATAAACCCAATTACTAGGGATATAAAAGAAAGTTTCCGTAATGAGAAATCCTTAGATCTCATGATGTCAGATATTGAAAAAGGCGTTCGATTCTGTCTGGCATGATGGTCTACTGCATAAAATATTAAAATTTTAAAATTTTAAAATTTATATGTTTACTCCCCTTCAAAATTTTGAATTCTTATTAATTTTATCTAAGTGCTTTAGTAGTGATACAACTTTTTATTTATTTATTAAAAACTCTATAGGCTTAGATACTATTATTAGATTGTATACTTTAATATATATAATAGCCAGCGGCAATTTTAGTAATTTTCATTGAACAGCAGCTAACATGGTCAGCATGGAACAATGCAAAATACAATCAATTCGATCAATTACAATAATTTCCATTTTCTTCTTACATTTGAAGGCAATGGTTCTTAAAGTCTCGATTCCATCACATAATAAAAAAAAAAGCTGCAAAGTATCGAAGAAATCATTTAAGAAATAATGAAATATTCTAGCAAGCTAAACGATTTCAAAATACTAAAACTAAAATTTGGAAAATTAAATGAAAAATTAAATGCAGAATTTGATGACAGCCTCTCACTAACTGCAAAGCCAGCTAAACGATGATTTTGCTAAAAATTTGATTAGTTTTTGTGACAGTTATTTTATGAGTAACCCTTATTTTATTGAGGAATATGAAATTTGCAATAAACTTTTTAAAGGAATTTCAATAAAATTTTAGCTATCCACTGAACATGCCATTGGTGTATTTCAGATGATCCTATGAATGAGTCTTAACTAGTAGATTAAAAAGAAATTTGTAACGAAACTGTTGAGTGAATGAGTGTATTTATTATTTTATTTATTTGTTAATATTCCACATCATAAATGATAGTGCAATTTAGTTGAGTCCTTCGGTTCCTGAGACTACGAAAGGTTTAGATACTATTGATACGATCTGTGGGGGAATCAAACCCCCTTTGGGAAATATAATGAAAAAAATATATATTTGATATATTTACGGATCCAACACAGAAAATATTGAGAGATGCGTTCTAAAAATTGTAGCGTTTATAAGGTGTATTTTATATTTTCCACAAATTGGAAGAATTGGAAAATGTGGCACATTAAGTAGTGGTAATTGAATGTCGTAGCACAATTCATAATTTTTTATGATCTATGTCTACGATATTAAGGAGGTGACGGGAAATAACACTCTAGGGTATTTAAAATAATTATTTATAAAATATATTAAACGAATGCTATTGATAAACTTTTCAAGAAACTTACTTTGGCTTTAAATTTTAAATTTAATTAAAATCATATACCCTTTGTTCATAAACTCAATTATGCTATCCATTATTAAATTAAAAATATATTTTAAAACAATTATTCACAGAGTAAAAGAATAGCATTTAGGTAAAATAACCTTGTATTATTCGTTTCATTGATTATTCACTGCTTGTTACAAAGTTCATTGATGTAAGTCAGAAATTGATGAACTGTATCATTCTGCACAGATTCACATAATAACCTCTTTTTATAATTTATTTTTATTATGTAATCTAAGGTTAATGATTGATCGACCAATTTACACAATTTTTAATGTTAAAGTTTAAATTTAAATAAATTAAAAATAATTTTTTTCAAAAAAAGTCTAGTAAAAAAAAAGTTAAAAATTTACTTAAATACTTAACTTAAAAATTTTCTCTGGCGAAGGAAATTAAGAAATTAATTAATTATTAAAAAATGACTAACGGCTATCCTATTTTAAGACCACTAAGTGTTAGTATATAGAAACCCCAAAAGTCAATTCTGTACAGTAAGACAAAATATATAAGTAATCAAACAATCATTGCAAAGGTTTTTAGTTCGTACAACAATCAGTTGATGCCTCAATAAAAAGACAACCACGTAAGTATTTAAACTACAGCTTAATAAAAAAAAATTTGGAAATTTCTTTTAGCTGTTTATAATCTATGGTATTGGATAATAATTATTAGTATATATGGATATAATAATTTCAAATGTCCTAGTAGTTTTCTATCTAGTAAATCAGTAGTTAAATCGTGAACTTAGTTCCAAAACAAGAGCAAGCAGCAGAAATGATATTCAGATTTACACCCTTTCTTCCAATCAATATTTCAAATGCGACGTTTCATTTTCTCCTGAGGATCTGCCTAATATCTATATAAAGCCTTTATTCGACCTTAGTCGGAGTATAAATCTCACATTTGGGTAGACGAATCCCAAAAATCCTCAAGGTATCCCGACAAGATACTTGCTCTATTGAACTCAAGTTAATTATGCCTCCTCCTTAAAAAAAACCAACGTAACATCAGACACTCTGAAAACTCCAAGATGATTTAAAACTGGTTATGGAAAATCATCTGTTGTGAGGACTGCTAATACACTTCCATCTAATGTGTTCGCTCTGTCAATAACGTTCCGTAAAAAAATTTGCAAAAATTCAAAACGAATCTTTAATGCCCCTTTAATATCCCATTTGACTCTTTCTGCCAACTAAATCTACATAATGTATTAAGACAACGTTCTTAATGTTAAGTTAGCTTGGAAAAAAATTAAAACTATAGAGCCTAGAAGATTCAATTCTACAATCAAGACATATACTTAAAAATCTTCAAAAAAAACCTTCCAGAATTTTAAACTCACAATTCCATAATCACGTGAGATGGTCACAACCTAATGCAGTTAAAATCTACAGGACATTATTGTGATATTTTACATCAAATAAAGTGATTGGACTTTCAAAAATTTAATGACTCAATAAACCAGACGATACTATACTCTCCAGAAATTAAGTACTAAATGTAGAAAATCTTAAATCAAATTCAATGATAAAGAACCAATTTTTAGATAATAATAATGTTGCCTGTAGAAAAATAAAAAATTTAAAACTCTCATTACAGTTATAAAATAAATCTTTCTTTTTTTTCCAAAAGAACCCCATCAAAAGAATTTTCCTCTAAAATTTTCCCGAAAAAAATTAAAAAAATTGTAAAATAAAATAAATTTTTAACTTTGTAATAATCGTTAAAGTACAATTTAAAATTCTTATTTCCGCTCTTTTAAATCAACGAAATCGTTGGAATTTTTTCCTTTAAATATTTTTATAATCGACTTCAAATAATATAAAATTGATTACTTTTTTTTCGTTACAAAATACTTCAAAATACTTAATAGTTTCCCCAAACTCTCCTATGACTTCTGGTCATTGCAAGACGGTAAAAAAATATAAAAAAAATTTAAAAAACAATTCTGTAATAACATTACAATGCTATAAAAGAATAAATAAAATTGAAAGTAGCACACACACACACACCTCTAAGACCTAAGTATAGACATTTAGTCCTGTAATTGAAATTCTTTACTATTTTTCTTATTTCTCAGCTTATACCAATTCGTTCTGTCAAATTATTAAGTTTTTAAAGTTCGACCAGGAAATAAATTCATCTTTTTTCTCTTTCTTTTTTTTGTCCCTTTTTTTTATTACAACAACATAAAATGTCCACAATGTTGAACCAAATAAAATATAATGATGGTAATAAAGTTCTTCTTCTTGTTTTTGTGTATTTCAAGTACAAAAATTACAGATAGGTTGGAGCTCATACTGGATGTTCCTCAGAATGAATTTGTGTTATGGAGGAAGAAGAAAAAAGTGGAAAATAAAAGAAGAAATAATATATAAAGTTATTAATAGCAGGTGACATTGTCAGCATGATACAATACAAAATACATATATATATATATATATATATACAATTGAATCCATAACAACTCAGTTCAATTTCAATTTTTTCTTTTTTACCTTTGAAGTCAATGTTTCTTAAAGTTTCGATTCTTTTTAAAACACGTAATCTGTAGAGTAAAGAATTGATGGTTTATTTTTTTTAGTTCAGGTGAAGGAATTTTTTCTTTAAGTGAAGAGAATTTTCATTTTAAGTGAAGAAAATTTTTAATTTAACACAATGTTTCTTAAAGTTTTGATTCTTTTAAAAAACACGAAGGGTAAAAAGTAAAGAAATGATGATATACCTTTTTTACTTTAAGTGAATGAACTTCAACTTTAAGTGAAGAGAATTTAATTTTAAGTGAAGAATATTTTAAATTTAAAACAATGTTCTTATAGTTTTGATTCTTTTAATAACACAGATGCCAAAAAGTAAAGGATCGATAATATACCATTTTTACTTTAAGTGAAGGAATTTTAAATTTAAGTGAAGAGAAAGTTCAAACTTATTCAGTTAAAGTAAAAATTTCTTTACTTAAAGTTAAAAAAGATTATAATAATTATCTAAAGGATTTAGCATTACTAAAATTAAAAATTAAATACAAAAAGACGTCAGAAGATTGATAACACGTCATTTGTACTGCGTAGTAGAACTGCATGGTATTGATCTTATTCTTTAAGTAGGGTCTACTTAACGATGGCTTTACCTAACAAGAATCAATAGATATTTGTGACTTTTAAAATCGATATTAATTTGCTATTTTCTATATAATAAGCTATTTTCTAAGTGTAACTCTCAGTGAAACTTTATAATAATCAAATAATTAACCGGAGCTGGATTGTGGTCTTTTAATTAGTTTTTATATAATGTTGGCCATCTACTAATTACGTCATTGATGTACCTCGTAGGAATCTACTAATAAATCTAAATAGATGAAAAAAATAATTTGATATAGAACTACACGGCATACGGTATTTTATGTATTTAGATCTAATATTAATTCAATAATTGGTTAAAACATTAGTAAAACCCTGGAGTACAAAGGCCATTTTGGGCCTTGCTAGAAATTGTTTCTTTTTTAATTAACCTTTATTTATTCCTACAAATGAAATATTTGCTTTAACATTAAAAACGTTTACAAAAAATGATTCCGGTAATAAAATTGCCTCGATTACAATTTTTACAATAAAAATTGCATATATATAGGCGTTTCCTGAAGTGTATTCAATAAATTGGAAACCTGCTTTCTTCACTTTTAATTTTTGCATGTACAGTAGTGGTTTTAGAACCACTGTAAAATAGTTATCATTTTGAAATAAGTGGTTTTTGTGAGATGAAATCATTATTATTAAATAAAAAAACATTTACCACACAGATGTTATTGTGGTTGGGTCTTCGTTTACTTGTTTACTTTTCTCTTAGTTGTTTTTTTCTTTTTAGCATTCTTTAACTACTATTCAGTATAATCTACTTCTCTCTTTCTAGCATTAGTCTTTAATTTAACTAAAATGTTGTTTTTGTATTTAATATTGTGTTTATGTCCATTTGCTCTTGTTGTATTAGTAGTGTGTGTGAATAGGACTTAGGATATTCAGTTTTAAAATCCATGGTTGTTTAAAAATAATTTTAAATTAAGGACAAATATTTAAGGATCATATCAAGCTTGTTATCTCTTTTCTTTTTTTTATTTTTAATGTCTCTACTTTCAATTTTTTTTTTAAACAAATCAAATAACAATTTTCAAAAGAAAAAAAAAACACAAATTCGGAAGAAGGACAATTATCTTCCTGTTCTGTTGTTTACTTTGTGAGTGAAAGAGAAAGTAAGAACATTAAAGCATTTTTTTTTTTTTGGAAATGAGGAAGGAAAACGTCTAAGGAAGCAAAAAAAAAAAGAAATCTAAAGAAAATAAGTAACAGAATTAATGAATGAAGGAGATTTGTTAGAAAAGTTTAATTTTTAATTGGTTGTAATTTTAGTTACGAGTCATTAAATAAAAAAATAAAAAAAAAAAAAAAAACAAAAGAAAAATAAAACGGAACACATTAAAAAAAAATCAGTATTTAAAAATTGATGTTTATTTGTAAGACAGGACATTTCGGATATCTTAAGATTCTTTTTTTTTTTAATGTTTAATTCATAATAAATGACATTTAATATATCATCATTTGTAATTTATATACAAAGTATCTATACTTCAGTCTCATATATATGCACACCGGTGACAAGAAACAAGTCCCGGAGTTATAAGTTCCCTGGGGAACTATGACTTAAAACAGAAGTCAAAATTCCCTGCGATCTTAAAATACAGAGAAATTGGCCAGAAGTCCACTAAAAAATTAAACATAACTCCACATTATATTTTCAATCACGTAATTGAGTTTTTCACTGCATTTTAAGTTTGGTTACAAAATTTAAATTTTGGAAAAAGGTCGAATTCTGGATTTTCATTACGAATCTTATTTTAAAATTTATCAAATTGTTTGGAGGTTGAATTTTAAATATTTTAATTCATGAATTCATAAGTCCTCGGTGAACTTTTGCCTTACTAATGGGAGTTTTAAGCACCTGGGGACTTTTAGCTTATTTTTTTTGAGTCATAGGTCTCTGGTGAACTTTTATCACATTGTCTACACACCCACTTAATATAGAATAGAATAATATATTAATTATACATATATATAATATTCTTCAGTTGGTTTTCTAAAATTTAAATAAAATAATCTGTAGGTAAGTTTATACATTATATATACCTACATCTATTTGGAATTTTTGAATAATAAAATCTTAAGATATTATTTGTTTGATGAAAAATTTATTACAATATTCTAAGAATTTCTGATTTGAAGAATTTTAAATGTTAAAATAATAATAACAATATTAAAACAATGATAATATTATTGTAAGACTGTAGGTGTATTATGAAAATTACATAAGTCTTACAGATACAGTAATTGTAAGTACATATATAAATGTGGTAGATTATTTCAATAGAAATTCTTCAAAAATAATAAGAAGTCCAGCATAATAAAATATAACTTTGATTCAAAAACATTTTAATGTTGTTCCAAGAAAATAACAACTCAACAATCAACATGAAAATATTTAATTTAACCTCAAAAATTGTTGCTATGGTTACTATTGAAATATTTAAAAGGTTCTATAGGAATAGGTATTTCCCTTTTAATAATGGTAAGAATTAGAATTTAATATACCTATGTATTTAAAAATTACCACATTTAAATATTGAAAAAGAAAAGCAACTATTAGACAAAGAAACGTGGAAGTTACCATTAGCAATTCACAACAAAGGATATCTTTTCTCTATTGCAAAATCTTTAAGACTCCAGGTTTTTTATTTAATTTGCAAATTTGATTGATTGCTTTTCTATTATAAAAATTTCTATCATAACCAGCATACAAGAAGGTAATGAATATCAGCCCCAATGGTTTATTATTTTTTACTGAAGATTGATTCAACGTTTTTAATGCATCTTACCTCAGTTCTAAAGATTAATGATCAAAAATGTGCCTATAATTTACCCATATTAGGGCTAATTTTCTATTTTAAAGGAAAAATATATTATTAGATTGATAGAAAGTTATTTGTTTCAAATATTTACTTTGAGGAAGAGCTTCAAAATAATATAAGGAATAGCCGTTATATATGAGCTTCAAAATAATACAAGGAATAACCGTTATTATACAATTTAAGTTGCCTTATTGCTACCTCAATCTTTGACTTCTTTATTATGTTCGTGGTCATTTGAAAAATTATTTGATTGAATCCAAAGATGGGGAATAATGTTAAAGACGATTGCAACCCCACTAATTTTTTTACAATTCTTTTTAAAAATAGAAGTTAAGAGCTTAAAATTGTCCACCAGCCAGGGTGAATGGTGTATAATGCGATTACTATCCCACAAATATTTTTAAAACTCCTCTCAAAAATTAAATGCCAAAAGTTGTCATTCTACTCAAGGCTTCCTAATAAGTGGAAATGATGACATCTTGGGAGCATAACCACAGATATCGTATATTGGGAGCTTATTTTTTAAGCAAAAATTATAAGAGATTTCCAAAAAAACTTAATTTGATATGATGCACATGTTAGGATAACAAAAAATTTAATTCCAAAATAGTAAAAATGGGATCATTTTTAATAACAAACTACTAACAAATCCTAACATTTTGCTAATATATATTTTATTAGAATCATCTTTCTACATATAATTATTTTGTGTTCATGTTCTAAATGTTTAGATTTGTGCAATTTTCAATTATATTTTATTTTAAAAAATTAAAAAAAAAAATACAAATATTTATTTATGTTTATAAAACCACAAAATTATACATTAGAAACACTATTATTCATCTGGAAGATATTCTATCTATTATAAATGAATTTCTGTTTCCATGTCATAAAAATTAGAAATTATTTTTGAAATTTTTTTTTTTAAATTTCTGGGCTTATTTTTTATTCTAAATAATTTTGCTATATAAGACCCAGGTTATAGTGCTTACTCTATAATTGTGAAAATGCACTTGATACACTTTACAAAATTAAATTCTTTAAGTATTTCATTATCCACTAAAGTTGGAATGAACTTATGAAAGATTCTAAAACAAACTAGAAACCTATTTTAAAACTTCAGTCCTGCAATTTAATTCAAATATAAACAGTTTGATTTAAGGATTGTTTTTTCATTTGATTTTAGACATTAAGTTATTGAACTGGTCAAGAACCTTTTTGAAACCTTTGAGATATGCCTAAGAAAAATCAGTAAACATCATTCTTAAACTGCACGAATCTTAAAAAAGAATCTAAAATTCTTCTGCTTAAATTAAAAGAAACTGCACTGCGAACCAAGTAAGTTTATTCTGCGATTAATCTTATTCGTAGAATTTGAATTAAAGAATCAAATTCAACTTTCTCGAATTAATTGGGAAGAAGCAATTGGTAAGGACTTAATGCAGTCCAAATTATTGTACTATATTCACAAAAATGTAACCTTTCTTTCAAAATACTTCCAAGTTGCTCACAATTTGAATCTAGCGAAGAATAGTTGTGTGAAAGTGTTCGGAAAATTAAGTAGTTACCTTGTTCACAAAGGGAAGTGTGAATAGGATTTGTAAAAATTTTTCATCGTTCTTCTAGCCCCTCCAAATATTTGTCTAATTTTAAAATACATTTACTAGTTTCACTTTACTAAGACGTCTTCAGAAAACCTAATCCTAGTGTTATTCAGTTTTCATTTAGAACTTCTAATATTGTATTGTATTGAGCATTAAAGGCTTCTGTTGGATTGTAGCGTTCATTTCACATCCTTTTGACAGTTATTTTTTTTCGTGGAATCTTTATTTCGTGAAAACTTCTTTTAGGGTCTAAAACTTGGCGTCAGTAGTTCTGCACTTTGAAAAATCTAGCAGTTACAGAACTAAAATTTTATTGACATTATAATAGGTTCGCAGCTAAATAATATTTGCCATTTCGGATAGATCAATCACTCAATTGTTCCATAATTCTAATTCAATTCATAACACACTATCTCTAGTATAAGTCAAACTGTTTACTGGACTTTTTTCATTTAATTATTTTCAAAAGTTTTTCAAATCCAATAACATCAGAAGATGTAAAGAGCGACTCCGAACTTCAAGAGTTGTTCTGTCAAATATATTTCATAAAATATTCAAATAATAGGTAGTCGTAATTCAGTAATTTCAACTTTAGTCATATTAAATAATTCCATTTTGAATTTATGATTCTAAAATTATCATTATTTAAATTTAAATTTTTATTACTTACTTTTTTATTAATTTTTTTATTAAATTAATATTTTAATATATTAAATTTCCAATAATTTTTAATATTATAATATCGTCGTTATAAATACTCGTCTTATCGCTATCATATTATTTAAATTTAATTTGAATATGATTTTCTATATAATAATAATTTTATTATTAAAGAATTTAATTATATTTATAAAAATTAAATTCTTCAAATAAATCCAAACTTTTTAAATTCAACTTTTATATTTTTTTCCAATATTATTACGCACATTTTTTTAATAAAATTTCCATCATATTAAATTTTTAAACTTCATAAATAATTAATTCATATAAGGAATAAAAATACATAAATTTTTTTTTTTTTTTTTCAATTTCTCTTTCTAATTTTAAAACGTTTATACTTCAAATTTCTTTCCTTTTTATTTGATTTTGCATATAAAATTATTATAAATTAAATTTTATTTATTATTTATTTAATTTTTTAATTTTCATTTTGTAACTTTCACTTTCGTAAAGGCATTTTTAATCTAAGCCTCACACATCACTTTCTTTTAAATATTTTTCAAAATTGAATTGAAATTTTGAAAGTGAATTAAATTTTAATCAATTTTTAAATAAATTATGAAAAATTTTTTTTTTTAATTAAAATAATAATTTTTTTAAAAAAAAAAAAATAAACAATTATTTAAATTTTTTTTTTTTAATTTTTTATTTTTTGTTTTGTTTTTTGAAAAATAAAAAAAAAAAATTTCTTATTTTTTTAATAAAAAAATTTTTTTACGCGAAAAATTCGTTAGTTTTACGCGTCATTTCGTTTCGAACAATTCACGAAAACTGAAATGGTACTTTTTTTCACAATTATTTAATATTAACTGTAAATAAATATATATGTTTGTGTGTATATATATCAATTTTTTTTTTTGGAAAAATAAAAAAAAAACTTATTATCCATAATAAGAATATAATATACAAAAAAAAATATAAGAAAGAGATAGAAATAGAAACAGAAAAATAACAATAATCAAAAAAAAAAAAAAGGAAATTTCTATAAAAATTTTTTACTTTCTCTTTTTATACAATTTTTATATATATACATATTTTAATTTTTAATTCAATTCTACATTTTGATTTAAAATGTTAGGTATATAACGGGAATAAATTTCAAAAAAATATATATTGTACTGTTATGCGGAAATATTTTTTTATTATTATTGTTTTTTTTTTTTTTTTATTTATTTATATTTTCTCAAAGAAAACTTCAAAACTTCATACACTTGCATATTTTTTAAAATTTCCAAAAGAATATGGGAAATTTTTTGTTTTTTGGGAAATTTGATATTTAATATTAACATCTGTTTTGTTAATAATGCAGATTTTGCAGAAAAAGCTTTTTTGTTTGTGGTTTTATTCCTTTTTTTTATATTTGCAATAATTTACAGTTATTTGATTGTATTGTTTATATTCAAAACAAGAAAACAGAAAAGAGCAGTGCGTTTTTTTTTTTTGTTAATAGTGAATTTATAGTGTTCAAAGAAAAAAAGGGGAAATTTTTATATTTTATAGGGAAATTTGTATTATTATTTGGGTAATTTTGATTTTTTTAATATTATTGTATATTTTGAATGAATGTGTATGCATTTATGTACTCTATAAGTTTTTATTTGTTTGTTTAGTTAAAAATAAAAAGAAAGCAAATAAAATATTCTATTTTTGAGTAAAATTTTATCTAATAATTAATCGGTTATGATAAAGTTTTTCAAAATTTTATTAATAAATTATTTGTGTTAAATCTTTGTTCATGATTTTATGTTATGTGAATATGACTTTAATGAAAACCGCTTGTTATTATATATTTTATGATTTGAGAACTAAGCCCTGTTTTGGGGTTTTGGATGGAGTGAATGTAAGCATTTGTATGAATTTTTGTTCTCTTTTCATATTTATTTTATACATTAAGATTAAATAATAAATTTAAATAAGTAGCTGGATAATATTGTTTACATATTGAAAAATTATGTCTTTACTAATCAAAAATCAATTACGAGATCAGAAAGCTTGTGCTACGATCTCTTTAAATACCAATTTTCTTTTATTTAGTTTTAAGGAACTTAGAACAGTTGTTTTATTATATACCTATGTATTACTTTTTAAAAAGAAATAAGGAAAAAAAAAGAGCAGTTTGGCGAAGTTTTTTACCACCTATTTGAGTCTACGTAATATTCGACTCAAGTAGAACAACAATTTTACTATTTCAATGGGGAAACCTATCTAGGATAACTTCGACATTTGAAAGGACCTATTTGTAAAAAGAATTAATTTTGATAAATATTTAACATTAACCGATTTTTTTTTTAAACAATTAATTAATTATTCTAAGATCTTGACAACCGAATCTACTAGTGGTATTACTGTTCTGTTTGTGCCTTTACTGTTTTTAGAATTTTATTATGGCATCGTGCTTAGAGCTGAATTTTACCATTGAGGTGCCCGTGAGTTATGTCTTCAATAAACACTTCAAATAGGTTGGTATCAAGTATAGAATCTTGTGTCATACTGTTTTACAACAGCTTTTGGTTCGCTGAGTACATTGATGTGATACCATGTTAGAAACGTTGTGTTCGATTTTTTAAGTAAAACTCGAAGTATGTGATCTGATTTGTATTAAGGTTTAGATTGATTAATTTTTGAATCAGAATATTAGGGTGAACATTTTCTTCATCTTCTTTAATCTTCTTTAATTTGTTATTTTATTTAAAAACATGCAATATTTTAAAAGGTAGTGTAAGAGAATGCTATACATTAAATATTGTAAATACCTATAGAATTTGTAGGAACGCAATGAAATTTATACATGTTATACAGCTTTAAGAGCAATAATTTTCTAATGGAACTAAATTAGAATTAATTAGGTATTTCTTTTATTTTATACCATATATATAAATTGTATTTTAATGCATTAACTGGAATAAATTTAAATTAAGAAATGTTGTAAAATTTCTGTGCATTCAAGATTTATACAAAGTTTATGTAAATTTTAATTTACATGCATTGTTATTTTAAAGTTTGTTTGTAATTATGATATTACTAGCCTATTATGACTTTCTTATTATATGGCATGACTTACTATTCATTTACATTTAAAAAAAATGTATTTTTAATTAATGTGGAATAGTAACACATAAGTGAAAGTTAAGTATCCAATTCCATGAAATTTTAAAGAAGTGCTTTTAAAACCATTTTTATGCTTTCCGTTAAATTTTAAACAATTCCTTCTAAATATATAGCACCATTTGGGGAGACGTTTAGTAATGGAAAAGTATGTACTATGTAGTACAACATAATATTACATTTAAACAAACTAATAATTCTCATTTTATTGACCCCTGCAGTTATAGCGGAATAATATTTAATTCTTGAATTAAGTCAGTAATAAATACCAGTGCTTTACATTCCATTAAAGTTGTAAGGTTTTAATTGTTTAAAATGGACACATAAATATGCACTTGCTTCTAATGCATATCAAATTTGTGTGAACTCTTTTTATAGGTTGAAGAGTCACATATATATATATATATATATATAATATTCGACTAAACAATAAAAATATAACAACGTTGCGTGTAATTGATTGGAAAGAGTCATGGGACACGCACTTACCTATAAATTAATGGACTACATTATTAACCTCAAAAAAATTAAATATTATTTATTAAAGTTTGTATAGTTCTTGACCCATAATATAATATTTTATGAAATCAGAAAAATATCATGTTAGTGTTTCAACAATTGATTTCAAAATTTATTCAATGTATTAATGTAATTGAAAGACTTGTAATCTTTTACCTTTTATCCAAAAGTTTCTTGAAATAAATAAATTTTAAGGCAATTTAATAAATTAATATCAAAAATTGGACACTTTCGAATTATTAGTGAATGAATTTTTAAGTAGATTGATTATTTCAAAGTAATTGGATACATTACTTAGTCTAACGTCAGTTTTAACTCTTGAGTTCCGACTTTTTAATTTTAAACTCAAAGGTCTGTAGCTGTTGAGTTTTACGGATTTTTAAGGCTTTGTTAACTAAAGTTAGAGAACATTGGACTAACTAAACAAATTTGAATGCTTAGTCTAATAGAGCTCCGCGAAGTGTGCAATGTTATACAATAATATTATAATGTCTATAAAGAAAGCTTACATTGTTCCTTGAAGTATGCAATAAAATTTAAATACCATCTTTTGGTGTTAGTGCTTGTGTTTCCTACACCTGAAACTGTTATAGGAGTCTATTAACCTTGTTTTTAACAATCGAATGGGAGCCGGATATGCGAAATTGTATAAATTTTTTGTTCAATGCCTCGTTCTGAGTCGATTTACCGTTTACAGTTCGTCTGTTCGTTCGTTACCTCAATAATTCAAAAAATTATAATACCAACTTAATTAAATTTATACTGTGGGTTATAAATATCAAAAGAATTGGGCGAAATCGAATAATGGGTTTGGATGTTTGGATACGAGAAGTTTCGAACAAAGGTGGAAATTAGGTACAAAGGTCTTCTTTCCAATTTGATTTGTATTTCTTAAATCTGGTATAAGCAGATCGGGTACCTTTAATATACCTCCCAAGACTTAAAAGCATATCTTCGATATTATGACATATTAAAAACATCTTCACAACAGCAAAAAGTCCTTTCCCGTAATTCAAAAAAGAGAAATTCAATTCTGTTGTCTGTTGAATTATCTCTCTGTTCAGTTTTGCTGTCTATGGAGTTGTAATGTTTAATACACAACACAAATTTAAGGTGCTTTGAATGAAACGCTTAAGCGGATTAAAACCCTTTAAGGTTTAAAACCCTTGTCTAGGATTAAATTTTATTAATTTGGAAAAGCCGCTGCCTTTCTAGTAAAACGTAAGTATAATTTTTTTTAGATGATTAAAAAATATTACTCTAAAATTTTTTAATTATATTTTTAAATAAATAATTCCTCTATCATAAATCATTATTAATCTATTTATAGTATAAAACAAAAGCCGACGCTAATATGGTCATTGTTCCATAAATATTTTTTAATTAAAAAATTTCCCTACACTATTAAACAAATTTCAGGTTGAATCTAAAAACCTAGTCTTTTTTTATTAAGTTTTCAAAAATGATTTGGGTTCTCTTTAAAAAAAGCTTAGCACCTTATCATATCTTAAAAGAAAACACATCTAATCAAGACCTAATCATATCAAAAACCTATATACATAAGTAATTAACTGTATAAGAATGAACTGTTCCATATAAATACCAATTCAAGGCCATTAAAAAATTTAAGAAATCCCTAGTACTTTTTTTACACTACAACATTATGATTAATTGGAAATAACAATATAACCTTCTAAAATAAGTATTTTAGGGTATCTTACTTTTTACTTTTTTTTTGAAAAATTTACTGACAAATCAAGTTATTTATTAAAACTTTCAAAATCAGCATTTTTTTTTAACAAAAGCCAGAAAAGAAACTACAGATCCTATATATATCTATATACATACCTTCTTTATCATCTTGTTCCTTTTTTGTTGTATTAAAAAAATTCTTGTAATATTTAAAGTCTGAAAGAAATTGAATATACGAGTATACAACCCCTCAAATTAAAATAAAAATTCTGACAAGGTAAAATTTAAAAAAATAAAAAACTGAAACATAACCTTAAAATTTGAAGATGAATTTTTTATCATTACTATGGTTACAGTGGTGGTAATCAATACTATTTTACTAATTATTATTTTACTATTTTCCTAACTATTTAGTAACTATGGTTTCGATCTTTGGTTTAAAAAAAAAAATGGGTGCTAGGATAAAATAACGCTATTGCTATCTCAAGATATGGTAACCATGGTGATTTGAAATAATGGGCTTGGAATTTTAAGATACTTTACAAATGCTTAGCATATCCACTAGGACTTGAGACTAAAAACCTATATGGACAAGTAGCTCTTATTGTGTTTATGTAGGATTGCAAATTCTCTCACAAATTAACTGGTCAGCTGAGTTTAAAGCAATTTGTAATTAATAAGAAATGCAATTTTAAATTTTTTGAAGCCACACAAATAATTTTTTATTACAATAAAGCTTATTCAAGTATAAGAACTTGTGGAAATCCCATACTCCTCATAGGTTTTTGAAAAACAATCCCGTACGATACAAAAGAACGAGGAGAGAGGCAGGAGATCTAAAAATAAAATTAACTCTTTTATATTATTGACTCTGAAAATGTTAATCTAAAAAAAAAAGGATAGATGTGAATTCATTTGATTTTGTTTTAAATATATTAATTTTCTTCCAAAACCGTTGTGTTTAAGAAAGTTTAAGATAGAATATGACAAAGATTAGGCTTTACTTCTTCCTATTTCATCGCTTTGCAACTCACTTAATAACGCAATATGTAGAATATTTTGAATCCCTTGGTAAAAGATTCATTTAAGGAGGCGATTAGAATCCTAAGTATAACCACAGGGAATCTAGACTAAAATAACCTAAAAGGTTTTGAATATTCAAAAACGTTTCTAAAAGAAAGGTTACAGTTATTATCTATGCAGGATTACAAACTTTCTACATGAACAGGTCAACCATCATACATTGAAAGCTAAATTAGAATAACTATCAAAACTCTGGACAAGTTCGAGAAATCTTCCCAAAGTTTGGAGAGGACTTTAAGGTAAAGTGAAGATAGAAACAGCAGAAAAAATTAATAGGAAATTCCAACAACGAACAGACGCACCAACCTTTAAAGATGATTATAATTCCTAAAGAAAAAAAAATCCCTTAGGTAAGAAAAAATTTCCCAAAACAAACAAAGATAAAAAAAAACAAATACAAAAACAAAATGTTTTTTTTTAAATAAAAAAAAGAAAATTCCTTTAAAAAAGTATTATAAAATTCATACAAAAGAAAATGAAAGCATTGAAGTGAAATTTTAACTATATACAAAATAAAAAAAAACTAAAACTTTATTAATCAAAAAAATAAGAATAGCAAAAAAAAGCCGACCTTTCACAAAAGAATTTTAAAAAAAAATTTTGGAAATTAAAAGATAAAACTAAAGTAAAAAAAATGAAACTATAATCTAAAGAATAACCCAAAAACCTAACACAAAATAAAACCTTAACTAAATCAACTTTCCTCTTCCTCAATTTCCCCAATTTGCCTTATTTGTTATTCAATTCGTTACAAGTATATCTAGTCTCTAAGCATTTAAGAGCTGCTGAGCATTAAAACCTTCCACATTCCTTTCTTTAAAATATGTTCGAATGGTTGGGTCTTTAAATTTCCAACTAGTGACTAGCAGTTATATACCACAGATTCAAGAAAGAAACAATTATTCACCTGAATATAATAAAAAAGAAATCCAGGAAGGAAGACAAAAAAAAATGGATAATAAATGGGTAACAAAACCTTTAGTTTTTAACTATATATTAGGTATGTTAAAATAAATCAAAGGAATCCCTTATTTTGTTTTCCTTTCAATTTTCATATCCTAAAGATTAAAAAAATTATATTATCAATGAGAAAATGGTTGAAATGGGTTCAATAGAAGCTTTAAGAAATTTTTTTTCAGGTTCCTGAGATTCTAAAAATTTTATTTCGTCGTCTAAATCATCATATTTCGTTGAAAGGACGAATAGAAGGAGAGGTGTTTTAATGTTTTATAGGTAACATGTATTGATAAGCTTATTGTGTATTAAATATACTGCCATACCTACATTTACATTATTTTCTTCATCCCCATACCCTCCATCCGGCCCATATCATACTTATATTAATTCAAAAACATTTTGATAAATAAATAAACAGATTTGGTGAAAAAACAATCTTGGACTTTCATTCAAGGACGACTATTTATTTTAAATAAAGTATGATGAGTCCTGATTTTCTTTTATGATTTTTTATTTTCACGGGAAAATTTTCAAAGATGAAGCAGAAGAAGCGTTTAGGAGTCCTTTAATTTTAAAGATTAGACTAATTTTTTATTTTCCAAATTTAATGATAGAATTTCTGAAGACGAAGACCAAGAGAGGAGAAGAAGGAAATACACTAGGTAAACCTGTTATAAAGTAATCAAACAGTTAATGACTCTTTCAAAATTTTCCAACGTTAAACAAGGAGTTCGACAGATGCTCATACCTTGACAGATGATTTAGAAGGATAGACAAACACGGCCTTATTAAATTATTGTGTTATGCGTACATCGCGATTATATTATCAGTTACCATGTTGTCAATGCGTTTCCAAACAGTATTATGTATGAAATTTTTATGTATGATCCAGAAAAGTTTAAGAACAGCATTAATATCCACTTTCATGATAATCTTCAAAATGTTTCCCTCTACCCAACTGCCAAATTCAACCCTCAATTTTCCTTTCCAAACGAAACATATGTATTCAAAGTATGTTTTCAAAAAAGGGAGGTGGTTTTAGTTGGCTAAAGACCAACAGTACCCAGATGAACCCCGTACAAGAGTATGGTCATATTATGAATTGGTAACAGTATGAATAGGTTTTCATTCATTTCTCAAATATGATTTAGTTCTTCTCAAATTGATATTTAAAATTAAATATGGTATTCTAACATCCAAAATAACATCCAAAACCAACTTCGTTTATAAGCATCAGGGATAATAGTCCTCCAGAATCTAAGTCAATACTATACAATCTGTTAAACCCAAATTCATAACGAGGAACCTTCTTCAACAACTCTGAGATTCCTCTGATATTCAACTCACTCTGGAAAAAAACTATCGGTAATCAGATGGTAAACACTTTCTAGAGAAATTTGTGATGAAAAGAATTATGTTTTACATAATTATCCTATTAATCCTACAAATGGGTGGAATAATTTTCTTTTAAATTGAATATAGGACTTAAAATATCTTCAAAATCTTTAAATATTTAAATAACAGTTCATAAACTATAATGGTATTTCCATTACAAAATGAACTTAGATATTTACCTGACATTCAAAGTTCTCAAACCCGCAGAATTCTATTTGTAGACATCTATTAAATTTCAAACAAAATGTCAATCGGCCTTTTCTTTTGTACTCATCTGAACAATGAACACTTTATTTAAGATTTTTATTAATGACCATTTTTTTTCCATTTTAAATAATTTAATAAATTGATTATAGAAAAGGTTCTTCATTATAATACTATTATAGTATAATAGATTTATCCTATATCTAATATTTGTTTTTAGATGTTTTATTTTTCTTCTTTCTCTCTTAAATAAATGGAAATTTCAATAAGTCAATTGTTCATCATTTATCCTGTTTATCCTTTGTATCCCTTTAGGTATTTCATTTTTCTATTTCATTTAATCAGAAATTTTCGGAAATTGTTTTAACTAAATAATATAAACTACATATTTCCAAAAATTATGGGTAACAATTTACATGTTAAAATAATTTTGATAACTTCGTGGTGCTTTCAAGGAATTAAAAATTCCATTCAGATTCGTTGTAGTATTCTAGCATTTTGAACTGGAGCAGAGCTTAAAAATTCGTTTCTGCCTCATTAACGTAATTTCGACACAGATTTGTGTTCCTTCTATACCTATCAAAACATGTATGCACAAAATCGGAGATCTGTTTCATTGGGTCTTTGTACTTTCTTCCATCTGGTCCACCCCAGAATTTTCTATAACTATTTCTATCAAATTTTTGATAAAGTTTATGTAGGTACCATTCGCCGTTAGATTAAAAATTAACTGTATAATTTAATTAAATAATATAACTTACAGATACACAAAAACCCTTTGCCGGGTGCTCCAGCAAATATGTGAGAATTACACTCAAGTCTCAGCCGAATATAGAATTGCTTAAGAATTCCAGGCATTTCGCGGCATCTTTTGCAATAGAAAATATATGGTAGTTCCATGAAATTTTTTAATTTACTTTCATGCATTGAAACTTTAGTTTATTCATTATTTAACGATATGGAAGGAGCAACAGCTGCTCTATTTTTATTAAGATCAATCTTTAAAGGACAAATAAGAATATCTTCCATCCTGTTCTAAAAAGGGACAATTTTATCAAATAAAAATAAGTTCTTGTGTTTAACATCAATCAATTCCGTTTACCATCTGTCTTAGCAAGTAATGGTCTTCTCTATGTTTGTTTCTGCGTCAAAGGTAATAGTCCTCCACTCTCTTGAGCTTTGAGTTTTTGCTTTTTTCTACGACATTTCCAAGTCTGAATGAGCTTTAATCTATTTAGCTTCATTATATTCTCTCAGCTCTTTATGAATTTCAAGAAGATTGCTGAACTGGGTGGTGCGGATTCATATCTAGTGCATGTCATAAAAAAGTACATGTGAAGGTATACAATGAACTCAACATTTTGTGATTACACATTAGCATTATCATATTTTTCATTACAATATAAAACTAATAATTTATAATAAACTAATCAATCATAAATCTCACTATTGAACAACTTTATATGGAAATTGATAATGTAAATCAACTCAATGTAAACATTAATTTTTATTTTTGTTATTAATAGACATTATTTCATATGTATTTAGAGATTCCCTTAGTGATTCATCAAGTTCTTTAAGTATATTTTCTAAAAATATATAAATTAATAATACAAAATAAATATTTCAAAGAATGCCATCTTCTTTATTCCTTTCCTAATCTTTACATTACCCACCTTTATTTAAGAATAGAAAATATTTTCAACAAAAATTTCCCAAAGAAAATGTTAAATAATAATAATAATGGGTGTGATGTGGTGTGAGGAATTAGAAAACTTGGTTGAATAAAATCCCTTAATAGCTGTTCAATACTTTATCATGGAACCTCATTCTTTGAATTTTTATTAATAATTTCAATTTACGAATGGATACAGTTCTATATTTCTATTGTATAAAACCAGATGGGTTTTGTATAATTTGAAGTAAATAATCTGTTGATTATTAATTATACAATAGAGTGGGATATGGACAACTGTTGTTGTATTTAATAATTTGTTTTGTGGTACCTAACTACACAATTTAAATATTAAATTGTCTAAATAAATGACAAGTTTAGGAAAGACTTGTGGTGTTTTAGGAAAGGGTTGTGGTGTTCTTTCTATTAATTCCCAACAAAATTTCTGAAAACATATTTAATTGTGGTTATGGATCATAAGCTGAAAGTGTGTTAATGAAATTAATTTATTTCTATTATCCTTTGGAGCTATGGTTGTGTTTGTACTTAAAAACATATTTATTATTGAAATGAAAGTAAAAGAGTAAAGGATGAATTCACTAATGAAAAAATTTAATGAAAGGATACATGAAAGGATATAATAAAATTTATTTTAGATTTAAAAGGATATTAAGTGAATTTTATTTTATTAAATTGTTTTAATTAATTGCACGAGCCTTCGAATATTTTATTGAATATTATTTAATAATAGTCTTTTAGTAAAATATTTATTTTGTCTATATTATTTAAAATTGAAGGCATTTTTCTAATTCCAATTTTTCGAATGATTTTTCAAGAATTTTCTAGGATGTGAAATTAATATTAATTATTTTATGTAGGGATTAGGGATTGGGGGTGTAGGATGTCTATTGAAATTTGTATAATTTACTAATCATTTATAATTGATATTGCTTAAAAATATATTTTAAAATTTAATAACGCTTTTCATAGTTGGGCGTTAAGGAAAACAAATTTAAAATGTAATTGCCGACAACATGATAAATGCTCCAGAGTTCAAAGTCTTCTAGAGATTAATGATTTAAAAGATAAGCGAAAATACTCGGGAGGTTATAATTGGCTACTTTTGACTTCATAAACTGAATTAAGTGAAACTTTTAACTTTTGTCATTTTTGTTATTCCACATGGGAGTATAGAGCTTCAATTTGAAATCTACAATTATTTCTCTTCATAGCATTTTCTACTACTTCGTTCTAAGATATTTTGTATCTTTTAGTTCATCTAGTCTCGTTCTCTCCATGTTGTTCTAAGTCTATCACTTGATCTGGATCCGTCTAGAGTACTTGACGTAGGAGCCATTCTTTTTATGTATTCTTTATCTTACCTTAGTGTATGGCCAATCCACCTCCATTTAGTTCTGGTGATTTGTTTCACTATTCGTTCTCCATTTGCTAGTGCCCATAAGTCCAAATTTTTAACTGTTCTGACAGAATATTCGGCATATTATTCTGAGATATTTGTTTATGAAAACTTTTAATTTATTCTTAATGGAATTAGTGAGCAACCATGATTCACAGCCATATGTTAATATATATTTTACAAACGAATTGAATATTGTTAGTTTAGTTCGTTTTGAACTGTTGAAAAACGAAGTCTACCGAAGGCTGTTTTAGCTTTATTCTGTTTTGTACATCTTTGTTGGTGACATCTGTAGGCGAACTTATACTTCCTGAATAACATAAGTCGTACATTTGACTACACATGACTTGATCACCTAATTTGATTGGGTTGTGATTTGCAAGGGTACATGCATAACTTTAGTTTTACTTATATAATCTCTTGACCAATTTTACGGGATGTTAGCTGTAGGTTGTATAATTTAGAACGTGCATCTTCTTGGTTATTGAACTGAAGATATATGTTGTTTTTTAGGTGTCCTATTTGTCATCCGATAAATGCCTCTTTCAGTACGGCTGATTTCCCTCAAGATATCGTTTGATACGATGATGAATACAAATATAGAAGAAACAGAGAAAGTATCAGTCTAAGGCCTTCAATGATTTCTTTTGTTTGTCACTCTTCTTTAATGCACTAAATTATATAAATTCAATATGTTTAAAATTTTTTTTTGCAAAACTGTTTCCTTGGAATTTGAATAACGTCATAATTAAACAATTAGAACAAAAAAATATGATCAAATATAATTTTTGGAAAATTTGTTCATTTTCTTATAGAGTGGTTAAAAATAATTTAACTTCAATTAGCCACTGGGCGTAAATCAATTGGAACAGTGATCTAATAAAGTATTCTATAAAAGTTTGACCTAGCATATAAAAAATTTTAAAAAGTTTTAATTCAATACCAAAATTTCTAAAAGTAAAAATAGAAATGTAATAAATATTATTTAACACTTACAGTCATAATAATCATATTTATTTCCATCGCCTTCATCAGCACTGTTTTCACCTCCTGACATTTTATTCCAAACTGAAATAATAAAAAAAGAAATAAAGAAAATTATATTTACTCATGAATCAATTAAAAATAAATAAAAATTTTAAATTGAAAAATTTCCAAAAAAAACTTAATTAATTAATTAATACTCACATTTTTGAAAATAATTACGTATTCTAGCCGGACACGAACACCATATGTTCCTTTTATTTTTTATTGTTGAATCAACAGTTGTTTCTACTTCAATAACTTCTTTATTTAATTGCTGCAATTGATCATTTTTTATTTCCTTTGATGTACTACCACTAATTGTATTTGGATCTAATGATATTGATGGAATTCTTCTAATTTCTTCAATTGATGAAATTTGTACTTTACGTCGACACTGACTTTGAACGCTACTTCTTCGACGAGTTTCACTTTTTCGATATATTTTTGAATCTCGATATGAAGTTATTTGAATTGAAGTGTGATCTCCTATATTAAAAAAAATAATAATAATAATAACAAATGAATTGGAAATATAACAGCATATAGAGGAAATTGTAAAATAATTTATAATAAAAAGTATTTTTAAGGCGTCAAATTAGTTTTTTATAATTTATTTGGAATTAAAATAAACAATTATGGAGATTTCATCATAAGATGATCAATTAGATTCATAAAATTAATCATTTGTTTAATTGGTTCTGTATTATGTATGCTTAACCATTTAATATCGCTTTTCGTGGGCTTAATTTTATATTTCCTTTAATTTTAATATTTTTTCCCCTCAAACTTTACCCTTTCCCTCCTCAATATTAAACTTTTAATTATGGTATGATTTCATTGAATTTTCTAAGAAAATATTAAATTGATTAATTAATGAACATTTGACTGCTAAAAATAAACTTCAAACAAAATCAAATTGTTAATTAAAAATTATGAGATTATAAAAAATCAATGATAGGTATTATTAGTATAACAGATTGAGTTACTTGTAGGATTAAAACTAAAATCATTTTAAGTGCATATACCAAGTGTTATAAAAGTAATTATAGTTAACACAAAAAAATTTTTAAGTATTCAAATTGTATTAAATTATTCAGGGAGAAACAAAAGTTACATTATAGCATTATGTATAAAAAAACATCATTCAAATGTCGGGGATTCTAAGGTTTAACTAGTATCCGCGTAGGACCAAATGACTATATATAAAAGATAGCTGGTGTTGCCAGCTTTAAAAAAATATATAGCTTTAATGGCGCATATTATCCTTTAAGGACGAAAAGGACATTTAAAAGTATCCTTGTTATTGTAGTCTATTTTACAAAAACCGTTATAACTAGCGATCTGTTATATATTCAACATGTATTGAATTGTAGTATTTGTACTTGAATTGTATACAATTCAAGTATTATATTTGTACTTGTACTTGAATTGTATTCAATTCAAGCTAATAATTAAGATGACGGTCTGGAGAATATTTTACCGTTTATTTGATGACGATAGGTACTGTCGTTTTGGAGATATTGTAGTTCATAGTTGAACATTTTTGCAAAAAAAAAAATTTTTAACATCCTTTCTCTAAAACTCATATTTTTAAAAATTTTGCAAAGAAACCCCCTAAATATTTTTACATTGTTGGAAAGCTCTTATTTTTTGCTATAATTTGGGCACACATAAGGTATGTCTATATTAAAGCATTTAGAAGATATAAGCATTTATGAAATAAAAAATTTTTTGTTTTGTAATTTTTTCTGTATAAAAAAAATGTTGATATGTTTTACAATTTTTTCAGCTGTTGATATGTTTACAATTTTTTCAGCCGTACTTTTTAAATTAATTAAATAATTTTATTTTTGAAAAAAAAAATTTTAATATGCTATAAATATGTTTCCAGGTATAAAAAATTCCAAAAAAAATAATTCCAAAAACAAAATTCCAAAAATCAAAATTTAATGACAAACTATTTTTTAAAAACAGTAATTTTTTACATGCATATTTCAACAAATAAAAATTAAAAAATAGTGGGGGCTGCCGCCCCCAAACCCCCGCTAAACAAATTATTGAAACCCTGATTTTGAATCCAACTCTAAAACCCCTCCTAATTCAGAATCTCAATTACACAAATATATAAATATTCTGGAAAAAGCGTATAATCCTGTAATTGTAGCTAACTATAAAATCTATCCTTATTATTTTTTACATGCATATTTCAACAAATAAAAATTTAAAAATAGTGGGGGCTGCCGCCCCCAAACCCCCGCTAAACAAATTATTGAAATCCTGATTTTCAATCCAATTCTATAATCCATCCTAATTCAGAATCTCACGTATACATATGTATAAATATTCTGGAAAAAGCGTATAATACTGATTTTGTAACAAACTCTAAAATTCTTGCTCGCTAAAGCTATGGAAATATTTTTTGGCAAAATAAATTTATGATAAAAAAAGTATGAAAATGTATTTTTTAATAAAATTGTTGTGTCAGTTTTTCATTCATGTTTTCTGGTGGGGCTATTTGTCAACATATACCATACTTATTATATACCGTTTGAAAGATTGTCAAAAGACCTTTCTAACAGTATATTAAAAAATACAGGGTGCTTTTGAAAATTTCATAGTTATAGTGGTTTTTTTGAAAGTTCAAAATTTTTTTTTTTTTTGTTTTAAATTTCCACTTGAAATTGCAATATCTCCAAAACGGCAACACCTATCGTCATCAAATAAACGTTTAAATATTCTCCAGACCGTCATCTTAATTAATAGCTTTGATTGAATATATATATATTGAACAAATCGCTAGATATACCGATTTTTGTAAAATAGACTAAAATAACAAGGATACTTTTAAATGTCCTTTTCGTCCTTAAAGGATAATATGCGCCATTAAAGCTATATATTTTTTGAAAGCTGGCAACACCAGCTATCTTTTATATTTAGTCATTTGGTCCTACGCGGATACTAGTTAAACCTTAGATAGCCCAAATGTCTAATGGCTTCACTTCTTGAATCAGTGGAATTTTGTAAGGATTTAAACCCAAATCTTTTCAAAAAATTATCCATGTTGTTGTTTGAAAATGATTTAATTTTTGAGAACAAACTCCTCTCATTATTCACAAAGAGTACTGAATTCGATATAGCATTTCAAAAATTTCTAAACGATATTGAAGAGTGTTTCCTTAATTGGCATAGCTCACTGAGCACAAATAACATAAGAAACCTCAAAAAATAATACGTAGTATTGACACTATAACAATTTTAAATTGTATCACTCCCCTTAGAAAGCTCTTTAATAATTATTAATTAATTTCAAATGAAATTCACAGAAAAATTTTCGCGTACCCATTTTTTTTTGACAGCTAATTTCGCAGAAATGTTCATGTCGCTCTAAACGTAAACATTCTGATTGAAACATTTGTTTACCACTCTATACTTTTCTGTTTGTGGCGCTACAACATTTTATTTTAAAGGTTCTCTAGTACAAAGGGTTCGAGATATTGATTTCGAATTTAGAAGATGTATAGCTCTAGACAAAATCATTAAGGCACAATTACACGTTACACTGTTTTGATCCTATTTAATTTTGCATAAGTATTGCTCCTTGACATTGAGTTACAGTGAAGCTAACTGTATTTGCTGATTGCTAAATTGTTAGTCCGCTCCAGCGTAACGATAGGTAAAAAAACTTTTGAAACAAAACACAACCTTCGGAATAAATAGAAGAAAATACATAAATTTAACTTAATATTTAACTAAAATTAAATGTCTGCAGCACAAACAAATACTTCCTAAGTAAAACCATCAAACATGAAATATTTTAATAACCGTTCTTCGAAAATTTCAAAAAAGATTTGATATAACGTTACGTTACTTAGTTCTTAAAACAAACAAATATTTTATCGATCCAAAAATTGATAATGGATGTTTTGCATTTAAAAGTGTTTTAATATAAAAGTTAATTGCTGGATTAAGATTAATTGAAAGAGGAACTGTGCCTCATTTCAGCAATATACTTTTATATTAAAACAGTAACAAATTCCCAAAACTATCATCAAATTTTTATTTATTAAATTTTAGGGGGTTTTAATAAAAGTATACATTGAAAAAACTATATTTTTTTTATTTTACTTTTTTTTTATATTGACATATCTCTGTCAACATTCTGATTCCTTCCGCTCATACAAAAGTTTTTCTACAACTGGCGTTTCAAAAACTTTCCAATTCCTAAAATTGTATTATTTTATAATAGCAATTTTCTTTCAACATTAAACTATCAGTATACTTACAAACTAGAAATTGAAAATAGATAGACATAGAGCATCTAATGCTTGCTATCACTTAATAATTTCCCTATTTCACTTCATTAATTTTTAGTTAAGGCAATCACTGCAAAGCGGTATTTTGATATTTCCATTTGTTTTACATTTTTTAATTTCACTTTTGAAGTACACTGTTACACCTCAATGAAGATTATAAGATTTGATGAGATTACACGCATTATTTTTAGAAACTTATCATTCCATTATTCATTCAGATCTGAATAATCTTCGAATTTTCTACCAAATGTAAAGATTAAAAACTTTATGTATTTCTTTAAAATTCAAAATACATCATACACCATTCCATCTGATAAAATTTCATTTAAAATTATTCATTCATCATTCAGATCAAAAAAAAATTTATTTCACCATATAGAAAAATTAGAAAGACACCGAAATAATAAATTTTAAGAAAGGGAAAAACGTCACGTTTTATAAAATTTACAATAAAAATATTTAAATTTGTTGTTTTTGTCATTGTAAATTTGAAATTTTTACCAATTCTTAAAAAAAAAAAAACCCCAGAAAATAAATTATGAAAACGTAAAAATTGTTGTTGTTTTTTTTTTTTGTTTTTATTTTTTTTTACACAATTTGTTTATTTATTAATTTCTTTTCTGTTTTTAATTTGACGTTTTCTGTTGTTTCCAGCAACATTTTGCATATTTTGTAAAATTTGTAGGGTGATTGAATTTTAAAAAAAAAAATTTCCGAAATGATGAAAAAGTTTTTAAAGAGAAAAAGAAAAATATTTTTTTTTTTTTTTGGAAAAATGCCAATAAAATGTTTTCATTTTTTTTTTATTAACTGTCTGTTCTATCATATTTACATACAAACTATTTGGAGAATACCTTATTAAGTTGCAATGAAATTTTAATGAAATGAAATTAATATTAAAATGTTCAAAAATATTTTCTAAAATGCCAGAAGAGATTAATTCGAAAAAAGAATTAAGAAGTAGCTAAACTGATTATTAAAAACTATATAATAGATTATGAATTTTATTAAATGAGTTTATTTTTTTCTTCTTTTTTATTTTGTTTAACAGTAAAAGTAAAAAAAAAAAATATTTCGTAGCTAACTTAAGAGTGAATCATTAGAAAATAAATAACGGAATGACTTAATTGTTGTTAATAGAGAAAATATAAAATCAATTAAAGACAAAATAAAATAGTGAGATCATTTATTAAACTAAAAGTTGTAAAAAATCTGAAATGCAATATAATTAAGTATTAAAAATAAATTTAAATAAAATATTTAAGAATAAAATTGACTGAATAAAATTTTTAAATTTTGAATAATGTGGTGTAGTTTGGTCAGTTATTGCTCATTGTAAGCAATATATTTGAATTGATGTATCTGAAGTTTTCTGAAGTAAATTTCAAACGTAGATTATTATATAAATAAAATATAGATTATAATATACAAGGTACTAGCACTGAAGAAGTTTGCATGTCGTAGACGAAATACTGGTATTTGGAAAAATAAATAATTGTAGTGAAATTTAAAGGAAACTACTCGTTTTTTATTTCTTTCACATACATTCCACTCAAACACTCAATAATATATTAAATTTTTGAGGTTGATGTAATATATTCTTTTTATATATTGATCTAATAACCAATCAATAAGCCTTGCATTTTAACCAATACGCTACGAGGCTACTACATCTGCATTTTAAAAAAACAATTTGAAATTTGCTTCTTTCAATTTAAAGAAATAGAAACAACTAAAATAGAAACCAAAGAGATGTCTTATACAAGTAAAGTTCCAAGTACATAAAATATATATAAAAACTTATACTCGGTCGAGACTTGAATATAATTCTCATGTATTTGCTGAAGCACTCAGCATTGGTATTTAATATCTGAATAAGATACAAAAAAAGTTATATTCTTAGATAAAAACATCGAAGAATGCAAGCTGTTCTTCGGTTCTGTAAAATATATCTACAATAGGTAATTCCTTAAATGAATTAAAAATCTTAATTTTTAAGACCATCCGACATAATACTCGCTGATCAGCTCAACTCTAAAATGGTGTTACTCATTAAAAAGATGGTTTTTAACATTTTTTTATGTTTTAGAAAAATTCTAGAAAAAGGTCAACTTATTATATTTTGGTTTTAATTCAACTTTTGACGTAAAAAATATATCCCTTCCTATATTTTCCACATCCTTTACTTTTCAGCTGTTTATTATACTGCGCAAGCAATTAGGATTTTAATCTTAATTTTTTTTTTTGACCAGCAAGTGTTTTTATAAGTAGGAGTCTCACACTTAACTGGAAGTTTAGTTTCCAGGTGGAATTGTTGACTCTTATGTATTTTAAATATAAAAGTATTCAAAAATTTTTAATAGTGTGAAGATGATATACAGAGGGTCACGAATTTTTATAAATAACGGTTAAGTGTACAATTCCAATATTAATTTACAAAGCGAAATTAAAAATGATTTCCTTCAAAGGTAACCCTGCTTAACTTCCTCAATTCTTGACCCTTCCTAACTTATCAATATAGTCCTATAATAAAACAAATCTTTCCTTTTTTAATATTTTAATCATTTTTAAAAACAATTTTTCCGAAAAACTTATACAAATCTTTTAACCTTAAATACATCTTCTTGTAATTTTTCACTCAATTATTTATTAATTTGATATCGTTATAAATTCAAAAATAAATATATAGGATAAAGCTTATTGACCATGACTTTTAAGTTTGTCTGTTCTAGATAATATTATATTTTTAAAAATATTTTCTCATATACATTCAATTTCCCAATTATTGATAGGCCGGTACATAATAATCATATTTTAAAAATACTTTGCAATAAAAAATCAATTTCATTTAAAAATAAAAAAAATTAAAAGAAATCGAATTGATTTAAAATATCCTGTATTATATAAAAATAGATATTCTTTAATGGTTTTTTGATTCTTTTAAATAGTAACAAATACCCCGATTCGAGATAATTTCAAAGTTAGACAAAACCACAAAACACATCTGGAAAAATTTCCTAAGACTATGTGCCAATACAATGATCTATAAAAAATATGTACAAAATAGTTGGTCAATTTAACAAAACTGAAAGTAAATATGTTTTTATATTAAATTTTTTTTCAAATAAACTTAAGGGTTGTCCCTTTAGCCGTTTTATATGCCTAATGGTAATAGAATATTCATTTTATATTTTGAATTGCATGACTATTCTGATTCTCTTGGAATAAAGTTGGACTTTTATCTCATAATATTGTGAATCGGAATCAAGCTAGTTGAATAATAAGTACACGTACCATGTTTCTAAGACCACATTTCTCGAAGCCAAAACTTGAGATACCCAAACACCCCAATGTTAGCGTAGTGTAATGGGTAGGGAAAATAATTGAAGGAAAACGATTTCTAAATTATTGATAACAAGAAATGTTTTATTTTAATTAAGAACGAAATTGAGAGCACTTATTGTAAGGAATTAATTGGCTTGTCTCTCAAATTTTTGTAAACCCTTAGAATTGAATCAGTCCGATTTATGATTTTCTATACTTCAGAGTTCAAGTTCGAAGTAACTCCATTCTATCTAGAACGGTAGCATAGCTGCGAGTATTTAACATACATAATAAAACATGGTCTTATATAATAATTAGTTTTATAATTTGAGAATCAAATTATAGTATGACAAAACATAAAAGCTCCTAGAACAACTATTTATTTTAATATTAAATTCCAACATAAAATAATTTCAAAATCCCATTAAAATTATATAATAAAGTACAGGTATATATAGAAACTACAATTAAATATGGTAATTTATAAACATTTTTAATAAAGAAATTATATAATCTTTATAAAATTTTCCAATATTTAAAAATAATTTTTGTACTTACATAAACGTAAAAGTGTGCCTATATCTATAAATTTAATATTTTATCCATTAGCTACTCTGATTTAATCGATTAAATTAAAAATAAGATATTAAAAATAAAAATTGGAAATCTATAAATTTTTTTTAATGTTATAATAACTTTAAAAATAATTTTAAAAAAAAATATATAAATTGCGTTAATAAATAACAAAATAAAATGAAAAAATAAAATTTTAAAAAGTTTAAAGGAAAAAAATAAAATAAAATATAAAAAAATCAACCTTCTCAATCGAATAAGATTTATTAGTCCAATGCCGAATTTCAGAAGTATTAAATGATAACAAATAGGAAGAATATATATAATGAATCACTTGTTAAAAAAACTTTTCAATACAAAATGGGAATTTTTTATATTTTTTAATTCCTAGTAGCCCTTCAATGGGGACGGTTTCGACTGTTGTTACTAATCAAACTTTTGTTGATTCTAGAAGGTTTTCAGATTCTAGGAATTAAATTTGGAGAACTTGGAGTTTTTCGCAGAATTTCATTATCTAAGCTAAATCGGTTAAAACTAAGAGAGACTTCTTCAATTTTCCAGAAACTCTTTTAAATTCAAGCTTCAACAAATGTTTAAATATAATGTTGGACCTTAAATTTTATATACTACTAAAAAAAAATTTGGACGAGTATTTGAGTTACAGGTGCTTAGAAATAGCTAAATTTCAATATTAGTCCCCTTACAGCTAGTTAACGGGGCCGTGACAAAAAAAAGTAAAAAGCAGCTGCCTTTTACCGTTTTCAGAATTGACATGTTCTTTATAAAACTTCTGTTAAAAAGGCTTCATTAAAGGGCTTTTTCCGACTTTGATGGGCTGTGGCTGTGAAACAGATTGGATACAGAAAAAAGTTTTAACGTTAAACTATTTTTATTGCGATACCTGCCGGTTGTTAACATTTCTTAGTTAGCCTTAGACAAAACTGGACAGACTGACAGACATAATCAAACTATACACGGAAATTTTTTTAAAAATTTTGAAAAATGTGTAAAAAACTAATATGTTTGTAACTAATAATAGACATAATTTATTGTGTTTTATTTAACTGGTACTCCATTGAACCCCTACTCCAAGAAATTTAGGTCTTCCTGATATGGGAAGATCGCCCCCTTGTCTGAATTAACTTAATAAAATTTTATAATTTACCATTGCTTCAAAGGGTTCATGTTTTCAAGACTGACTTATAGAAGCAAAGCTGCGAATGCTGAGTGCTTTCACTGTCAGAAACTATTACTTTCTACTCAATAGCCGAATACACACCGTGTGTTACTTTGAATAATTAAAAGACATCAAGATTAAACTCTAACACAAATATTAAAAATCAACTTCGACAATAAAATTAGGTTAAGGTTTCTGAATGCAACTGTAAAACCTAATATAATATTTTTAACCTTAAATATGTTGTGTTCCCCGGAATTTCCAAAAAATACTTCAATATTAATCATATTCTAAATAAATTTAAAAAAAATATAAGGATACATTTATATATTTTAATAATTTTGAATTTTTTTCTTGAAGTAGTAAACCAACTACAATTACAATTAAGTCCCATCTTTTGTTATAAAAATCATATAGGAATAGCAAAAACATAATTAATTGATTTTTTTCGGAGCAGTGGTACCAGTATAACAAATTTAATTTTTTTTTTAAATCAAGTAAATTGAAAAAGAATTAAATAAATTGTTTATTAATAGATCAATTATAAATTTAATTCCTTTGGCCGTATAATACTACTTTAAATTATTAAATTAATGTAATAAAAATATTTATAAATAGTGGTTTTAAAAAATATATGATTTAATCTCATATATTTAACTATTTTCTTTTTAAATTAAAAAAATTAAAATTTTTAATAAACACTTAAAGTTAACCTTATTTCTGCATTTGCATCTCATAACTTTTATGTAATTGCTTTAGATTACATAAACAACGAATTTTCTACTTTGAAGACAATTCTGAAATAGAAGTTTGTTTTTAAAAACCTAACAATATAATGACAAATTTTGTAGGGCATAACATTGGACTCATGTTATTTAAAAATAAATATAGCAGTTTCTTAAGATTCAATTTAGGATCCAAGGTTTTTATTACCTCAATTATTCAGTCCTATTCCTCATAAGTAAATCGCGTCCTACTTCAGACATTTTATTCTGATAAAATGCTTTTCCAGTTACCAGGGCTTCGAAATGAAACAAAATCATAACTATAAGTCATTGAACTATATTTTTTTAGTTTCTTTTCGAACCCCTGCTAATTTAATATTCCTCCGAAATTGACATCAGACAGGGCTCTTCAGTTTTGTTTGGCAAGTCAAGGTCATAAATTTTGGAAAAATTGTGTTTTACTAAACAGTAAATTGAAGCATCCGTGTGGTAAAACTTTATATTTATTTTACACTAACTAGTACCCTGTGGGCATTGCTGCGCCTCTAAATGAACTTATTTATTTTAAGTTGGTGTTATTGAAAGAAGTTAACTCAAAAATTACATATGGTGTGAAAATTAATTTAAAAATGTATTAAAGCTATTTTATTAAAACGAATTCATTTTATTAAAATCAACAAGTTGTGGTGCCGTAATGTGGTAACGAAACTTGACAAAAATTTGTTTTAAATTTTCTTCATGGCCAAAGCAGAACTTCGCAAAATTGGACGTAATTTCCTTAAAAAATTTTTTTTTGTCAATTGTAGGATCGCAAATTCTAAGTCTGTTAAAAGTGTCAACTCAATTTGAAGTCAATCGGTCAAATCGTTGTCATTTTAGAACGAAGAAGTTTAAATACTTGGACCACAGCCCCAACTTGGCTGATCGTTAGAGCAAAATTTTTAGCCCAAAAACCTTCGTACCTTGGGAGTCTATTCACTACATACAAACAAACAAACTTTTGATTTTATATATATAGATGTAACAGACGAATCATGTAAAAAAGCTAAAGATAGTGAATGAAGGTAGCTGTTATTTGATTACCATATTATAAAATAAAACCAATTTATTTTCCCCATTATATAAATTTTAACGTAAGTTTAATATTTTATATCTGCAGAATTTAATTTATAATAATTTTATTCAAAAGTATAAGTTTATACATTTTGAAGCATAAAATTTAAATCAACTTTTATATCACAAATTATTCAAAAAAAAATCCTCAATTTTAAATATTCAAATATCAAATTTGTCCTATTTATTTTATGAAACATATTAAATCCTCTTCAATATTAATGTCAATTAATACATTTATTATTTTTTAAAAAAAAATAAGCTATTCACAACAATTAAAATTATAATTAATAAACAATTTGTAGGAACATTCTTACAATAATACCACATAATTATGATGATTTCATGAATAGACTAGAAAATAAAGAGTCGTTGACATTATTGGCAAATTTCTTTCAATCTTTTTTTGAAAAATTTAATGAGACAATATATATTTTATTGAGTTGTGTGCCAAATTAAAGAAAAAATCTGGCGCCAAATAATATATTCTTTAACACTATGATAGAAACTATTAAAAGAATAATTAAACAAGTGATAAGGTACTTTGTTATTTAAAAATTTTTATATTCCTGTTACTCCGCTAGGGAGCATAGGGTTTCAACTTGTAGTCTCCATTCTTCTTTGTTTCTAACTGTTTCTACAATTTCATCCCAGGATATCTCACATCTATTTATTTCATCAAGCACTGTTTTTTTCCATGTTATTCTGGGTTTTCCTTTTGTTCTGAACTCATCTTCAGTGTTCCAGCATAGCGCCATTCTTGTTATGCAATCATCACCTTTTCTTAGTGTGTATCCAATCCACTTCCAATTCCTACAAGTCTATATTCCTAATTCTGTTATGCCAGAATATTTGGTACATTATTCTTAGGTTTTTGTTGACGAAGACTTTGTTCCAGTTTGTTCTTGATGGAGTTAGTAAGCAACCATTGATTTTACACATGACGTGGTTTTTACACATGACTTGAATACCATTAGCTTTGTTCTTCTTGATATTTGCAAACTGTTCCATATGGCGCGTAGTCTTCCGAACCCTGTTCGTTCGGGCTTTATCAATTCTGTTTTGTACATTTTCATTGGTTCCGTCTGTTGGCATGATGATCGTGCCCAGATAACAGAAGTTAGTTGTATATTCTATGTCGCGGCCATCTAACTTTATTGGATTATTATTTGGGAGGTGTATGTACATTACTTGTTGATGTTTGTATTGATGGATTCGTTGATGTTTATTTCTAATCCACTGTGTCGCGGTATTTGCTCCGAGTGGTTCAATTTGGACTGAGCATCTTCTTGGTTGTGTGATAGTAGATAGATGTCATCTTCCAAGTCAAGGTCTTCAAGGTTTTTATCTTTTGATCAATTTATACCTCTTTCAGTGCAACTTATTTCTTTCATGGTATCATCTAAGTTACTATCATCATCAGTTATTTAATATTTTAATTATATCTTTGTAATTTTTTTTTAGTTTCAATGGGATTTTCGTTTACTTTTATTCTCCACATTTTAATTTGAGTACCAAATAAAGTCCCTTTCTAGTAACTGACATTCAATCAGTCTGACTTCTCTCAGATGCTGTGAGACATTATACCACACTTATCGCAATGTTTAAAGAGATATTTGTACAAACTTATTCTAGAGACAAAATGTCAGCAATTTACATATGTATAATTTACATTTTGTGCATCAAAAATTATCTAACATTGAATTCATTAAAATTTCAGATATATGGTATGAATGATTTAAAGACAACAGAGAAGATTTAGCTAAATTTAGACAGCACATTAACATCTTCTTCTCAAATCCAATCCAATTTTTCCCATCCTCCATAATCCAACAATCCTAATCCCTAATTCCGAAATTCTTCCATATCTTCATCCTCAAAACCAAACTACACATTTATATCACAGCGTTTATCACAGGTTTTGGTGTGTTGAAATCAAATACTACCCAAAGAAACATTGCCCAGTTGCAGTTGGTGGCTTTCGAAGTTTTCCACTGTCACTCGTGAAAAAAAAATATATTTTATAAATAATTGTATCTATTAAAATCAAAAACGTTTCTAATTAAAAGGCCTTAATGGTATTGAATAAATCAATAATTGTAAGTGACATTAAAATCAATTCTAATTATATAATAATATAATAATGTCCAGTACCGTTCTCTTTTTCCAGATATTTGACTTATAAAAATATTGGTTCTTTTTTTTATTTTTTCATATTCCCTATATTTCAGTGGATATTTATCTATTTAATAGAAACGTTTAAATTGATAAATAATTAATCATACAAACAAATTTGTCTTCTTCAAATCTGCATTAAAAACTTTCTAAAATTTCGAAAAATATTTTTCTCCATATTGTATACTAAATATCTAATATACTAAATATCTAATAAACAGACTAATTAAATATTTAATAAATCAAAAAATTATTATAGAACATCCTATTCATATTTCAGTAAATTTGTTTTCCTTATTTTGTTGATTTTGGCAAAATAATTCTTAAAATTATATCAACATTTTCATCACTACTTATCTGTCAGATTACTTTAATCGCAAAACTCTAATTAAGCAAAACCGTCATGTTTCATTTAAATGTTTCCACCTATTGAATACTACATATTAAATTTTTAACACGTTTATATACACATGTAGATACATTTATTTTAAAATATTGAAAAAGAAGGTTACAGAATATTTTTATTTTTAAACTATTTTTTTTTAAGGCGAATTTATAAAATTCGATTAACCATTGCTGTATTCAAAAAATTCCAAATTTTTAAATGAATATTTTCCAATCAATTATTATTTTCCCAAAAAAGCATTTTTATTTTAGTTATATTATCAAAACCTACTAATACTATGCAAACATTGAAGGATCAAATTATCAGAGTCATCCAATCTTCTTCAACTAGAATAAAACTTTCAAGCCATATTAATTAATAATTTGAAACTACTTAAAGGAAGCTAGGCTAGATATAGAAATATATATTTGGTGATGTCCATCCGTCCGTCCATAAACGCTATAACTCAAAATAATAGAGATGCGGTTTTGATGCAATTTATGCTGTAGGCTCCTAATGACAAAAGTAAAGCTAGATTGAAAATGTGCGAGATCAGACCATAAGTTCGGGTTCTGGAAGATTCGGATCGATTAAAAGGCAAACGAAAAAAGGCATATCTCCAAAGCAAATTAAGATAGAACCTTCAAATTTGGTTCAATGGTGTTTCTTCCTGCTTCTCATGTGTCCCTAAAATTTGAACCTTCAAATTTGGTTCAATGGTGTTTCTTCCTGCTTCTCATGTGTCCCTAAAATTTGGAATAAATTAAAACGATTGTTCGGATATGACCGACACATCTACCAGGACTTAAATGCATATCTTCGAAATTAAAAGAGAATTAGGTCTATATTGGTACATTTTGTTATATTGTTATATTTGGTGCATGGGTGTTCTGTCCTGCTTGAATGGATGTATTTGAGTGGTGGTTCGGGTACCTCTTACACATCTTCTGGAAATTATTTAAGATAGAAACTTCAAATTTGATACTAGAGTGTTTCTGTTCTGTGTCAATTATGTTTTTGAAATTTAGAGATGAATTGAATTTGTGGTTTGTTTACCTATGACATGTCTCCCAACACGTAATGTGCATATCTTATACATTGAAAAATATAAAAATTTAAAATTACAATGTTAAAAATACAAGAGTTTTCTGTCCTGTTTATTTCAGAAATTTTGTACAAATATAAGTAGTGTTCCGAATATCTGCTACACGCCTCCCCAGACTAAATATCATATCTTCGGAACTAATAAAGTTAAAAAATTGAAATTTGTTACAAGGTGGTTATGTCTTGTGTGCTCAATGCTCCTGAAATCAAAGAGTAATTGTCAATTGAGTTTGTCAAGTGCAGGGTATTACAAAGCCAGTTGAATCTACTACTTACTGTACTTCCATTTCTTGTTCTAATTTTATTGAATAATTAAGTGTCTATTTACTCTCCAAAAATTTTTTAAGATTAAAAACAAACTCCAATTATTTAGCAAAATTTTTATTTAACAATATATTGTCCACCCCTATTGTGTTTATTTTCATAAAATGTCACATTCGTCCATGAAAACCAAAAAGGCATAAATCAAAATAAAAAAAAAACATTAAAATTTATTTGTCATATTCTGTGCATCTTATAAATGCTGTTATAAAATCCTTAATAGACTAATTTGACATTTTTTTTTTTATTTTTAAGTTCAATAAATTAAGTATACGTCTAATACCTGTCATATTAAATTCAGTCAATTTTTTGTTTATCTTGCCTCTACAATTTTAAAAATAATTAAAAAGTAAATGTTTCTCATCTCCCAACATCTCGTCCCATTTAATTTGTGTTTTTAATGCAAGTTTTCCAAATAAAAACAAAAATTAAAATCAAAAATGAAAATTTGTGTCAACAACGTAAGAAAAAGAAAATTTTAAATATAAACAAAATTAAAAAAAAATAAACAAATTTTCTCATTCACTCATAAGATTATTTTCTTTATTGTGAAGTTTGTTTTTCCTTTTATTCTACTTTCGTTTATGTTTACATCAATGTGTCAAATTTATTTTGAAATAAACAGGTAAACATGTGAGGTACAAATGGATTTTATTCAGCTATCAAATAGGAGGATAGATAAAAAAATGCTGAATTCAATTAGAAATATTTAAAGCTAATTTCATAATAAATTTGAGTTAATAAATAAAAGACAATTCAATTATATACGAGCTGATGTATATCTTAAATGTCAAATCGAAGGACTAGAAGCACTGAAGAAACGTGGATGTCACAGACAAAATTTAACTTGTTTTTGCAAAGATAATAATTTTAGTAAAATTAAAAGAAAACTCTTTGTTTTTTTATTTACTTCATATACATTTCACTCAAATGCTTAAAAATAGATAAAAAATCAACTTATCAAAACTATTTAATAATATTTAAAAGCAATTTATTAAAACCAGACTGAAAAAATTTAATCCAAATGATTTGAAGGCAAAATTTATTCAAAAACTTTGATAACCAGCTGTCAAAACTATAGTTAATTGCATTGGACCTCCAAGTTTCTATGTGCATCTCAGATTAGTTCCTTTCATTCATATATAGATTTAAAAATAAAACCTAAATTTCAAATCTCACGTTTACTTACTTGCTGCACCTATACAACCACTAGTTGATGCCATAGCCATGATTTATAAATTACAATATTACTTTTTATATCAAAATTAAAAAATTTTCTTATATTTTTTTATTTTTATATTCTTTTATAATTTAATATTTGATTTTCTTTCTCTTTTCCTCATTAACAAAACAATGAATTTGAAATAAAAAAGAACCGTTATAAATGTAAAATAAAAACAAAATACACATTTTTATATATACATCATAACTTTTCTTATTATAATAAACGCACTCTGATGGACATTTAAGAAATTATTTAAAATAAATTATGTGTGTATGACGCGAACACAATGACCATTTTAAACGAAAAATATTTGACAGTTGATGCTATATAATAAAAAACAAAACAATAACAATGCACTTTGAAATTTGAACTTTTTTTTATATTATTTTAAATTTTATTTTTTCCATTTAATTTAGGGTAAAAAATTTCACTACAATTAAAATAAACTAATTAAATATATTAAATTTTATTTTATTAAAATAGATTTTTTTTTTTTTAATTTTTACACATTTTATTTTTGAAATATAAACATTTTATGTTTTAACTTTTCATTTACACAAAGGTGGTACCGACCAAATGACTTAATTTAAATTAATAAATAAATTTGCTTTTTTTTAAATATTAATAATTTATATTTTAGGTAATAATTTTTTTTTTGCGTATGATAATAAATAATTTTTTGTCCTCTCCTCTTTGAAATGAATGAAAAAGTATCACAAATAAAAAAAAAATTAACGTTTCCCCTTACTAATTTTTCATTTTCTTTTATTAAAATAATTTTTTTTTTTAGATCTTAAAATGAAAATATCCGGAACACGGTTTATCACAAAAAAAAAAAAAAAAATTATTAACAAAAAACGAAAATAAAGAGAGAGAAATAGAAAAAACCACCACCGTTCGAACAAACTGTCGCGGTAATTATTTCTTAACTGAAAAACTTGTACAAATTTTTAGACCGTTTAGTGGACAGATATATTTTTTTTTTTTTTTTTTGAAATTTTTTTAATTTTTATTTTGTATATTTTTTTTATTTTGTTTTTGTTTTTTTTTTTTGGGAATATTTTTGGCGACATATCATCATTTATTATCCCAAATTTTCTATTTTATCTAAAATCTAAAAAATATCTAATATTTTTGGAGAAAATTGAGAAGTAGGGATAGTTACAAGTCAGCTGATTGTTCACTTCCTAGATTATATTGATACCATTAAAGTTTTGTATCATTGAAAATCGAAAATAAATTTTTATGATACATGGTAAAGTCACAGGATGCATAATGTAATATAGAGTGAAGATGTAACAAAATTCAAAAATATAAAAATTAATTTAATTAACTCTTATCGCCTTCCCATCTCGTAACCTCCAGTTTGTTATCAAAATGAGAAGATATAAAGACACGCTTCAAAACATATTTCATAAAATTACTAAAATTGCAAACTATCTTAAATAGTAACTTAAAACTTAATTACTTTCATATTCAAATCCACTTTAATTAAAAGTTCTATAAATTATAACGGCATTTCCTGCCTTCATTTAGAAAGAAAGCGCGAAGGAAATTGGAAATTTTCGAAACCAATATTTATTCTGTAAACAGTTTTCTAAAATTTGTATACATTTTTAAATAAATTTGTGACACCCTGTAAAAGTGCTGGTCAAAATATGAGAGTATATTATGAATTCATTTTTCCTCAAAAAATAAAATGTTAATTAAAATTGCTATTACTGATGACATATCATGATATATATATGTGTAAATTTGTGTTGTGTATATTTCAACGGGGAAAATGTGCGAAGGTGTTTTGAACTCATGAATATAATGTATTTTATTTGTTGTTTTTCTTTTTTTTTTTTATTTTTGGTGTGTCATAAAAAATATCTATTTAGATAAAATTTTTTTATGAATCTTCAAATAATTATAATTTTTTGTTACGTATTCAAATATTCATAATTAGTTTACAAATTTTCTTTAAATTTATGAATATAATACTCGGTTAATTAGATTCCCAAATTATTTTAAAAAATATGTAATAGCTGTAAGTTTTATGTATTAATTGTGACAAATTGTAACGGCACATCCTGTCGCTTAAAATACCATTTAGAAAATGGGGTTCCGAAAAGTTTGAATTTCAAATCATGTATTTATCAATAAATTTTTATTGGGGTCAGTAATTTTTGCATGGACTTATAAATAACTTTAGATAAAGAATATTTGTTTTAAATACTAATTCCTGTTTTATATCCTGATGTCCATAACCCACTTCTTTTGAAATATTATACTGATCTTATAGTTGACCACAAAAACGTTTTCATAATATTTTTTATTTTATACATTTTATAAATTTTTCTTTCTTTTTATTTTGTTTTGTTTATTTATTTTTAAAATATTTACTTTTTATTTTGCTTTTTCTTTTTTTTGCTCTCTTTTTCCTACAAAAATTTTTTTTTCTTTTGATTTTTTTTCAATCCATTCCAAAAATTTAATTTTTGTTGTGGACAACAATATAAATATTGTAGTAGAAGTTCAAGAGAATAAAATGTCCGAAAAACTATTAACAAAAATTCCAATTGAAAACAAAAGAATCACAAAATTAAACAAGTTATGATAGAAAACTTTTATTTTGGAAAATCACATTCTACAAAAGTAGGAGTTCCAAAAATTTTATTATGTTTTTGTTAAAACACTCTTTCTAATAATCTGGAGTTCAAAAAATGTTTAAGCTTGAAAATCAAGCTCAGTCTAAATGATTCATTTCTTAAATAAGCGGGCCAAAATGTTGTCAAGGCTTATGGCTTTGACAGTTCCATTCTGAGAAATGAGTCATGACGTTTTTAGTCACTCAAGGCTAATGTGATTAAGTTTGCACCTCATTGTTAATAAAAAATCTAAAACTTCTATATTCAAAGTCTTTCACAAAAAACCTGCTTCCATAATTTAATATTATTTAAATGGCAAGACCATCCATAATTGTTACACTACTTGACTTTGCTTAGGCAAATAATTTACTCAGATTTAATCAAAATTAACTGACTGACAAAATTCTGCAGTTTTCCTTATCTACGCAAAATTAATTTTAAAATATACTTGAGTAATTTTATTGCAGATTTTTTATTTGCTTTTTATTAATATTTTGTGGCGGTGGTATCATGATGAAATTGTGAATTTAGTTATGAGGACAACGTGAACATAACCAAATATTTTGTTTATATTTAATATTAGCACATTTTCAAAAAATTTTCAAAAAGATATTGAATATATATTTTTACTTACTCCGTCCGTTCTTCCGTCGATTTATCAACAAAACTGTTACATCGCAAAAAGAAAGTAAGTATTGTAAAAAAATTAATTTCATGGAAACTCTTGTAGGTCAACCCATTATGGAGTTACAGTAGCCCAAAGTCCAAAAAATCTTTATATTTAAATTTTAATTACAAACGTTCTCTAAGGAATATTTTCAAGCAGAAAATGCCAAACGATTTGTGGAGTTTATAAATATATGTAACACAAATTCATAGAATTTCCAGCCGGTACTTTCATATACCATTTTGAAAAATTCAATTTTTACAAAATACTTTTACAAAACGGTTTAAGTTTGGATTTAAAAATTTTTAGAGAACTTAGGCATTAAAAAATATTTATTTTAGTATAACCGTCTCTTTAGGAGCTCTGACGAATTCTAAAAATTTTTTAATTTTTAAACACCAAGGTTTCATGAAGTACTTAATATGCAAAAATGGAGCTCAACCATTATCATTATCAGTTTGGGTGCTTATCCCATTTTTCTGGCTAAGGGGATGGTTTTTTAATAAGTAAGCATCTTACACTATCAGAAAGTATAGTTTTTCATGTGCCTTTTAAAGTTTTTTCTTTCTCTAGTAAAAAAAAAGGGTTTCCTTAAAACTGAAAAGAGTACCTCTTCATTTTTTACAGTTTTTCTTAAACAACTAATTCTGAACAAAAGTTCTAAAAATATATTACGAACTTTTTTCAATACACTTTTTACCAAAAACTATCTGACCGATAGCTCAGCGGTTAAGTGGCGGCTTTCCAATCGACATGTCTCGGATTCAAATCCTGGTCGGATCATATAAAACAAAAAAATAATATTGTATAAGAAGTCCAAATGTCAAATAGGCAAAGGATTAATATTATCAGACAAACAAACTATTGCCTGGAACTACAAATAAATAAATACTTTAAACTTTCTATGGAAAGTTGCTAAATTTTGAAAATGTCCTTTTTTAAAAATCTTTAATTTTTTACATTACTTGTTTGATTTTATTTTTTTTTTTTCATATTTTTCTTTAGTTTTTATCTAAAATGTAGGAAGCATTTAATATCTATAGAAGAAACGAACAAATAAACATTTTTAAAATGTTTTTGAGAAAAAATCAATAAACTTTTATGTATTTTGTGGCTCAATTAAATTTTGTTTTGACGATTATCTGTTATATTTTAAAATATTAATTTTTGGTGTTATATCATGCAAAACATTTTTTTATTTATTATTATTATTATTAGTATTGATCTTATTGCTTGCAACTGCATTTTCGTAATGAAAACTAATAAAAATTTAATTTTCTAATATAAAAATATATTTTTGTTACATTTTCAAAATTCTAAAATTAAAATAAATATCACTTGTATTTTTAGAAAAACAAATTTATAAACTTTTAAATCATAATAAGGGAAATTATATATAGTTTGTATATAATATACAATTTAAAAATAATTTTAATAAAATAAACAAATGAATAATCGAACAATCGATTATTGATACTTTATTTTAAGTTAAGAAAATAATATTTTTTTAATAGTTTTTAATTATGATTAAATAATTATTAAAATAATTAGAAACTTAGAAATTAATTATTGTTAATTTTGATAATTATAATCGATTATTGGTTTATAATCGATTCATATTGATTGTCAAATTGACATTTGAAAAGTGTATTATTTATGCTTAGGGAGTTCTTTCTCAAGGGTTAATAGATTGAATTGAAAGAGGACTTGTACCCGGCGCTTTAATTTTCAAAAAGTGGTGAGAGTAATTTAATGAGAATTTAATGACTTAATACAAAGGCAAGGCATTAAATTAGTAGGATTTTTTGGAATTGTATTCGATCAGGGTATTCCCTTTTTAGAGAATTTTTATGTATCTGAGAGAGTAAAATTAAAATTCAATTCTGGGGAATCTGGAAAATCTCTATTCAGTTTTTGAATCAAACTCTAAGATCCTTCTAGAATATCATCTATATATGAGAATTAACTATCCGGAGTTTTATTTGACAAAAGGTCGAAAGTTAAATAACAAAAAAAATAGCAGTCTGGGTCTTTTTTTCACAAAAGTCGAAAGTTAAATTAAAAGAGATCCTGGGGTTTTATTTTTCATATTTCGCCGTCATATTTCTCAATGGATGAGAGTTAACTGCCCGGAGGCCCTATTTCGCATTGCCAAATTAGTTTTATAACCAATATTAGTGAGGTAATTCTTAAATGAGGTGATTGGACGAGCAGTAATTTAAAATTTTTAATAAAATAATTTATTTTAAAAAATATAATGTAATAATTTTGATATGATAATTATTAATTTCATACTTTTTCAGTTTTAGTTATAAACTAACTAAAATCCGGCTCTGGGCCCTTCTTCTCCTCTAAATGAGTTTTTAATTGAAGTTGATGTTATTAGAAAAAATGAACGAAAAAAATTACGCATGGTGTAAATGTTATTCCCATAAATGTATTAAATTATTAGTCACTTTCTTAAATGGATTTTTCCATCGTCGTGCCAATACAACAACTCCATTGTCAAAGACCATAACGTATAGAAAATTTAAAGTTAAATTTGAAAACCACTGTTAAAAAAAATGTTCCTTTCTTCACTTAAACTTTTTTTCAATATCAACCCAATTTTCATGATTTTGCTGATATTTCTTTTTTTTTTTTTCCGTAAAAAGTACTAAGGGTATACTAAATTTTCCATAACGTTTGTGACACTGTAAAAATTAGAAGATAACAATATATTTAAGTGCATAAACTAAAGTGAGTAGAATAAAGCTCGATATAGATTTCCGGATAAAATAGTAAATTGAATCTGAATGAAAAAGGAAAACAATCTTTGATATTGATATTAAACAAGTGTTCTCAGAGGGTTTGAAAAGTTGCCATAGAGAAAATTTAGGTTTGAATTGCTGTCATACAACTTCTTTATTTATATAAACATATCTCTATGCCCAATGGTGCTAGGGTGTTGAAGGAGCTATTTAATATTTTCCAAAACGGAGTCTTCAGTTTTTCTTTTTTTTTTTACTGGCACCTCTACGTGCTAACTGTTAACTGTTAAAGGCCAAACAGTGTAACTATATATGTGGTTGTCGGAAAAGGGAAGAAAAATTATATTCATATTAGTAGAACTCATCAAATGAATGAAATGTCTTAGATTTTCAATAGATACAGTTCCTTTTCGTTTAAATTGTAATAATTTTGAATTAGACTTATATGGTGGTCTATATCTGGGAGTTATATTATTCAATCAAATTATTTGTTTATATTTTGTTTTGTGTTTTATTAATGTTTTTTTTATTAAAGATATATAATTATTAATTATTGATTAACCCTTTAATTTGAACCCAATTGTGAATAGTAACTAAATCGAGTTGAAAATCAGGTAAAAGCTTTTCACTTTCACTGGGATTCGAACTCAAACCTTTCGCATGAAAGGTCGGCACTCTAACCACGACACCACCCAGCTTAATATGCAAAATAAATTAAGGTATTCTAAGCTAGATATTTAAAATGGACAGATAATCCTAGACTAGACCTCTGCCATTTTGTATACTATAGTCAAATTTAGTAGTGATAATTGTAGGCACAAAAATTTTTCTACAAACAATATAAATTACAATTAAGACATAATAACATAATAAAAATCCTTAAACCCGATAATATTCTGATTTGTGCCTCTTTGGGTATCTTAGAGTTGTCATAGTCTACTCTACTTTCTTCCTCGTTTAATTTAGTAATATGTCTACTAATTAAGTATTTTTTTGATTGATTAATTAAGAAGCACCACAAAAATTCAAAAGTTTTATTAAACAGAAGTGAAAAAAATTTATAGAAATAACCAAATGTTTATTTTATAACTTTAAAACTTTAAAGGTAAACTTTATTTTTTATTAGAATTTCATTTTCAATTTTTGGTTTTTGATTTCCTGTGAAATAAATAAACAAATTAAAATTTGAATTCTAAATAATTTTTGGAATTATTTCATTTCCCAATATTTTTTTTTTGGAATTTAATTCTAATTTTAAATTGAATTCGAAATTACTAAAGTATATCGAACCAAAAATGCAATAAAACTTACAATTATTCGATATATTTAGGTAAAGTAAACAAAATATAATAATTTGGGAGACTTTGGTAAATAAAAAATTATAAATTGTAATTTTAATTTGTAATGCACTTGATGAGAGTTCGTTGACCTTTCAAAATTTTTGGATAAATTCTGGAACTGGATCTCACATAGTCTTGAAATGTACAGTTAAAATCATTTTCATTTATTTAATTACATATTAGGCATTTTAGCACGTGCAATCTTTTGCATATTAAGCCCATGCTTAGTTGAACTGTACTCGTAAACCAAAGCAAATTACATCTTGTCGAGTTTAGGTTTCAGATTCCGCCTCCTAATTAGAAGCGACAATCAACTTACTTTCACATTTTGTTTACTGATTCAAATATTCAATAGATTAAAAAAAGAAATACTTAAATATAATATTCTAAATAAATACAACAGGTTGACACAACGCCATTTAATAATAGTTTTTAAAAATTGTAACTAAAAAGAGTTCAAGAAAAAAACTAAGAAATAATAAAAATATGTTTTACACCATAAATTTGGACAATTGCCATTCAATACTTATTTACAATTGTAAGTATTGTAGTAATAGAACACAGCATGTAGTTAAATGGTAGCTAAGTGCATAGAAAAAGAATAAAGCAAGGTCAATTATATTTTTAAATTATATACATATGTATATATATTTTTTCTACTTCTCCTATCGTTGGCGTTGATCAGAATTATGAGAAGTACACACTTTTGAAAACTTTTATTTTTATCGTGAGAAAATATATAGAATATATCATAATAGCACATCAACCACTTGTCTATCATATTCTATTTTTATATTTTCTATAAATAATTAGTATTAGTTTAGTATAATTATTGAATATTTATATATTTGTGATCAATTGCTAACCCGTGAAATTTTAACTTAAATTTCAATACAAACAAATATAATACAGGGAAACAAATCTATAAGTAATGAAAGAACAGTAAACGTCGGTAAGTAATGAACCAAAATATCAAGTTCTTTAATAAAAATAATAATAACTTTCCAATAATACAGGAATGGGAAAGCACGTCAACAGGGTAAGTTTTAATGCTTCAAAAATCCAAAGTTGTCTGTTATAAACTAAGGGAAGCGATTCTGCATCTTTAATTTCTTTTGGGAATTTCGACGTTCAAAACTCTGAATCTTTAAAAATCCTAGAAATTGAAATCAATGAAAAACTCACGTGGAACGACCATATATCTTTGGTCGACAAAAATGTTACCAAATACCTGGGATTCTTAAGCTGGAGTAGATCGTCCAAGACTTGTACATAACTTGCACAGAATTGTTTTTATATCAAATACAAAAAAGTAATGTTCGTGTTATTACTGATAATAACGTCACAATAGACTTGAAGTCCTTAAGTCATAGTCGAAATGTAGGAAATTCCAAAATTATAAGCCTTTCGCTAAGAAACTAAATCTGTATACTGTAGAACTTTTTCCAACTGGAACTTTGAACTTTTTCATAAATCGCACCTCCAAATTGTGGAACGCTTTACCATCTTATGTGTCTCCCAATACTTATGATTTAGAAAAATTCCAAGAGAGAATTAAACTTATTCCTTTTGGGTTTTTCTTTCCAGTTTTGATACACCGTTTCACCCATTAACCTTTGCAAGATGATTGGGTGCTTATCCCATTATTGTGGCTAAGGGGAAAGGTTTTTTAGTTAGCTAGCATGAAACACTACGTGGGAGGTATAGTTTTTTAAGTGCTTTTTGAAGGTTTTTTCCAATATACTTTTAGTACAATTAACTATAAGATCCAAATTCCTTTTACTATCACATAAAATATTAATTGCACTTCCGATGGAACGCTTCCCTTCTTGTTTTTAAAATATTCAATCTAGCACTTTATTAAATAGTACGCTGAATGTTCATTAACATGAACGGCACACCAACCTAAATTGGAAAACGTTCAACACATATTTACTAAAAATATTTTAATTTCACTGTCAAAATATTTCAGGTGCAAAACAAAAAATTATGCAATCAAGTAAATAGTGTGTAGGATGATTAGTAAAAATATTAAACGATCATACCATATACACAGAACTCTTTTGAATATCCGATTATTGTTATTAAGTATATACTAAAAACTACTCAAGTTTCAATATTAACAATATAATGCATAATTTTGATGTGAGCGTTCTGAAATTTACAGAATGCAAGAATATCATAGGTACTTAAGTACCCTACATATTTCAGCTTTTATTATTTTCAAAAAATTTCTAAAAACAAAACTATTTTAACTAGGTAATAAATAATATTTATGCAATAAAATAAATTTTTAAAATTGTCCTCATAACGAAGTACAAAAACAAAATAAACGAGCGTATATAAATTTATATGGCATTTTAAATTTTTAACTGCTTCTATTTAAAATTGTACTTTTCACAAAAATAATGGTTTTTATTTTAATAAAATTTTCTCATGAAATTTTTTTTTTTTGAAAATTATTCAAAAATAGCCACAAATTAAAAATATTTTTTTGAATTTACTTTTAAATTCAATATTAATTTAATATTAAAAACCGCAATTTTACAAAAATTAAATACAAAAAGTATAAATAATAATTCCAAAATAAACAAAATAAAAAAAAAAAATACAATTTTTAATTAACCTTAAACTAATAAACAAATACATATAAAAAATAAACATTTTGAAAATTCATATTTAAAAGTATAAATAAATACACACAATTGTACTTACAATATTCTAGTATAGTACAATTTTATTTCTAATAAATTGAAAATTTGAATTGTAAAATTCGCGTATTGTTGTTATTGTTGTTTCGATTATTATTTTCTATTATCACAAAATGATTATTTTCTCCATAAAATATATTTTAATTTGTTTTTTTTTTTTTCTTTTTTTTTCGAAATTCGAATACCAAAAAAAAAAAATTTGTTTTGAAAAATTCGAAATTAAACAAAAATACACGTTGTGTTTCACTCTTTTATGTTTTTATTATCTTTTTTCATCACAAATTAAAACAAATTTTCTTTTATTCTTTTCTATATTTTCCAAAAAAAATATTATTAAATACTTTTGTTTTTTTTTTCTTTCAAATTCACAGTTATTCCGTATATTTTTCAATATTATGTATTTTTTTTCCCTATTTAAAAATTAATGAAGCTAAAAACAAAAACTGTTAAACGAAAAAATTTATTAACGCGACGCGATTAAAACACAACAAAAACACAAAAGTCTTTAACTTTTGCAGCGTTGAATATTGTAATAATGACCGACAACGACAATGAATTTTTGACAAAACAAAAACACAAACACTTTTATTTTTTAAATTTTATTGAGTGAGAAGAATAAGAATTTAAAAAAAAAAAAAAATAAAAAACAAAAATTAAATGAAAAATGATTTTATTGTTTTCTCACACTTGTTTAAAGGAGGCTGCGACATCTCACTTTAAAACGAAGAATATAATATTATTATATATTTTTTTTTTATATTTGTTCCGAACAAATTTATGAAATTTTTTTTTTCATTCCAAAATGTCGAAAAAAAAAACAAAATAGAAAAAAAAATAAAAATTAAAAAATTTTTTTATTTTTTTGAAACTTTTCCAACAATGAACAATATAAAACTAATCTTAATCTAATCAAGTCATTGGTGTAGTGGTTTTTCATTTTTTTGTTACTATTCATTATTTTATAGTTTTTTTTTTTTGAATTTTTAATGAATTTTGATTTTTGTTATAAATAAAATAAAGTTTTTTTGAATAATATGAATGATTCTCAAACTGTTTGTAATATTTACTATATGAATCCAGTTGTATTTACTGCATCGAACGGTGAACTGAAATTGTCAATTTTTTTTAAATTTCTATAATATAAGTTTTTTTAATTCCATTTTTACTCCTATAAGGAGGATTGTAAATATGTGTGTAATATGTATGTATAACTGGAGAAAAAATATATAATCAAATTATTAAGCCAAAGCCACACCTTGAATACCGCTCTTCCATTTTTTGGACATCTAATGATAAAATTAAGAAAACTTACCGGCATTAAAATAAACGTCAATAAGTTTGACACATAAAGTGATATTAATACTAATGATATTCACAATTACAATTTAAGAAATACTGACAATTTTGGATTAAGCTACTTTAGGAATGAAAAAACTTAAAATATGATTTTGTACAATGGATTAAAAACACCGAATAAAATACAATTGGAAAATAATTTAGTGAATTTTTTCAACTGTCATTTTTATTATTTTATGACGTGTGTCAAATTTAAAAAAAACTTTTTGTATATGTAACAAAATCTTTTGAAGTAGTGATGCGTTTTAGTTAGAATTTTTTTTTTATATAATAGTCCGGAATTAAATGTGCTGAACTAATGAACGAACTAAAACCCGGCATTTTTATACTATCCTCAAATACTCGTCGCTGTCGCTATTTTTAAATGTCAGTTTACTGTTTGAGAACGAATTTTTAAAATAGAGACTAATAAGTCCTAGCGAAATAAATCCTTTGATATTGAAATTAATCTTTTAAAAAATAAAACACTACTTTTTAAAAATAACCACTACTTTTATTACTTTTCGAATTTTTTTGACATTAAAAATATGATTTTGAAGTTTCAAAGTCTAAGGTTTAAGGTTTCAAGAAAGCGCTGTCTAAGATTATTTTTTAAGATCTAGCAAGACTGCTGTCTGTCACACATAAAAGACAATACAGTTAGGATTTACATAAGAAATCGAATTTTAATAAGGCCCTCTAGGGAAAGCCCCTTCAATTAATTTTCTGATGCAATATTACATATACCAAAATTGCATCATCAAATTTGAGAACCATTGCTTTGTAATACACAAATTATTTTTTTTTTTAAATATCTTAACAAAAAGTCAAAAAACAACAACAAAAAAAATATTTTTTTTTGTATATTTTTCAAAAAAAAAAACAATAAAAAAAAAATAAAAAGTTTATTTAAACTTTCGAACAAAAACAAAAACACAAACAAACCAACAAACAAATAAACAAAAATTTTTTTTTACTCGATACAAATCGATTGATTCTCATTGAGTAGTTGTCTTAATTGAGAAGCAGACATTTCCGATTTTAATTGGTAAATAAAATTATTGAACATTTTTAAAACTTTTATAAAAATAAAAAAAATAAAAATTACAAAAAAAAAAAACAAAAATAAAAATTTGTTCAAATACGTTCATTTACATTTAGATTTGCTGGAGGTTGTATCAGCTCTATACCATAATAATATTAAACTAATTTTCATAATTATCCCAAAATAAAAAAATTAATATGAGAGAAAATATTTAGTGAAAAATTTTTTTTCTTATTTTTAAATGATGCATACAATAATTTATTGTTTTTTTTTCTTATTTTCTTTTTTGTTTTTTTTGTTGTTTTGAAAATTTTGGAATGAATCAGAAATAAAATTTAGAATTAAAAATACAGGGTGTTATTATGTTATTTATGTGTAGGATGAGATTAAAATTTATGAACATGTTTTTTTTTTTTCAAATATATTTTGTTTTTATAGAAAAACAAAAAAAGCATTGTAAAGTTTGAATGTTTTTCTTAATGACGTCATAAAGAAAAACTAAAATAATTTGGAACGTGTGATTAACATTGAATTGGAGTGATTTAAAAAATAGTTCTGATTAGATTATAATATGTTGTTCAAAGAAATAATGAGAATCAATTACAGTGTTGCTCAATTATTTGGACAATTACAGTGTTGAAAATCACCAGAAGGAAATGGAGTTGAATTGGCCATACACTAAGGAAAAATGAAGAATGCATAGCAAAAATAAATAACTAAATGCGCTAACAAGGAATCCTCTATCGGATCCAGTTCATGAGGTGGACACAGAACAACGCGAAGAAGAACGGTGCTGGATGAAAGCAGACACGCAAAATACTGGAACGAAATAATAGAAATTGTGATAAATAGAAATGATGGAGAATTTAAGTACCGTAAATTAAAAAAAAACAGTGTTGCCGATATTTTTTTCCAATATTAAAGAAATTTTTTGAGATATACAATGATTAAGATCTTTAATTCTTATAAAGGAATTTCCGGGAAGAATATTAATGAAAAGTAAAACTTTTTGTTATATAATTTCTGGCATGACTCATAAAACTTATAAAATATTTTACCCATATACTAATCCATTTTGAAGTAGACCTCACCTCGAAGATGTTTAATATAAAATACTCAAATTCAAGAACCTTTTTTTATATTGTAAGGCTTAGTACTATCTCATGTTTAAATTGTATTTGTGGAATTCATTAAGGTCAATTCTAGTAATATGAATATAATAATATGTCCCCTCTGTTCCAACATGTACTTAATGTATAGAAAAGCTAAATAGCCTAACAGTTGACCAATTATGTAATTTATTCCAATTAGTCTCTTGTTTTCCAGTACTGTAGTTATACTGTAGGCTATTAAGGTAAGGTAAAAGTAATAATTTTCTTCCAACAAAAACCCCTACAGGTAGTCAGTACTTTAAAATGATCCTGATGTATAGCAATAAATATTCATAAACCAAACATTAAAAATTAAAAATTTTATTTATTTTAATATCATAAAAAAAGCAAATTGATTATTTATTTCAATTTATCTCTGTTTTAATAATTAAAAACTCATAAGATTTATATGACAATTCCCATTAGATTTTAAATTATGTATATGTTATACATGATAAAAAATTTTAATTTCTTTTTGATTGAGGTTATATTGAATTTCCTCTCAAAAATTAAAGTAGTTTTTCGTTTATAAATTATGAAAATTCCATATGGGAAATAATTCTTTCATAATAATTATACTATCTTTCAACAATGAAAAACAAACAAATAAATTTATCCGTAAATCATCAAAGAATTTAAAAAATTTATAATTAAAATTTATAAAAAAAAATTGGGTAAATAATTCCAAAAAAATCAATAAAAAAAAGCTTTTAATAATGGGATTGAATAAGAATTAAATTTAATTGCCAAAGAGGATTTTAGAAATATAATCATCAAATTTTTTATTATTTGTTTTCAAATATTTGATTAGATAAATTTGAACACAACAGTTATGGACGAATTTTAAGTTTTATATAATTAATATTTAAAACTGGATACTTACTTTATATAAACTTCCTTTTACTTACCTACTTTAATAATTTACTTTATATTACTTCCTTACTTACTTTTAGTCGACTGACTGAAATGTTGACATTTTAAGAATCGATTACTTGTCGATATATTTGACGTCGATGTCTTTGAAGTATGACATTTTAAAAATCAACAATTTAAAAACTGACATAACATAGCAGACTCATTTAAAACTAATAATTAACAAAAGTGGACAAAACTTTAATATTTTTTTATTTTATTTAGAAAATTGTGTATTTCAGTTAGTTACAAAATCAAGGTTTCCACCAAAATTTGTTTACTCCCAATATTTCAAATATCTATACAATAAAAATAATTGGGGCGGAGTTCAAAGTTTGTTTCAAAATCAGGATTTTCCATTTTTCCATAGTAAAACGAGTATTATATAAATATAAAAAAACCTATGTTTGACCTTTTTAAATGGACATTTTAGGAGTCAACATTTGGGAGTCGATATTTTGAAAATCGACATAAATTATCCGACCCTTAGAAAACACCTTTCAAAATCTGCGAAACTTTTTGAATTTGGTTTTTTGAATTTTTTTTAAATATCATTTTCAGATTTTATATCGTTAATCTTTAAAGAAGTGTAATAAATTAAAAAATTTAGCGGATTTTATTAATTAATGGCTTACGAATGGTTTGCAGATTTCAAAAATCAATAAATTATCAAAGGGGATCTCGGTGCGTTAGTGGGTAATCATTTGATTTACTTACCGAGGAGTTGCGGGTTCGATTTCCGTACGGGTCATAAATTTAAAAATCAAACAAATTATTGAAAAATTATTTTTTTTTACAAATCTCCATGGTGATCAAATATACATTGTAAAATATAAAATATATGATATAAACAAAATAAATAATATTACTAATAAAAGTAATAAAAGTAATAAAGTAGAAAAGGCATGCTTTAGTTCCTTATAACATTGTATGAGGTAAAATACTGTTTGTAAATAAATAATTAAAAAAACTGAAGCATTTTACTAAGAAATTATGAAACGATAAGCCAATTCTATTCAAATAAATATTTTATGAAAAAGTTTGACATTTTTTAAAATCAGTTTTTTTCCAATATCGTCAAATAAAAGGCTGTATACTGAAAAATTGATTAAGTCAGGAGTTTAACATAATTTTTATTTTATCAGATGATTCGAAGGTTTTTGTATGTTTCATATATTTTTGTATGAAGAAATTTGAAGTGCAAAAAGTGGAGCCAATGAATTTTATTTTAATTACTGTCAAAACTTATCAAGTTTTGTAATGTGAATACCTTTTTTTAAAACCAGTTCACACACTTGTCAAATTTCACTTCTTGTCAGATGATAAAATAAAAAAACAAAATATAGATCACATTCAGTATACAATACGAATCCAAACGAAAATCGATATTTCAGGAGCGAACGGCTTAATGTTGAAAAAGTCTATTTGCCAACATTCAAAAAAAGATTCTTATATTGAAATTATAATAATAATTACCATAAAACAACCTGTAGACCAATTTTATCAAAAAAAAAAATTTACTAAATTTACAATTGAATTTTTATTTAAAAAAAAAAAATTAGTTTTTAATTATATTTTTAAAAGAATTTTTATTTTCAAAATGATCTCTTTTTGTTCTGGTTTTATTTTCTAATATTTCTTTTGAAAAAAAAAAATTCAAAAAGATTTTTCAAAATTAAAAATTTTTTTTGGAATTTTTATTAGAAGTTCTGTTGTTGGCCCCATTGAAAAAAGGAAAAATCCGTCATTCATTCATTTCCGATGATTATAAAATTTTACGACGCCTACATTTAATACTGACTGAATTTTTGGAGCCATGGACTAATTTTGCAAACAATAAATATATATATATATATATATATAAATATAATATTTAGTGAACTGAAATTGCACAAATCTTTAAATATGTCTGAATGTATACAAAAATTAAAATAAATGCACTCTGAAAGTGATAAGAAAGAGATATCATATTGCTTATACATAGTTTGTGCACTACAGTAAGTATTAGAGCTCAGGCAATCAATTAATGTTAACCCTTCAATATAATATTTCCTCCATCTCTAAAGGAATGTCAAACAAGAACATTTTTCCTTAGATTAGCAGTAGGCAGAAAGCAAGTATCATGACTGAGAAATATTAGCAAGTGGAAAGGTTATGCACGTAATTTGAAACTTGGTTAATGCAGGCACAAATAGAATAAAATATGACATCATTGTAACCTTCTTAACATAAAACTAATACAACGACACCTAGCAGTGGATAGACATCCGAAACGAAGAAGAAGATAAAACAAACTCTTTTCTTAGAGACAATTTGAATCTGACGGTAAAAATGATTAATAAATTCCTATTATTCGAAATATTCTTATAATAAACATTATCCTCCATCTTATCATCACAATCACTACTAATTCCATTTATCATAGAATCAGATTTTAAAGATATTTATCTAAATACAATTTAAGATCTTTTATTAACTAATTGTAGCCAAATAATTTTGTATCACGAAACCATTAAAAAAAGTTAAATGACGATATTTTTAAAAAAAAATTTTAGGTCATTTGATCCCTTACCTAATTTCCAAAGAAAAAAAGGTCAAAAAAGGATTGCTTTTCATTCAATGTTATTTTTTCAAAGTAAATTATTAGAATTCCTCAAAGGAAGGCAATTACTACGATTGTAAAAAAAATTTGTAAGTATTTTATTGTTCAAGTTTGCGAACTTAATTATTAAATCGTTTTTCGTAGTAGATAAGTTTTATAATTATCAGCAATTGTGATTTCAATGTTTAAATACAAATTTTGGGATTCATAAGGTAATTGACAATTAAAATGGTTGTTTACCTAAATCTTATAAAAATGTCCAATAAATTTTAAAGGTAATTAAACTTTATTTATTATTTTAGGACTTCCTTATCAAGCATCTGGATGAAAAAAATTCAAAAGATTTTAAAGTGAACAAAGAAATCAAAAATACAATGCTAATTAGAAAGAGCAAATAAATAATAAAGGAAGTTAAGCTAATTATTACCAAATATTTTAAAACACCATCTATTAACTCAAAATTGTACAATCAAAGTTAATAATCTCCTTCTTCCAATTATTACTAACTTAATCATATTGTATAATTAGGGTAAGGCTGTACCACTTGTAGAATCATTACATTCCAATTGAATCCAATTTGCAATTCTATTTGCTTTTCAAATAATATAAATAAAAATTTTGTATTTGAGTTCAAAGTTATTTTTGTATCTGTGAGTTATACATTCATATTAAATTATTTACTTATATTTTGTATTAACTTCGAATTATACTAACACCAAAATCCATATTTATTAAAGTTTTAAGAGTAATGTGTACTAAACTGGGCCCATCAGAATGTACAATTGCATTGCTTAGACAAACTCCTGAATTTTAATAACTTATAGGAAATTTTATAAAAACCTTCTGTGAGTTATAAAAATCAATGAACATTTTTTTTTCAGATAAATCCATATTTATTTTTAAAAAAATTATTCTTTTGAACTAACCTTTTATAAAGTTTATTTTTTCCCCCAAATCCATAGAAATGTTGAAAAGCTCTTTAATTCTGTCAGATTATATATTATAGTGTCTCCAAATTGCCTATCATAAACTAATGCCAGGTTCTCTATCCTCTTTACCACCATTAAACTACTTACTTTACTTTATCGGCATAACAAATTATTATTTTTGGCTTCTGTCTTTCGCAGCTTCTCTCCAAGTTCCAACAATATTCAGCATTCTTACGTCTGACTGAACACCGTCTTTCCATCGTAGATGAGGTCGACCTCTTCTGCGTTTACCCTCTGGATTAGAGTCAAAAACCGCTCTTACTGGAGCTTCATCGTTCATCTTTACTACCTGACCTAACCAGCATAATCGTTGGATTTTAATCCAAGTTACGATATCATCAACGTCGTACAGCTCATACACCTTCTGTGTTCATTTGACTTTGAGGTGTTAAAAGATTTTGTACATCTCGGTTGTCAAATGAATTACCATTCAACTGCTTGTCATAAACTTACAAATTCTTAATTCCAACTTAACTTATGCTTAACTCCCAATTTCCTTTTATTTCATTTAATTATCAATTATGAACAACTCCTTTCGCAACCTTATTCTTCCAATGCATAAATGGGTTTTCTGTAATTATAAATATTATGCATTAAATAAGGTTCATCTTGAAATTAAATGGAAGTTAATTTAATCAATTATTCTTAAACTTTCCCTATTAACAATAAACAATATTTTTAAAAGAAGTCCTTAAAAAATCCTTGAATCTTTTATCTAACTAGAGTAGATATAGATATAAATTTAACTCAAGTGAATCTCTAAAATTATGTAAATAACAGTTTTTTCTTGAATAGAAGAAAAATTTTTCTTAAGAATTTAAAAAAAGATTCAAAATGCATTTTTATTATGAATAATAATAGTATAATAACGGTAATAATAATATCATTAGTTAGGTAACATAATAACATTTACAAATAAAAAAAAAACTTATAATAAAAAATATACTTTCTTATTTGAACAAATAACAACTAGGTAACATCCGTCGTATTCTAAAGGTACGATAGCATATTTTCATATAAAATCATAACAATTACTAAAACATAATGTAGAATGTTTTTTTTAAAATATTGTATTTGCTTCAATTGAACGAGGGTTGGTTGAAAATGTTTGCCATAGATTTTGAATAGTGGTCCTTAATTTCTCAAGGTTTGTTTTTGATGAATGGTTCTCGAAACTTTTACACCAAACTATCGGAAAGATGTAAAAGGGGAAGAATCTTGCAAAAATTGAGTCTGGCATAATAGTTAATTAAAATAACGTTTGCCATACGTATATATTTTTGTTTTATATATTTATGACGCTTATAAAAACAGCTACAACAGGTTCGACGCTCCAAATTGAAAATATACCTATTTATTATAGCAATTTAAAAAAAAGTCTTTTTCAGACTTTGCGGAGTTAAAGCTCCCGTAACAGGTGGGGTTAGAGAAAAAAGTTCTTTCATTAAATTACGTTTATTCATAATACCTTCTTGTAGTTGAAATTCTGTTTCCTTATTTTAAAAGGTGTAAAAGTTATGTAAACATAAGAAGGAATAGATGGACGGACGGAGTTAAACTATATAGGTACATTTTGTCTAGGCAATGTTTTTAAAAAGTTCTTATCTTACCTAGTCGACTTATTTAATATGAAGCACAATACCAAAGTTGTAATTGAGAATTTATATGAATTCGTTATAGTAAATCTACATTCAACTCTATCCCAAGCCTGGCTAAAAGTTATAATAAGCTTACATGCTTGATAAGATTCTAAAGTTATTTACCAAATGAGACTATTTGAAACTATCTGAAACAAAGCATTCAAACAGCTGATAATTTTCAAGTACTTTTGTACTTAAATAAGCAAACCAGTTGAAATACTGATATTGATGAAAAAATAAGTAAATAATACATGTATATTAGTACAAGTGCCCAGTACAAGTTTTTTTCAGTATCAACCATTACATACTTGTATCAAACAGTACTTACCAGTACAAATTAGAGCACCCCAGCATTAATTAGTATTTACAAGTATTATACGTAGTAATATCTTATGTGGGAAAAATACAATCGAGTACCAGTACTAGTATTCAAATTTTATTTAGTAGTTTTTTCATTAATGGTACTTGTAATTGAACGGAACTTGTACTGGAAAAAAAATATGTTAATAATGTATGTATATTGGTACAAGTGCCCAGTACAAGTTTCTCCAGTATAAACCATTGCATACCTGTATCAACCACAGTATCCACCAGTACTTTCCGTAACAAACTAGTAAACCCCATTATTAGTTAGTATTTAAAGGTATTATAAGTAGTGATATCTTATGTGTACCAGCGGTATTTATATTTGTTCCAGTACTAGTATTCGAATTTTATTTAGTAATTTTTTCAGTAACTGTACTTGTAAATGAATGGTACTTGTACTTGAAAATCACTAGGTTTGTTAATAATCAACTTATTGTAATTCAATATATTCCTCGAAAATCTAAAACTTTTTAATTTACCCTTTTTCCAGTTGGTGTCTATTATTATTACATTTTAGATTCTACATAACATAAATGTAAGCAAAGAAAACAAACAAATAAGCAAGAAAAACTGAATCACATGAATATGCAACGCCACCTGTATTTTTGAAAAATAAAAAAAACATCTCAATAAAAATAAGGAAAAATAAACTTTATGAAACTGCAGTTATAAATCAAATCAAAATAAATTTTATTTTTCTTGTTGATTTTTTTGGATTTTATTAAAAAAAAAACTTGAATTTTATTTACAACCAACTGAATACATAAGAATTGGCAGCTTCCGTGTTACCATATTTAGCAGTTCCCTAGATTCATATTTACAAAAAAGTGTATAGGAAAGAAACTGCAATGTTTTTGTTTTAATGATGTTCTTGAGTGGAAATTTTTGATTAATTTTCATAAATTATCAGAATTGGATTCCCACTCTGTTTATGGATTCCCACTCTGTTCTGAGGCCAAAGTTTTTTGGATCCTAATGGTACATCCTATTGGAAGGTAATCATGAACGTTATATGAAAGTGATTTAAAAATTTCCCAGAAATCCTTCGATCATCAGTCTTGGAAATTATAATCAGACTAGAAGTTTGAGTAAGATTGGTTTGCTCGAATTATGTTCATGGAGCACTTCATTCGTACTGGTAAATTCTGTTTATTTCTCAGGTCAATGGTTTTTGGATCTTATTGGAGCACTGGCAGGTAATCCCGAACCTTGTATGAAAGTGATTTAAAAATTTACAACAATCCTCCGACCATAAATCTTGAAAATGATAATCAGACTGGAAGTTTGAAGCCTTTATAAGATTGGTTTCCTCGAAATTAGCTTCAGCTTCACTGTATACGTATACTGGTGATCAAACTGAGTAACAATATGAATGAGAACAGATCATCTCTTACCATAAATTAAAAAAATACCTGATCCCCTGAACCGATCCTACTATTTAACTAATAGTTATTATTATAAATTTTTGATAGAATATGTTGAGATTATTACAGCATAAAATTAAATTCTGAAGTTGATAAATATTCATCATTTTTTACCGAATTTTTCCACGGAACTGAAATTAATTTATTTGTTTTTTTTTTTTGTTATTATAAATTGAGTTTTAATTCAAATTTGGGTTTATCAAGGTTATAATTTGTACAGTGGCATTGATACCTTCTTGTTATTTTGTACTCAGTAGTCAGATATATTGTATTAATCACTTCAATATGAATTTTTTCACCATCAAATTTTCTTAATTTATTCGAAATTTAAGAAAAACCAAAATTGTTTTCTTATTAATTTTTTTGTCAAGTGGGATGAATTGAATACTAAAATTATTTTTTAATATATCAACCTTCTGTACATGTTATACTATTAAAACTCAAGGAAGGATTCAAAATTGTTTTGACCCGAGACGGTTTAGAGGAACAGAATATTATTGGAGATTTTTAAAGTGAGATGGAAATAAACCTTTATCAAAACTTAGCATTATTGACGCGTTTTGTTGATGGTATTGTTTATATTTGTCAATAGAACAAGCGTCATTGCCTACAAGGTGCCAATAAGATAAAAATGTTCCTCTTCATTTCAACGTTAAAGCTTTCATGAGCATTGGGATCATCAATAAAGCGCGGATAATGAATTTTGAGTTAGTCAAGGTAGCCAAAATGAGGTTAGTCCTAATGTGAGATTTGCACTTCATCCAAGTCGGATGTTTGCTCTATAAAAATTAGTAACATACTCAAGCCGAAAATGCTTATGAAAGATATATATTACTTTTTTCTGATAATTTCTATAAGGTTTTCCATAAGGCAACATAAGGTTTCCAATATTCACTCCAATTATTTCTATTATGCGCCATTATCTTTATTTGCGACGAAGTTTTCTCAGATAGGTCACATTATCTCTACATTGTTCTCTTCCATGTAGCTTTTGGCCTGCCTACTCTTCCTTTACCTTGGGGTATTATTCTAGTGCTCGGCATGCCTCTGATATTGTTGTCTGTCTTAGAGTATGACCTAATCATTTCCAATTATTTTTACATATTTGGATCCATATAGCTCCTTGCTTTGCCATTAACCATAGCTTCTTTCAAAATTCGCTTTTAATGCGACATATTATCCTCAGGCATTTATTTACATAAATTTGTAATTTCCGTACATTATTTCTAGGCACAAGACATGTTTCGCTTCTATATACTAATACCGATCTGATACACCTCTCGAAGATTATAATTTTGGTTTATGTGTTGACTTCCATAAAAAATGCTTATCTTTTATCATTTCTGTGATTGCATAGGTAATTTCATAGATATTACATAAACAACATCTTTGCCGAATCTATAAATAAAAATGATGAATTACCAAAACTAATGTTTACCTCAATTTTCGATCTAAATATATAAATCAATGTTGGGCTCCTTAAAATAAATAATAGTTTTATAGACTCAATAGCAAAAGATGTTAAGTTTTCATATTCATCTGATGGTCTTTAAAACTAAACCAAACTTTTTTTTTTCTGAACAAAACAGCGAAAAAAACGTAATTTATAAAATATACTATATTATATAATATAAAATCATATAATATTTGAACATCCAAGATACACATATAATGCATCACAGTACACTGCAGCAAGCAAATATTTTCATTTCAAGAATGATGTTGTTTACAAAATAAATACCATTTTTTTTCTACTTCTCAACAATTTTTTCTATGGTGAATTCTAAAATGGTGAAAAAAAACCAAACAATGTATAGGTACTGTACTTGCATATCCTCGTAGTACATCCTGACGTTGCTTCATAATTCACAAAAAAAAAAATAAAGAAAAGCGAACGAATAACATGAAGAATCCTTGAATATTTTTATGTTATAATCATAGTAATAACAACAATATTAATAAAAATAATAACAGTAATAATAATAGTTGTAGTCGGTTGTTAGTAGTACAACAGTTATAATAACAATTTTTGTTTTCCTTTTCTTCAATTTTCTTCTGTTTTTTTGCATTATATACCGTTATCTTCAATTGAAAACTCTTATATTAAACAAGAGAGGAAATTAAATTTTCATCGTTTTCCGTGATATCAGAATGTTACCTATAGTATTTATTTTTAATTGAAAACTAACCCCTGCTTTGTAGAAGGTGAGGTTACTAGTTCTGGTATTCTTATAAAGATATATAACTTGGAGTTTCTTAAGAGTCCCATAAAAATTTTCTACCAGATCTTTTACTCACCTTTTTCGATATTGCCAACTTTAAGTCGATTGGAAATCCACAAACAAGTGAACATCTTCCATGAATATCTCATTTGAACCCCTATTCTATATACTATTAAAACCAATACTAATCTTTTACATCTTAAGGTTTCGTCACACAAACTTTTTCCACAGAAAGCACTTTAATTTAAAAAGCACCGCTACACATTGATATAAGAATAACCATCCGAAGACAGAAATGCTCCGGAGTCAAAACTCTAAAACTAGAAGCAAAAAGCCACAAGGGAATTCTAACTCCGATAATCTCAAGTCGTATATCAGTGGTTCAACAAAGTCAGCCTACCTTATGAATTTGGAAATATGACTGACAGCCCTTCAGTTTTTAGTAATACACCTGTAAAAAGTTTTTAAAAAATATAATTTTGCTAATAAAAATATTTTCTTTCATGAAAAACAACCGTTTACAGATCATTATATAACGGTTGCACTCAGCGAATAATCAATGAAAAATTTTACGTGTAAAAAAAAAAATTGTATTTCAATTTTCTTAAGTTATTTTTAGAGTGTTATTAAGATAAGAAAAACTCTGGAACTTGTTTTTAAGTAAAATATCATGGACCAGACACCAAAAACGAAATAAAAAATAGATTGGAAATTTTACATGGTTTTGTTTTACGACTAACATAAATAATTTATTTTAATGGAACCTCAATACTAAATTTCAGGATCAACATGCACTTTCTATAATCAATTTATATTATTGAATATTATTAATGGAGTTTATGTGAAATAGTTCTGGTGTATAAGAATAGACTAAAGAAAATTGCATTAAAATATGTAAAATAAAGTTTAACCAAAAAATATGACTTAATAGTCAAGCCAGGCCAGGCACAATCGAAATTAGCTATAAAGTACTTAGGCAGCCCAGCCAGAATCTAAGCCCGTAACGCAAAGCAAAATGCCAAGCACTTAAAGTCACTGCGGATATGAGGTCTTCAAAATCCCTTACACATAAATATTTTGCATAAGGTGAAAGGAAAAGAGATTTTAGGAGAAATATGATGGTTTAGATGGTTTGAGAGTTGGAGGGTTAATTGGAACCAAATCTATATCTTAAATCAATTCAAACGTTGCAAATTATTAAATACATCCTTTCTTTCAGAGGGAAACACATTTAATTGAAGAATGTTGAAAATTTCAGCCATACTCACAGTCGGTTTCTATATCCCGAATTAAGCCACATAGGCACTATAGTGTAGGAATGGGCACTTAAAAGTTTTATACTCTTGATTTAAATAAAAAACAAGAAGTGTTTTCTAACAAAACCTTTGAATTATCAATGTACCTAATACAAATTTTACATTGACCTTAACAATAATATCTAACTTTAAATATTAAACTATTGTCCTTTTTGGAAAAAAAAACTCACACACACACATGCACATAAATATTATTAAATATGTAGTTACTAAGAGTAATTACCAGATTATCTTTTTATAAAATATTAAAAGAAATTTTTTAACATAATGTGTAATGCATGTATGTGGTTTATATATTGTACATATTATTATGTAAGTTAAACTAATCTAACCTAACCTTAAAAATGATAAATGGCAAAAGCTGAAAGTCTAAATCCAAAGAAATACGAAAAAGTAACCATAAAAATATGGTTAATGTGTTAGTTAAACAAGTTTAATTTTGTAAATTGGATAACAGTAATTTGTTTAAAAGTGGTTTGGTTAAGTGGATTTTAGTTCATTGACTCGTGGTACGCAAGTTTTTCATTTAATGGCAATAAATCTTATTGCATACCCTCCATTTTTTATCAAGGCCATGCATTCTTTAAAAAGAATATAATTTTCCTAAAATAGTTTTGATTGGTAATCTATGCAATATTTTCTTTATTATATATGTAATAATGTCACCCATTTTCTTGACGACTAATCGAAGACGTGATAAAAAAAGTTATCACGTCACGTATATATAAATTTTCATTTCTAGAAAGCTTATGAGAAATTTGGTTATATTGGTAGTATTTGTTTTCAAATTCCCATGCATCAGGAAAACTATTGTCGAATCCAATTCTACTATAAAATCCTTCAATTTTTTTTTTATAATAGGCAGCTTCGAAATCCACATTTTAGAGCTGGGCGTTGTTCCTGTAAGTAGTATGACTTTAACACGCTAATATCACAACCCTATTTTAATCAAACCTTAGGATGGTACCTGTAATTCAAATGTTCAACTTGGTTTCGAAGATAGGGATATAAAAGGTTTTTGTTTAAACTGATTTGAGAAATAGGTCTCTGTGACAATGGGTGTTGAAGAAATACATTTTTGAATTCATCTCAATCGGACTGCCAGTTCTCGAGATATAGCCTTGTTTTGTGTATAGGCAGAAATCATACGTATCAATGAAGATTTTTTAATTCATAGAAAAGGGTAATCGATTCGAAAGGAATGTTTTGCAGTACAACAAAGTGTCGCTCCATTGGTATTCTTCTCATGACAAGTTAGATTACTAAACAAACCTTCCGTTGAGGCGTCAATTTTCTTAAACACTTTAGCCAAATTGGCATTAGACAAAACACTGAACCACCTAAACACAAAAAGGATTCACATATTATCTTACACATATCCACATAACACCTTTCCATCTTCACCAAATTTCATGCCACCAACATAATATTAACCAAAAAACAATAATGTTTCAGTAGAAATTTTTCATAACCGTATACTATTGTATTTATTTAGAAATTTGGTTGTCTGAGTTTGTTCATTAACATTTGCTTGTTTTTTTTTATCCTATGATAAATTTTAAAGATAAAGGATTCAAAAAGGAATAAAGGATATTTAATATAATTGGATTTTCTATGTGACAGATGTTTATGATATACTAGTAATATTCTTAAGCTTATCAAAGCTTGGGATTTTACTGTCCTCTAACTTTAACTAAAAGTAATCTACCTCAAAAATTAATATTATATGATTTATAGGCATTATGTGTTTTTGCATGTATACCAAAATTTCACCAAATTCGAATTAAATTAACTTTTTCTTGGAATTTAAAATAATATAATTGATTAAATAAAAGTGTATAGTAGAATTTAAGGATCGTAGTAGGACCTTTAAAACAAAAACTAATTACTTTTTAAAAAGTTTGTAACACATAAATGTTTCAAATGAAATTAATTTCTCATTAAATTGATTCGGCCTGAGTTACAATTGTGTTTTTTTTTTGTTTTAAAAGGATTTCGTAACAAGGACGTGCACGTATGTACATAGCTACAAAATGATATTGTTAATGGTTAATGTTACTGTTATATAGAAATAATTGTATATTCAAATTATAAAACTCCTTGATATGAAAAGATATTTTTAAGATCCTTTTCAGATTTTTGGTATCCTTAGGATGTGTTGAAAGTTTTCTAGTTTAGAGCAATGCTTGATTCAAGAGATTTTTTTGAGGCATATATTACCAGAAGTACCTTAGGGTTCTGAGATCTTGGATACTCAAGACTTCAAAGGATTTTTAAAAGAATATACTGTTATATCATAATGTGGCGTATCACAGAAAAGACACTTGCAAAATCTTCTGTTTTTGCTTTTAAATCTTGGTTAGAGATTTTCTGCTAAGTCAGAGAAAAGGAAGTATTTTTTTTCTTCTAATCTAGCTCTGTAACTTTCTTTTGAATTTGAATTCCTTAAATAAGAGATCGGCGTCCTAACTATGCTACCATCCAAAAGATTATAAAAAATCCTTGATGGAAGTCTTCCCTAATTTTTCAAATTATAAAAATAAAAACTTATGTAATGTAAATTTAGGAAATTGAAAGCTTGAAGATTTTTTCAACTATTTATTCAGAAATCGGATAATGAATCTTTCTCCTAATAAATCTTAAATTAAAATGATTTCTTTTTTTTTAAACGAAAATTATTTTATCAAGATTAAAAAATACAGTTATCCTAAGCCAAAAAAAGGACATCTTCATCCTTTTTATAAATAAATACGCCAACAAACGATTAATAAAAAATACTTGTTTTTGTTCCATTCCTTTCTTTCATCTTTCCAAATTTATTCCCTAAATTCTTCTCCAGTTAATTTATGTCATTTTGTTATCCCTTTTTTTAAAGATATTTTGTTATCATTTAATTTAAGGAAGTGAATCCCATCATTAGGAACTTAAGCTTTTGCTTTGCAGAAAACGAAATGAGAGTATAAAGTAAACTTCGGGACTCATAAGTAGCGAAACTAATCAAATTTACAGAACCATGCAAAATAACAGTTCCTGCAGTTGGTCTTTCGACATTTGAATTTAGACCTAGGACAATATTTGAAATCAATGGTATGTAAGACACTTACGAATACGAATCCCAGGCCACACGTCTCAGTTTTTAAAAACAAGAGAATCTTTATTTGAAAACAAACCTATCAACTGCTCAAATACTATATTTTAAGCTTTGGGTTTAGTTATTTCAGTATGATGGATGTTCATTTAAAACTTACCAATTGGCTTAAACTTATCGACTGGCCCGAGTTCAGCTAGAAAATATGTTTGGTAGTAGATTGTTGGGAAAGTATGACCTAACCTAACTAACGTTTAATGCGAAACTGCGAAATTTAAAGATTTATTCTACAATCTGTAAATCACTCTACAGCAAAAGAATACATGTTGTGCGGACTTTGTGAAGCAATCAGTTCTTTAAATCACAAAGGAACTGGATTTGCTATCGAAGGATTCGGATAAGAAGTATCCATAAAGCGCCACAGATTTAGAAATAAACTTATTTTATTCTATAACTCGCAAATTCTCCTTAAACTTAAAAGAAATTGCATCAGCTTTATAATGTTAGACCCAAATATGTATGCTTTAAAGGCATGTACGTTTGCATTTATGATTGCCTTAATGTATAAAAAAGTTAAGTAGAATGTGAATTTGTATATCAGATTACTAAATTACAAAGTGAAATAGTTTACAAACAAAAAGAGAACCAATTGTTAACATTGGTAACAAGAAATTCAATTGGAAGCAATGGATTAAAGGATAACAACAAAAAAATATATATATAAAAAGTTCGTGATTTAAAAAATTTAAAACAATCTTCGCTGGAAATTTATATTAAAAATTTTCCGGGGGAAAAACAGATTCTTAAAGATACGAATGTACCATGGTACGTGATTTTAAAAACATTCAGTGAAGCTTAGAATATAGACAGTATAATTTCGTTAAAAATATTCCAGATGAGGAAAGAAAGAAAAAAAAATCTTCTTAAAATTTAATTACGAAAAACGTGTTTTGGAACTTTTTGAGAGATGACGATGATTTTTTTTAAGAATTTAGCTTATTCTGGTTTTGTAGTGGCAGATAATTTTAAAAATTTTGCAACTTAATACTTAGTTTTATATTTTGCAATTTAAACCAAGACCTTTCAAAATTAATCAATTTTTAAATTTTTTGTTGTAGGGCTAATGGAAAGCATTGAAAGCCACCGACTATCATTTTCCGGTTTTATCTGGGTAGAGTTGGACTTTAACCAACTAAAACCACCACCATTTTTAAAACCAAAGTTGGAATGGATTTTTATTGCTTTTCATGATATTATTACGGGATTACGGACAAAGTTTAACAAATCGAAAATTTTTGGGGGATATCATGAAGATGGATGCTAATGTTTTTCGGATCGTACATATATAAATTGCCATCTTTAGGAAATACATTACATGGTAACTGATTCGATACTCCTCACGAACTGGTAATAAACGAATTTCCATAAGCCGTCTTTCGCCTTAGTACTAATTCAGCATTATAGGGATGAGCATCTGTCGAAATCTTTGTTTTACTTTGGAAAATTTTGATTGGAATAGGTGTTTGTCCCCACAAAATATCTACAAAACATGACCAGACGGTGCGTCGATGACCAAGTGGAATGAGCGTTGAGTTAGATTGGGATCGTTATATAAATCAGAAAGGTTTATTTTACTCTGCAACGAGATATCTCAGGATGGTTTGGGGCCCCCGCCCTTATACTCTACTTTACTCCAAACAAGAAATTTGGTGATGTTTTTCTTGGCACCAATTAATGATTTCTAAGATTACCAAAAGTGAATATGTAGGGTGTAAAATCCGAGAGTCAAAAAATTAAACTTCTTTGTGACCACCTACTCCACACATAGGAAATGAGCACCTAATTCATGAAGATGGGGAATTTCTTGCTTGAAAAAATCTCTATTAGGACCTAATTAGAAAATAGCACCAAAAAATTATTCAATGCATATTCACAAATATTTGTTAATATGGAATGACATCGGAAACATTAAATGACTTAGAATAACGGAAGTAGTTTGATTAAATTAAGAATTAACAAACTTAATGCAATGCAATAAAACTCTAAAAATAAACACATCTGGATCTAAAGAATTAACCATTCCTCCCATTTAGTAAACGCTATTTATTAATCTAATTTAAGAATCTTTTAAATGAACTGTTCAAATTTAAATTATTTGGACAGGAAATTAAAAGAAAGTAAATTTACCAACCAGAAATTATAAATTTTAATGATGTGCCATGTTCTTTTAATAATTTTCCTTGTTAATAAAATCAAACAAATTTGATTTAATTAAATAAAAAATTAAAAGTAGAATCTCGTTTTTTTATGTTTAAGGTTTCCTTGGACATTTTCCAATTTATGATGGATGAAAGATATCAACTTTTCTTAGATCTTTTTCACAGTTTTTAATATTTTCCAAAATTTTAATTGAAAAAATAGACAGAAAAATTATTTTATGCACGGCTGACCCAATATTTAATTTAACAACTCATAAACAACGACATTTTGAATACTGACCAATTTAAAATTTATTCAATTTTATTTAAAATGTAATTAATATTTTGTGATATTAATTAACCCCATTAAAACAAATCAGTCTAGTATAATTATTTATTCATAACAATTACAAAATGTGAACGTATAGAAAATGGTTGCCAAATGGTTACCATTGGTTTCTTTTTATGAAATGTATTGTAGCCGAGATTTATTTCATAAATAAATTATTTGTTTAAGTTTGTGCGAGTGATGTAAAAGGTATTTGATAATTTTGTTGAAATGAAATTTGAGATTATGTAAAAACCCTAATTCTGAATAAAAATAAGATTACAATAGGAAAAAAATAGTGATAGTAGAGTTATCCAAAATTAAAAAGATCGATGTCAAGGATTAAATTAGATTAAGTAATAGTCAAAAAGATCTATATCAATGGTTCTATATTAGGGACTGGTAAAATATTAAGTTTCATAATTAAGAACTACACAGTATTATCTTTACCCGTTATTTTAAAATTTTAAATGAATTTGGGTGGCACAGAGTTTAGAGTGCCGAACGTTCATTCCAGAGGCTAGGGTTCGAATCCCAGTAGAGTGAAAATAACTTTTATTTGATTTTCGAATCGACTCCGCTACCATTCACCCATTCAAACTAAACCAATAACAATATAAGCAAATTGAAAATATAAACAAATATTTTAATCAAATAATACAACTCACAGATATCAAATGTAATATATTTCAAATACAAAATTATTGCAAATCGAAGATTTTTCTACTTTTATAAGAAATTTATTAAGATCAACTCTAATACTAGGAATAAAATATGTCCTCCCTGTTCCAAAATGTGCCTATGAGGTCTACATCATTATTAGCCTAACAGTTGAAATATTAGTACTTAAAAATAAAAAAGATGGTTTACCTGCATCTGGGACAGTGAGCGTATAATTTTGTATTTTAAAGCCAGGTTTTTAATTTACGTAAAAAATAGAAACGACTTTAGCTTCTCAAATTTACGATATAACATTCTTTTAAAGGATTCTTCCCACTATTTAAAATTAAACCGAATTAAAGTTGAAAAAGGAATGAATTTTTAGTAATACATGGGTAATACATAGATATACGCTTAACATAATCTTAAATATAAGCCAATAAAAACTTGAATATTTAGTACGTTATAATTAAAAAATTTATTTTTACTTAATTTTACTTCATTAATTCTTTCCATTTTAAGTTCAATTAAAAGTCAAAGTATACAACATTCAAATCATATTCAAAACAATGTTCAATGTTCATGTAATGTTCGATATTCAATGGGAAATATAGTCAAAATATACTGTATAAAATACAGCTTTCTATCATGATGTCAGTCATAATCAAATCAAAATAGTAAACGTCAAAACAACAAACACAAATATTAAAATTTGATAATTATTCTTATATACATCTCCAGATCCTTCATACTAAAATATTCTTCATACTAAGATTGACTCCAATTCAGCATTTACACTATTTTTCATCATCCTTTTAATATCTAATAAAATTCATCAAAAAACCCATATAAACCCACCTTCCCATTAACCTGTAAATATCGGTAATGTAGATGGTCATTAGGGATTTATAGAAAAAAAAAACGTATAGCATTTTTACCTCATAATTATGAAAAAAATCATAATAATAACGAAAAAAAAAAAACTAAAAAATAATTCTCAAAGGTAAAAAGGTTCTAATCCGAAAAATGACTATTAACAGATTTTCAATGTAATTCGTATATCTTGCCAGTTACACATAAAAAAAAGGATCCGTTATTTTTTTTATTTCTCGCAATACCAAAAAAAAAACAGAATTATCAGTGGCATATCAGCCTACACCTGTTACAATTCAAAAAATCCAGGTCTTAACCATTAAAAAAAGTCCAGTAAAAAAAAAAATAACTGAATCCGAATTTGATATCATGTTACCTTATAATTCTACAGCAACCTAACCATTTTTTTTTATAACTTTATCCGGGTAAAAAAATATTTTCCGTTTAATTATCATGAATATTAAAAAATAGATTTTTGTTGTTGTTGTGTTGTTGTTTTGGTTAACTTAATCCTTTTGTAGGACTATGAAATTTCTTTATTTACCTTTGAATTATACAAACAAAATATATACATATACGTAGGCTATGTAAATGTACTTGTGTGTAATGGTATAAAATATTTAGTTTTTGAAAGAATTTGTCTGAAATTTTGATAATATAGTTTCTCCATGCTCTTAATAGTTTATAGATTCTAAAGAGATGCTTCAGCCTCGAATGAGCAATAGGGTCCAACCCAAAGTTCCTCTTCCTTAGATACTTTTAATTACAAATACCATGCAACTTGTATGCACTATGTCATTGGAATCATCTTACTTTAACATGGAAAAGTTGTTGATAGTATTCGGATTTGACAGTTGGTTTTAAAATAAAATCAATAATTCCTAATTCATAATTTTGCCTAATAAATATAATTATATAAGCATATTCGGCGATTACTGTTGGTTGATTTCGAATCCTTCTTTCCTTGATAGGTAATATTTCCAATTCAAATAAGAAATGCTGTTTTGGCCATATTGTCGCAGATTTTATTACATCACCCTCTTAATCACATGAGCATATATTATGATGTACCTAATACGCATAAAAGTGAAAAAGTTTTTCACTTTTCCAAATGCCATCGAATAAACGAAAAATACTAGAAATGACATTGAAAAATTGAATTGACAAAAAGTGTTGCCAGCTTTTTAAAAAAAATTATAGTAATAAATGAAAGAGAATAAATCCCAAAATCAAACCTTTGAAGCTCTTTTCTAACCAGACGACAAATTAAGACACATTTTTAAGGAATTTTATCACTCATAATTAATATCATACCGGTTAATACAAATCCAGCTACTAGTAAACTGTAAACTATCAGCCTTCTCACTAAAAATATGCATAGAATCTCTTTCGTGAACCGGTCAATTTTGCCCTCTAATAATTATTAAATCAAATAATGAAAAACAATAAGTCAATGCATCCGACTTAAAAATATCCCACCTGCATCTAAACCAGCTCTCCCTACACCCTGTATCAGAAAAGAAAGTAATTTAATAAAAGTTGTTTTTCTTAAAATATAATTTTGCAATTAAAGACCTATCTTTGCTTGTTTTGGGATGCATGTTACACTAACCACTACTAAAACTCATCTCAAATTTCAGGAAGCTTCCTTAACCGAAAACCATAGAGTGATTTCACCAATTTTGTTTCGTCATTAGTAACCTACAGTATAAATTTCATAAAGACAGCATTATTATTTTTTGAAATAACATATGTACGTGGAAATGGTGAGATATAGACTCTTGCATATTGGTATTTCTTCCTTTCGGACTTTCGGTAGTTTAAGTAATTCTTCAACCTATAACGTGAGCTTGTTTAATTTAAGTGATCATATTTTCGAATATCATAAGGTGGTATAAAACTAATAAAACTGGTGCATATTTAATTGTTTCATTCTTATGTACAAATTACTTTCTAAGAACTAAAAGAAATTTCTAAACTTCAGTGGAACATATATAGAATGCCTCTCTAGACTCCTTTTAAAATTTTATTTTAACCAATTTTAATATGTTTACCAAATAGTATTTGGTAAAACAGCTTGGAGCATTATTTGTTAACCATTTTCACTTAATATCATTAGTGAAAATCGTATACAAATGAAATAAAATACATCTTCATATTATTATCTTATGGTATTACATTCTAATTTCTAAAATTAATTAAATAAATAAATTAATCATCAATATAAATTAGAACATAAATAATATTAATTTTTACATAATAAAAGATGTTAATTTTCCCTTCTGATTGAATCTAAAAACAACAGCTTCCACCATAAAGATTTTATCTATTTCAGATATTATATGTGTGATTACTTAATAGTTAATCTTGTTAATTTTTTTCCTTTATATTTTCTGTAATTCTATTTTATTACATGAGACACAACACAACTTAGTTTTTTTGTGAAGCAATTCAATTACAAAACATAAGGATTTAAACGAAACAATAATTAATCAAAAGATTAAAAGCTTCCGGAAAACAAATATAATATTTTACATAGTCATTGTTGTTACAACTGTGGACATTATGCTTACAAATAAAACATAAAACAAATGTGCCCTCAAATAATTAAAATTAATTAAACTTTTAACACATATTAAACGAATTTTGAAAGAATTTGTAATTAAAACTGTTCGAAAGGAAGATAACAAGGGATGATGAAGGACTAATGGAAATACAATAGAACACCAACAATATTCTGCCAAAAGAAATGTTAACTGAGTTATTAAAGTTCATAATTCGTCAACCAAAGCCGAAATGGTTAACGGGTCCATTTTTCGAAGTCGGAAGGATTTTTTAAGATTAACCCCTGGGAAACTCTTCTGGGCAAATATTAGGAACAACTATTGTTTAATATAATATTAAGGATATCTAACACTTATTTGAGGAGTGATGAGAAGGCGAAAATTGAAAAGAAAATTCCACTAACTGAACTGCCCTTTAAACAAGCTTCTAATGTAAATGATTCATTTCCAACTGAATGAACACCTAAGATAAATTTCTAAGATTAACGAATTCATCAAATTTCTTCAAGTAGGTATGATGGGTATCGAAGGTAGTATATATAATGGATACCTAAAAGATAAGTTTGTTCAAGAAATAGGTACTTAAATATGGTATAAAAATTTGAGGAAACTAGCCAATATTAGCAGAATTAGATTTTTTCTTGAACTAGGTGTAGTGGAAAGCATCGTAAATCACCTATTAAAGGCAGCTCCTGTAGACAGCTTTCATCACTAAGACGATGACCTATTAAAACCAAGCGAAACACATGAACACTGTGGTTTTGGAGGGTAGAAATTAGGAAACGAAACTTAAGGAATTGGTATTGGGGATAAAAGATCATGTAAGAGATTTTTTAAAGTTGTAGAAGAAACCTTTCATGTGTCGGATTTCATTAAAAAGTCTTTATGAATTCTGAGTCTTCCCAAATAAACATAATTTTTCCAAAAATCTTTTCATTTAAATCATCTCCATTACACTTTAAAGTTTTCTTAAACAAAATCTCTAATGACGCAGAGCTTCTTAAATACATTTAATCACTATATTTTCACGTCTAACAACAAATCAGTGTTAATACCAAATTATTCACTTTCCATATCTACACAAAAATTTTTTAAGGATTATGAAAGTTAATCAGTTAAATCTGTATTTAATACCAATTCTTAATACAATGTTTTAATTTCTCATTCTCTCAAAAATTGTTTTTCAATTTTTATATTTTTTTTATAATTTTTTTTTTTCCTTTTGGATTTTTTTTTTCATATTTATATTCTCTCCTCTTCTTTTACTTAGCTTTATTAGGTATAAGACTTTGTAAGACACAGTTCATACGAAACCAGCTGCTGTGGTGAAATTCCATTAAAAAAAAAAAGACAACTTGAAACTTTTGATATTTTTCTTTGTTGTCCTTATTGTATTCGTAGGCGAAATATTATTTTTATTTATTCTAATTAATGTTTATGGTATATTAATTTTTTTCCAGTTCTCTCCTTGTTCTTCGTTTATTCCCACTCTTGTCTTTTAAATTGTTATTCATTTTATCTCTTTCTTTCGGCTTATTTAATTTTTTTTTTCTACTTTTTTTTTATGAAAAATTTTTATAAAACACTTGGGATCCTGTAAAAAATTTGTTTACATTTTTTGGTATTTTTTTCTGTGTTTTATTAATTGATAGTGCCCAAATGAAATTTTCGAGGAATCAGTAGCGGAAAATTACGCGAAGAATATGGGATTGTCGGAAATTTAACTAATTAGGAAGTTAATTAAGGAATTTTTTTTTGTAATCACTGGATCTTAGGAATGGATTTAGGATAATACTTCATCTAAAGCTTCGGTAAAACTTGCTTATTCTTGCAGCTTATTCAAAATTACTTAGATGCAGTTCTAATGTAGTGTCATATTTAGAAAACGGTATACCCTAAATCAATTGACGAAGATTATCCTCTTCAGAAATTTTCGTCAATTTTGGAATAACTGAAGAACGCAGGAGGAATGCCCAGTTAATTGCTTAATTAGATTTGATTATTGTGTATCTCTAAAGCTCTAAAAAGAACTAAGTGCATTTAATACTGAAGAATGCATCTATCACTGAATGGTCCACCAAGAAAAGGGTACACAATGAATGTAAAAGTAGAGTGCCAAGTAAGCTGCTTAGTTATATTTTTTGTGAAATATCGTATTAAGAAAATGGTGCAGCTTCTCTAAAAAAAGGCAAGAAAGAAAACACAAGACGAATTCCCAGGTATTTGGCTAGAAGAAGTTTCCCTATAACAGTTCTATCTTAAAAATGGTATACTGCTACGGCAACTGGCGAAGAGGATAATGCTTTGTTGTATTTCTTGTGAAAAATTCTATTAAATGGTGCATCTTTACAACAATAGGCAAGAAGGAAAGCACAAGAAGAATTCCCAGGTATTTGGCTTAGAAGAAGTGTCCTTATAACAGTTCTATCTTAAAAATGGTATACTGCTGCGGCAACTGGCGAAGAGGATAATGCAAGTGGAATTCCTTGTAAACAGATTAACATACTTGTTTGTGTAACTAACTCACACGTGTTTTTATCGTGCACCCTTTTATGTATTTTCTAGTAGAAGGTCTAACTTTCAGTACTGGACTCTTTCCCAGATAGAATTATTACATTAGTAATATATTTAAACGATTCACTGGATGTTCCTCTTGCTTTCCCTTTTTACTCCACTATTGGCGAATCAATAAACCTTTGAGTAATAAACCTTCAAGCTAAGTGATATTTCCGGAAGACTTTGTGTTTTTTTTTTCCATGAAATAAAATAGGCAACAAAATTTAATAAAAATTAGATATATACATATATCTTTATAAATATGTATATACATTGAATTTGGTCAGTATTTGGGAATCATTAAGATTATTTGTTAAATCTTATTCTTTTGTTATTTCCCCGTTTTACATTTCTAATTTATCGTAATAAACCTTCTAATTTTATGGAGTCATAAAAATGAAAAAAAGGCGAAGGCAAAGAAAATCTTTAAAAAAAATAAGAATTTTTTTTTTTCTTTTTTTTTTTTAGAACAAAAGAAAGAGACAAAAAAAAGTTATAAAATAATTTTGTTTTCCTTTTAATTTTCATTTTAGATAAAAACTTTGTTGTTTCACTTTGGGGTTTTGGTTTTTTTTTACATCATAATATCTAAAAGATTTTCATTAGGTGGGAGAGAGACAACAATATTTATGTTTATGTTTTAAGGGATTTGTATATCTTTTCCATTCTTTTTTTGTTTCTTATACTATTTTCTTCTTTGTTTAATTGTGTTGTTAAGGAATTCTCCCAAAACACCAAATTTCCAGAACATGTTCAAATATACATATTGTATATTAAGTCTTTAGGCTCTATTAAGGATTCATCTAATACTAATGTAGAGGAATTAAAGAGGCGTAAATGACTTTTATGGATTGAAAATATCAGAGAAAAAAAAAATAACAAAGGAAAACAATCAATTAAAATCTTTAAAAAGATGTTTTAATTTTATTTTTTTTATGGAATTTTCGATTTAAATGGAATTGATATAAAGTTTTATATATAAAGTATTTATTAGTATTGTGTAGGATAAAGATGTTTAACACCAACTGAGGATTTTAAATATTTATATATATTTAATTGAAATTTCAGATTCTTGTATGGAAAGTTTAAAAATACTAATATCTTGAAGAGGACCCAATGTTACTCCTGGAAGAGAGCAGTTTTATCTAATAATGATCGAACGGACTCTGAGGGCTTCAAAATACCTAGCAATTGTAGTTTAGTTAAAAAGGTTGTAGGATGCTTCATGAAATTACTAAACTGAAGAGGATGCAAAGTTACATCTGAAGGACAGCAGCTTTATCTAATGATGATCAAACCAAGTCTGAGGACATCAGATTAAGGGAAGTCTTAGGCTGGTTTAAATTTTGATGGGATGCTTTTTCAGGTTGATAAACTGAAGAGGACACAAAGTTACTCCTAATAATGATTTACTTAAGCCTGGGACATTGGAATGCCTAAAAATGTTTGCCTGTATAAAACATTTATGGGATGCTTTAAGAAATAAATTAACCGAAGAAAACCTACAGAACCTCCTGAATGACAGCGGCTTTATCTAAAAATTATCAAATGAAATCCTAAGACATCAGAATTCCCAGAACACGTATTAAGAACACAAAAATTCTCCTATGCGGCAGTCGTTTTATTAAATATTGATCAACAGGAGTCTGAGGACATCAGAATTGCTGAAAAATTTAGCCTTGTTTAAATAGTTATGTAATGCTTTAAGAAACTGAAGAATATACTGAAGAAAACCCAAAATTAACGACAACAGCTTTATATAATATTGATTAAACGGACTCTGGAGGACAACAGAATTCCGTGAAGTTTTAGTCTGAAGAGATATGAACAACAACCGCGGAAGAAGACACAAAGTTACTGCTGAAAAAGAGCAGCTGTATCTATAATGATCAAACAAAGACTGAGGATACCAGGATTCTGGAAAATTTTGACCTTCTTGTTTTGAAGAGTCAGTGGGTGTTAAAATTAAGAAGTACAAATTGAAAGGGGATAAAGAAGATTTTATTCAATAAATGTAAAATTTAATAAAACAAATATTTCAATTTATAGTTCTTGAACTAATTAGTTGAGTAAAGAAACTTTACAGAACATAATTGATTTAAATAAGTTTTAAAATTTATTTAAAATTTATTTCACACATCTCAATCAATAGATTTCACCCGATATTGTACATCTTGTGATATCATAATAGAAGATAGTATAAATTTATAGAGTAGTTAAACCTTTGTAAAACTTAGGTACTTCAGACATATGAAAGCAGTGTACGTATGTAATAACAAGAACTAAAATAAAAGTAAAACAAGTAAAGAAACAGTCAGTCGGTGCAACCGACTTAGAAATACCCTACACCTATTTGGTTCAAATTTAAGGACATATCCATAAGTCATTTTAACACCATAAAAGCTGCTATTAATTTGATCGTAAGACATAGCTAACCAAATTAATTTTATATTACTAAAAACATTTTCTAATTACACTATCTATTAAAAAATATTACAAATTCTTACTAATTTATCTATTTAAAAATATTAAAAAACAAACAAACTTGAAATAAATAAAAATATATTTATTCCAATTCAATTACAAAATGAAAAAATTCTAATTATTAAATTTTGTGATAAAAAGATAATCAAAGCATAATATATTTAATAATCCAAATTTTTCAAAATTGCAATTATTTTAAATGGTTAGTTTATATACCTAATAGAAAAGCTTATAAACGAAAAATATGCAATAAATGTATTTCTAAAATACAATTACAAATTTAGACCTTTTCATATAATTCATTTAAATATTCAAATAAATTTTACATAAATGCAGCAAGTACCTTTGAACATAGCTGAACCACTACAATTTAGTCTAGATTTCGGAGACACATAGGACATAGGAAATATATTCTTTGGCTTTGAAATTAAACTGGACCAGAACCAATTCCAATGGTACTTTCATTAGTAGTAACCTAGAGTTTAAATTTCATCAAAATAGCGGCATTATTTTTTGAGTTATGGTGTTTTTAAGATATATGTTTGTTAGCCCTTGAACTTTTCAAGGGTTCCAGAACCCAAAATTATGGTACGATTTCGCCCATATGCAGTCCCCATCATACTTTCAATACTAGTTGACCCTTGTACACAATTGGAACGTTATATCTTACTTTTAAGTTACTAGTTTTATTAATTTCGATGATAAGCTTTTACACATTGGGGGGGTCTAAGTGAGGTACTGAACCACCACTCTAATTGATCCAAAATTAGATGGACACGCAGCAAATAGTAAAGAACACCCATGTGCCAAATTTGCAGCTTCTACATTTTTTTCAAGTTACTATCTTTATTAATTTCGAAAATATGCTTTAAGGTCCTCGAAACTGAGTGGCTGGTCCCCGACCCACTACTCCAATGGGGCCCAAATTTCAAAGACACTTACGAAATAGGAAGGGACACCCTGATACCAAATTTCGAGGTTCTATCTATATTGGTTTCGGAATTACGATAGTTTGGCCTAAATTCGATCAAAAAGTTCTCAGTTCCGAACCCATTGTCCAATCCTCACCGTATGTAATCACCGTCGTAGTTTCATTACCAATAACCTACAGCACAAATTTCATGAAGATAGCCTCATTAGTTGTTGAGTTATCGTGATTTTTAATATATGTTCGTTATCCCTGACACCGACTAAAAGGTCCAGAATCCGAACCCATGGGCTGATTTTGCCCTTATACAGCCCGCGCTTTACTTATAGTACTAGTTATCCCTTGTACACAATTTGAACGGTCTATCTTAATTTTAAGTAACTATTTTTAGTAATTTCGATTATAAGCTTTTAAAACTTGGGAGGTCTGAGAGGGGTACTGAACCACCTCTCCAATTGATCCAAAATTAAGGGAACACGCAAGAGATAGTAAAGAACACCCTTGTGGCAAATTGGAAGCTTCTACATTTTTTCAAGTTGTTATGTTTATTAATTTTAAAGATATGCTTTAAGGTCTTCGGAACTGTGTGGCTGGTCCTTGACCCACTACTCCAATGGGGCCCAAATTCACAAGACATTTAGGAAATAGGAAGGGACACCCTGATACCAAATTTGGAGGTTTTATCTTCATTGGTTTCGGAATTATGCTCGTTTGGCCTAAATTCGATCAAAAAGTTCTAGGTTCCAATCCCGACCTTACGCAACCCCCGAAGTAGTTTCATTACTAGTAACCTACAGCATAAATTTGATGAAGATAGCGTCATTAGTTGTTGAGTTATCGTGATTTTTTATATATGTTCGTTAGCCCTTCGATCGATTAAAAGGTCCAAAATCCGAACCCATGGGCCGATTTCGCCCATATGCAATCCCCGCCGTACTTTGAGTCCTAGTAACCTACAGTTAAAATTTCATCAAGATAGCTCCATTATTTTTTGAGTTATCGTGCCTACGGACGGACGGACGGACGGACGGACATGCCTATATCGACTAAGGCGGTCACGCTGATCACAAATATATATACTTTTCCATATCTAGCTCGCTTCCTTTAGGTGGTTACAAACACCATACCAAAGTTAATATACCCCTTTACCTATTCTATAGGTGTAGGGTATAAAAATCATGTGGAAACTTTTTCTCCTCAAAACTTACATATTTAATCTTTAAATAAATCAGATTTTCATAAGTTTTCAAGAAATTTAATTGATTATTATATTACTTCAAAAAAAACTTAAAAACTTTTAAGAAAAACACCAGACCAATTTAATTTTGTTTCAAAACTTTTGTCAAAATATTAGAGTTTTAAAACTTTTAAATCATTTTTTTTATTCCGAGTAGGATTTGAGAGTCTTAAGAAAATATCTTTTAAAAGTGATCAATATTTACTTCAATCAATGAAGTAAATTAACTATTTTTTTGGGGCTCTTAGTGGGCAGAAACTTTTAATATTTAAAAAAAGCACTTATTATCTTTCTGTTTGGCTCATCGTTTTATTTTAAAACAATTTTAATGAATATAATTGCTAGAATATAGACTCAAAGGTATGTGTCGGATCAGAATCGAAAAGTAAATCGATCTAGCTATGTATGTCCGTCCATCCGCACAATAACTCAAAAAAAATAAAGGAGCTAAGATTTTGAAATTTTCACAAATTCGTTTTTATGCAATAGTTGTCATCGCTATTGAAGTCCAGCCAGTATGCTCGGACTGCTGGGTGTCTAAAATTTTGACAAAAATAGTTTGTTTTATTACCAAAGTTTGTACAAAAGTTAGTTGGGGAAGTTCTGCCTCGAGTAGTTGCCATACAACTTCATCTTTTATGTGAGCATTACTTTATTCACAATAAAGGTGCATCCCTGAAATTTTATTAATAGTAGTTAAATTTAATTGCAAACGTCTGATTAAAATAAAGTTTGTGTAGTGGAAGAGGTTCGAAAACCTACCTTTCTACTTATATTTTCGGGTGCCATATTTTGAAATGATGGTCATAGGGTTGACACAATCTGTACAATATAGTTCCAAAAACTAAAGCTAAGCTGCGAACAATAATATTATTGTACCATCTTATGGTAAAAAATATCTGATAATGGAAGTTTCCGCATGATTTGAGTATAATGTCCAAGGTAACTCTTAATTTTAAAATTCTGGTACAAAGGATGACTTACAGCCTTCGATATGTTTATTACCCATTAAAAACTTAGGATAATACATGGATTTCAACCGTTTTTTTAAGCACCACATACCAGTACCACATATAACAAAGGACACCTTCTGGGACTTAATTTTCAAAAGTTTTCTTTATCAATAATTTTAATTAAACCCAGTTTAAAGAGATTTTTTGATTTATAATTTTATAGAGTACAAATTTAATTAAACTTTTTTAAAAATTCCCGCAATAGATTTAATTAATACGTGCATACTTATAATTAATGACTTTTAATGCATAGGGTACATTATACTTTATAATTAACTTTTTGCAAAACATATTAAACTTTTATTTAATCCAATATATGAGATCTAATGAATTTTAAGAAGGAATTTTGATTAGATTAAATTAAATGAATTTTAAATTATAAATTTCACACAAATTTTTCAATCCCATGATAGAAAAGTTATCAGTGTTTAGCAAAATGGGTAACAAGGCTCTACAAGGGTCTACTAAAATTGTATAATAACAAAATTTTTATTCATTATATAAATTAAAGTGTGAGGTGTCTTTTTCTATATATTTTTAATAGTCTTCCAACATAATTTTGATAAAAATTATATTGAAACTTTTAAAAAATTTCTGCTTTTAAGGTTCTCCACATAAATGATGCCCAATATGTTATTTGTGATCCAATTGTGTAAACAGTCATCTTAGATAATAAAAGGTAATTACTTTCAAACAAAAATCCTTAAATATCCTTCTAACTCTAAATAATGTTAAGGTCCAAATTTTTAAAAAGTAATTTTTATAACTTCTAAAAAGAGTTACGTGCTTTATCTTCCACAAACGCAACATAAACACTCCAAAAGTAGTTTATCGGAACTTTTAATCGAAGTCTCAATCCGAGTCTATATTTAAAAAGTTATTTAAACAATTGGGAGAACTTTAATTGCTAAATTATTCTTATGGTATAGGTATTGAAATAGGTGTTGAAGGGAGAGTCGTATTAAAGGAAGTTAGTTATGGAAATTAGTTTGCACCATACTAAATCTCTCGGAAATTATTCTCAATCTCCAAAAGTAGGAAGAGGCGCTCCAGACAAAATGGATTTAAAGATTAAGATTAGAGGTTGAAATCGTTAAAAATGAATTTCTTTAAGAAAAACAGAAAACTATAACATAAGAAAATTTAGATTAAATTAATAGAAATAGAAACCAAGTAATATGGATTTAGTAAATTTTAAAAGAATAATATTTAAAAAGTTGAAAAGTAGTTGCAAAATTAACAAAAATTTCCAAATCAGTTTACTAGCATTAATTATTTAACGCCACAACAACCTCCCCACAAAATTAAGTACACTTGATTATTAAATAATTCATGGAAAAACTTCAGCCATTGTTATTTTGCAACAATTCTGACTGATGGCTTAGTGATTAGGACGTGGGCCTTTCAATTGTAGGATTTCGGGTTTAAACCCTGGTAACATCATATCTAATATAAAAATATAATTTATATCGTACTATAAAATACATAAGTATATCTGCCACACCTGAGGAGTAAATGCTCACCTACATGTTTTCACATTCTATGTGGCAGGGACACAGACAATACACCACACCAAACAGTACACTTAAGTGGGTATAGTTGTCGCTGATGAACTGTTCTTAGATTCTCCGTAGCTCATTTCCTGCAATTTTGCTTCCTTACGAATACATTCAATTGGAAGTGGACTTCATCGATCATTATCAAATTAAAATTTCAAAATTAAATTCATCATTAGATTTTCAAAATAAAATTCAACAATTGTTGATCGCTGTTCTGTTGAGTCCTATTCCATTTAAAATTCCCCAAGTTTTCTTCACAAAATTCTAAAATAAAAATAAAAAATATAAATAAATTTAATAAGTCACTAAACATTCAAACCTTATGGGTTGTTTTGCGCCAACATGTAGTATTACATTCATGTTTCGGATTTACTTTTTTTTATCTTTGGAGCGTCAGTTGTTTAATTGGGTTTCATGACATTTGTAAACCATTTCGTTATAAGCTCTTCAGGAAGTTTAAGGGGCTTTATTCCCTTGTTACATATTGGTCTTTTATTTGAATTCGTACAGAGTCCCTACATTCCTTTAAAACTGTAATGAAGTAACATACATTTTAACATCTATATTATTTTCTTAACATGTTATTAAAGAATTTCTCTTTTCTTTATTAAAATTTTCCATCTCTTTCTAAAAATTTTAAATGAAATCCAAATTATTTTCTTCTCTTTCTCAAGGAGTTTTACAAAAAAAAAATTTATAATATTAGATTTTTTTGAAATTTATGTTTCTAAACACGTTTTCAGCACGTGTTACTTATTATCCTTGTTATCCATACAAAATATTATTAAAAGGATATGTATGTGTGATTTGAAGTCTGACTTCTTTTTCTTAGGTTAAAAAAAATAACAACAACAAACTAGGGAAAAGATACTTTTTAGCTTTTAACTACTGATGTGTTAAAGAAGCAAAAATACTTCATAAATATTTTGATACCTTATTAAGAGTTCCTTAAAAAAAGTTCCTTAAGGATTGGAAGGTTTTAAATTTCTTAATTTTTACTTTGGAATGATGGATATTTTAAGGTTCTAAAAATTTAAAATTCTATACAAAAAATATTAAAAGAAAAATGGATAAATAAGCAAAATATACTTTTATTTTTAGTAAATTATCGTTATTTTAAGTGGTGTTTTTTTTTTCAAAAATTAATTTAACGTAATTTTATTTTTTGATTTCCACACTTCCTTTAAATAGAAACTAAGAGTGTGTAGTAATTTTATTAAAAGCATTTAATGGATGAGGTTGTACAGTGAGAAATGAACTAATAAATTGTAAAATTAATTCAATAAGAGAATAGAGGTATAAATGAAATAAAATAACTACCTACTGCGATTTTAAAAAACTTAGGCAATTTATCACGCAATTTTAAAATAAAAAATTTTAATGTAAATATTTATATTAAAAAAGCTTCAGTAAATTGGAATTGAACTTTTTGGGCTAGCATTTATACTCGTACGAAACAAGTTCTAAAGACGAAATAAATATAGATTTGAGTGCATGAATCGTATCAAAATAAGAATATGTCAGTGTGTTGACGAAGCATATTGCCATCTAAACTAACCTATTAATATAAAGAAGTACCAAACTTGGGGTACGGAACATCCGAGAGCACTGCATCAGAAATAATTGCACTCTCTCAGATGCACTATTTATTGAAACTATTGTGTCACTATTATGTGAAATTATATGGCTGACAACGCTTCGAAAAAGAAAACTGGGCATACAGAAATCGTTTCTGAGGCGATATACCGAACCATATTTGCAACTTTATTAAGTCCAGTAGTTTTCAACAGTCGTGAAATATGGTTCCAGTTCATACTGTGAGAGGAACAATAACGATTCTTTGAGACCTATTCGATAACCGCATGTTTTCAAAAATGCTGATTCCAAGTGACCACCACGTTCCGCAGATTCGCAGAAGGCCTACAAATTATTTTATGGAGTTTCTTGAATTAACTGGTTTACATAACTAACGAAAAAACTTTCAGGATCTACAACTAAAAATTCGCACAAAAATTACGCAACGTAATGCAAAATGTCTTAAAAATATGAATAAGCTGCCAACAGAAAATGGAAACCACTTATAAGATGTCATTTGTAAAATTACACACTACTCTTCGGCTCTGAAAGGATTTAATAATTTATACTTTGTTTTTGGTTTTTAAATGCTAAGTGTTTTGCTACACACCTGCTATACACCATAGGAGGGCCTATAAGGCGATAGGTACATGCCGGTACAGCCGGGACATATTATATTCTTATCATTACAATTAATCTTAATGAATTCCACACACAATTTAAACATGAGATAATAAAAAAAAAAATAAAATAAACATTTCAAAGTACAGTTTATGTTGGCCCCCTGTATAATGCTTTTAAACTTATGAATACTTTATGTATGAATGTACGTATGTACGTATGTATGTATGTACGAATATTTTTATAAGATACTTATATATTCAACTTCTTTAATATTCATAATTTATTACAATGTTATTTGTTTAATATTGCTGATGTCAATGTGCGCTCCCAGCGGGGAATGGTAATATACACTCCTTCCTTTTATTTTTAAAATCCAAATTATTGCATAAAAAAATGTAAAATCAGTTCTGCTGCAAGCCAACACCACACCAAAATCAATTTATTCAACAAAAAAATAAGGCAAATTATTAAAGTTCCGTTACAAAATTTTCAAAAAAAAAAACCAAAACCAAAAGAAACTTGTTAAAACGTTTATAATTTAAAAATAAAAAAAAGTGAACAAAACAGCAAAACATTGACTTCAAAAAGGCAGTACTTAGTTCTTTAATTATTCAATATTTTATTTATTTCCGTTTTTTTGTATTTGTATTTGAATTTTTTGTATTTGTATTTGAATTTTTATTTCCTCATCCACGTTTTTAGTTTTGGATTTGGTCCAAAAGAAAATATAAATTAAACAAGGACGTTCCCTGAGGTCTTTTAGTATTTATTAAATACAAAAAAAAAATATAAGATAAAGAAAAATTTATAAAATAAAAATTGAAATTAGGTTATGGTTAGTTTTTTTTATTTTATTTAGGTTTAAAACTTTATCCTACACCATTCAACCTTTCACACCCGGACAGTCCAAATAATTCAAGCAGAAATTTTTCATATGTTTTTGAAGTTTTCGATTAACTTTGGTTCTGATGTAATAATATGTAGAAATAAAAATTAAAGAGTATTCAAATTACTTACTCAGAGTTACTGTAATAGCTTCTTACGCTTTTAAAATTCTTACCTGTAACAGTTTCTTACCTTCATGCTGAGTTTTGTATCGAAAAATATATTAAATATATGATGGGTTATGTAGGTTCATTAATTTATAACAGAATTAAACAGTTTTAAGGGCCCTTGTATGATGCCGTACCTTAACAATTTTTAGCTGCTGTAAAACTACAGAATTTGTCTACACTCTCAGTGAATCTATTATTTAAAGATGTTGAAGTCTGTGGTATAATGATATTCATTCTCAAAATAGCAAATTTTAGGTTGTTGACCACTAAAAGGACTCGAACCTATATATAATGTCGTTTTGTCAGCACCTGCCGTTTTGTCAAATATAATGTACACTTCGTAGAACTTGTGTTAAAACACTTTGAATATAGGGCTTTTTAGAACTATTGAAAGTTGCAGCTCGGTAACCTATGGAACACCAGACAAAACTAGTTAAAAGAGTTAAAGCTTAATTGCTTTATTTATTAATAAGTGTACAAGTTTTGTCAACATCCAAAGGGACAAAGAGACAGAGTGAAATTATATATGCACACTTTTCCAGAATTTTTTGAAAGCATTAATTCTAATTATTGCTTTCAAAAACAAACCATCAATGGCTGCTCTATTAGTCCAACACTATATTTTTATTTATTTATTTGTAGTGCCAGATATTATAATAGTTCTTTTAGTCCAACACTATATTTTTTTTTAAGATATGATCCGACTGTACTTTGAGCCCGAGACTTTTCAATTAAAAAACCACCACTTTAACCTCTGGGCTAGAAGTCCAATGGTACAACCCTTTTTACAAAATTTCAATTAAAAAAAAAAACTATTCAAAAAATATTTCAATTAAAATTCCCTTCATCAACATCAGGTCCTTAATATTTTAAGTAAGCCAATTTTTAATTTTACAGCAATACTAGATTCCCTGTAAACTTTGTAGAAAGTTCAAATATAAAATAATATAAGTCATTGACCATTGACTACAATTTTTTAAAAGTCTGGTTCTCATTTTAAATTTAAATATTTATTCTAATAAAAAAAATTTAAAATTTTTTTAAATTTTAAAGGTTTCTCTAAACATTTTAATTCTGATCAAGTTATATTTTATGATCTACTTGTTTAGAGCAAAAAAAAAAAACGACCAAGTATTTCCCCATTGGGAGGTTTTCTTTTACCTAATAAAATTTCTATAAACATGAAATAGAATAGCAAAAATAATAAAAAAATTTCATCGATAATCAAACATCATCCCAATTACTGACACAATCTAAAGTTAATAAAGTGAAAATAAAATTTTAAACACGTGCCGTTTCAAAAATGATAAATTTCATAGAGCATGTCGTTATACAAGAGGCAACATTTATTGGTTCAATAAAACCATTTTAAAAAAAAAATTAAAATAAAAAAACAAAGTTTAAACCGTTATTTTAATTACAGTTACTAAAACTTTTATTACAGCTAAGAAAACGGGATCCTAAAAGTATGCAATTTACTTGTTTTGACTCCTAGGGAATTCAGAAGAGGCTTCATTGGTTGAATGGCAATGGATATGACTCATTAACCTAGAGAGTGTGGGTTCATACCTCTGCGCACAGTAATTAAAATAACAGTATAGTGTTTAACATTTAGAATCTCTAAAAGCCGATGATGTTTGTAACATAGGAAAATTCCCTTTTATATCTTTCTTTAATAAAACAACATGCAGTCATAAGTTCTTGAATTCCATCAATATTAATAAATGCTAACAAACTCTCAAATTCGAGTCATGTCAAAAATTTTGTAGAAAAGAAAAATTAGAATATAGATTTGAATAGAAAGAACATTGAGATTTGAACTACAAAGGCTTGAATTATAGATGAAGGTATTGCTGTACTTAATAAAATTTTTCAATCTTCACAATAAACTACCCAAAAATTCATAACAAACAAATTAACTGTCAAAAATCTAAAAAAAAAGCATCTAATTTTAAAAATTAAACTAATTTACAAAATTAAATGATTGTTTCCATCGAATTTCATTTTATTGGTATCCTTTTATACATGACTAGAAAACTAAATAAAATTGAAGTGATTACCTATACTTTCTGTCACAATAATTTACTTTTTAAAACCTAAAGAAAAGTCAAAATTTTAACCTTGAAAAATGACGTATTTAAAATATTTTTAACCTCAATAAACAAAAAAGTTTATATTATTTTTTAATAAACTTATTTTCGTTTTTCACCATTTTTAACAGCAGAATTTCATAATAATATTAATTTTAATATTTTGTGTAGGTTTTGAATTGTATAACTATAATATAGTGGTAAATGGTTACAACAGAAAATTAATTTTAATATTTTTATTCAAATTTTAAACCTTAAATACCGTTAATTTTATACTAATAGCAGTAAATTAATAATAAAATAATTTTAATAGACTTTTTTAATAAAATTTTCTATTTTATATTTTAATTTTATAGAAGAAAATTAGAAAACAACATATGATGCTTATTTACCACACTGTTCAACCAATTGAATAGATTATTCTATAAAATATAATATTATGGAAATGTGAATGTTTTTATCTCACTCCCACAATTATCATTTGATAATGTCTCAAATACGGTTGAATGTTTACCCTCTTGAATATATGTTAGAAATGTTTATAGATAATTAATTTTATTAACAACAATGGTTAATTGAATTAATATAATAATAGAAATATTAAAATGAAATATTTATATATATGAATTTTCAAAAAAATTACATAGGAACAAATAAAATTTAAATTTTTGCGTGGGTCGTAATGGCTGCCATTTAATATATCTCTAAATGATTATGTTTTACTATAATATTCAAACATTTAGAAAACAATGGTAGAACATTTTAGAATTGATTTCATATTTAATGAACTTTTTATTTGAAATTGAAATTTGAAAATTAAATGCTTAATGAAGTTTAAAACCAAATTTCAGTGACAGTAAGCGAATAAGAAGAGACACCCTGATACCAAATTAGTTGAGTCAGACTCTACAATACAAGAATAAAATATTTTAATGAAGTCGCTTGAAATAGCAGTGCTAATATTGAAAACGAGCTAATATTGATGTATATATTCCATGCATGTTTCAAAAATACTACTGTCAAACAATATTTATATTTAATTACTATTACCTTTCGAGTAGGTATTGTACATCCCTGAAATTTTGATTTTCTTATTTATTATTACAAAAGTTTTACATAACCCTTGTTGTCTTTTCAATTCAATTTTTTAACTGTCATATTATTACACTATTTTTGATGCGTATTACAAAAATGCCTTTTGACAATTCAAAAGTCATTAAAGCTAACGCATAAAGTAATATTCAGTATGTTCAGAATTTAATTTATTTTGTAAACGGTTTTGTGAGGTTTAAAAGCTGTCTGGGGGATAAAAGTCCAGCTTAGTCCCACTTCGGAGTCCTATAAATTGAACAAAGAACAACACTATTTGTACTTTGATTTAATTTTTTTTTTTTTATTCCTTTTCCAAAGGCGGCGTCTTTACCACTACGCCATTGGTCAGATACTTTGGTATAATAATCAATTACAAATGATTGCGACATGATAGACCCTGAGAACTTGAAGGTAAAACCAGTCATACGTAAATAATACTATATTAACATAGTTTTATATCTGACTTTTTATATATTTGGTCAGCAAGAAGATTTTTTAAACGAAAATCGTAATTTTTTTTATAAATCTTCTTCTATTCAATCCAACTCACATACTCCCTCGGTTAATAATAATCAATGTGCTTAACGGCTGCAGTACGGATGGCTCTTTCTCGTAATATTGTTCACATTAATTTTCGTGATATTATGGAAACAAAACAAAAGAACATAACTCATTTTTATAAACATGTCAATTATTTTACAAAATTTCGGAAGTAAAAATGGCAACCGCATTTTTTATTTAAAACGTCGTGGAAAGACTTATGGGCTTTTATAGACTACTAACAGTTCAGTTATATTCAAAAAAAAAACCAATTTGAAATGGAATCTTAACTTACATTATTTCATTGCTTTCAGAACTTATGGCCTTCACATTTAAGTAAATTCATTTCGGGTTTTTGAATTATGCAATCTTAGGATCATCAATTACCTATCATTTAGTAACTAAGCACAACTAACAAGCAATAAAGGTTTTTTTAAACAAATAACCATAAAATAATTTATGAAAACCTCTCTTTTATTTGATTTGTCCCTAGCGAACCTAAATTACAACCAATAAAATTTTTAATATTAACATAGTTCCATTTTTAAATGGCTAATAACCTTAACCTCACTTAACTGCAATCATCAGTTCCTCAATAATGTGTAATCATTGAATTCGAATTACATATACCAAAACTCCCTTCATCTTGTCTATTACAATCACAAATCACTTCTCATTTTTTAAACACCATCGAATAACTGTAACATGAAATTCTTGCACACAAATAGAAATTGATTAAACCTTTTGTCCTACTTTTTTTAATTTAAACTGATGCACTGATACACATGACTCCTTCTAAAAGTGTTAAAATGTTCAATTTTTTTTTCAATTTAAAATGAAAAATAAAATAAATAAAAAAAATCTACAAAGAAAAAATATATTTTCAAAGAACACAATAGTTATTATTTTATTATTTTCTTCTTAAGTACATGACCATAGACACACAAATTGCAAATGTGTACACAAAACACCCAAGCACTAAATACACACATAACATATAGAAACTACAATACAACAACTAAACTAACACAATATTTCTATATATGTATGTATATAATAGTGTCAAGAGATTTATAGACTGAACACGCACTTAATACGTATACATAAAATACAATCACTGAAAATAAAGAATCGGTTCAGTAAAAGTGGAACCAATACAATTAATTTTTGAAAAAAAATGTCCTTCGAAAGAACAAACTTTAATTTTTCTTGTTTTCCTTTGTTTTAATGATTTTAATTTTCATTTCGATTAGAATTCTTCTTTTTTCTCTCCGTTATTCTGGTGTCCCCCATTTATTCATGCTGCGTTTTTGTTTTACTTTGGTTATGTTAAGTTCATTAAAAAACGCCACAGGAATTGACTCCAACATGATATTTATTTCTTTTAAGTTCTTGTTTTTTTTTTCATTTTCTGGATAAGTTGGAAAAATTTTAAATGGAAATAATTTTTAAATTTTCTCAGAATTTTACTTTCTCTTTAAAAATTATTTTAAACTAAAAAACCCACATTATGAAGTTTTAAAATAAGAAATCTGCAATTTTTCTTAAATGTTTATATTAGCAGCATTTGTTTTAGTTTTAAAACTCTAATGTCAATAGATTGTTGTATACAATTTTTTATAAATAGGTGAATAAAGCATTAGAATCGTGAAAAATGTCCAACTTTATCTTTGCAAATAAACTTTTTGAAAAATAAGTCAGAAGTTTCATTGGACCAATAAAAAGGGCAAAAATATTTATTTTTAAGTGATCTAATCTGGGGATATCTGCGGTGAAAATTTTGTGCATAATCTGACCAATGGCGTTGTGGTAAAGCTACTGCCTTGCAAGTGGAAAGTCTCAGGTTCAAACCGCGATTAGATCATATCTAATTAAAAAAATACCGTAAAATTGTATAAACATATATGTAATACACAAGTGTTGGCGGGACCTTGCCAACATGTAAAAAAATATTGCACATCAAAATTATTATAAATATACTTCACACAATAAATAATGATCGCAATGCTCATATCTTTAAATTTATTATTATACATCCAATACACGTTGGACCTGCTTTGTTGTTATGCATCCCATACACGATGTTTTCAACTTAGTACGCGTATTTGCGAAGTTGAATCGTGTATGGGAAGCTTTCGCCCATTTTGAAGGTGGAAAAGTTGGTTGGAAGCAAATCAAAAATTATTGGTTTTGGTGGGCTAAGTCTTTGGTTTGCATTTTGAGTTGTATCGTGTATGGGCAAGTTGAACAACTTAAATATCAATTCTTTTCTTTTTTTGACACTATAGAACGTTGAGATATTCCGATTTTAAAAATTTTTATTTTTTCTTTTTCCTTAACACTTCCACAAAAAAAGAATATAAAATTCATTATTGTAAATTGACATACCTACACTTTCATAACAAAATACAAACTGATTTTTTAAAAAATAGTAGCAAACAGATAACAGAACCAAAATGTTTAATTTGAATTATAAGTATAGTATAGAATAGTTCCACGAGCTTTTAAAGGCTTTTTTTTCTGTACAATTTTATTTAAATTTACTCACATTTGGTACGATTTACAAAATAAAAACATATCATTATATAATTTATTTGTCATTTTATAAAACGTCAAATTTTGCAACTAAAGTCAACAATTACTGCATAGGACATCTGATACGTCGTTGTATTATCTATGGATTGGACTATCTATGGTATTATCTGTGGATTGTCGTCGGTCTTATTTAAGAAAGATGCTCGGAAAATCTATTATATAAACTCACTACAATTTAATACGTAATTATCCAATATTTTACAGTACTCTATTTTTTATCTTTTTAAACCCTACGAAGCGCTTAAGAACAATTAAGTTTACTACAATGCAAATTATAAATATATTTTCATACATAAACATAATTGTGAATTACGATGAGCCCGGAAACAAAATTTTATATTATATTGTAAAACAGAAATATATAATATATATAAAATGTGTTCGGATTATTGTATTAGAAGTATCAGAGCAAATATTTTAAATTAAAAACGTTTTTAATGGCTAATCTTTTAAAAAAAGCAATTTGTTTTTTTGTTAAACACGTGAATGAAAAACAAATGTTAGATTGCGATTTTACTTTTATCTGTTGGACCGTTTTTTTTGCAAATTCATTCTGGTGGTTATTTTATAAGGGTAAAAAAATTGGATACTTCTATTGTATTTGAATAATAATGTTAAATTTTATTATATTTATGTACGTGTTAAGAAAAAGTTTTTAATATAAAATTATTTGCTTTAAATAACAAATGAGCAAATTTATTTATAAATCCAATTGTTGGGTTTTGCACAGAGTTGGCAAAATTCCAGATCCCTCGTACTTAATTGAACAAACCAGTACCAGTACTATTACTAGAACAATATTCAGTAAAATTTAAATATTGTTACTGGTACTTGAAAATTGCATACCTCTAGAATATATATTAGTTTATTTTAGCTCACGGTACATACTGGTGTAAAATCTGATATTTATTTATTTTGACATTAAACAATGTTTTATTAGCTTTCGCATTGTACTTCGTAATAATTTTAAAAAACTCTGATTTAAATTGCAATCATACAGGGTGGCGCAAAACGACCGATATTGTTTGAATGTTTAATAACTTTTTTAATTTATTTATGTTTTTTATTTTTATTTTAGAAATTTATGAAAAAAACTTGGGGAATTGGAAATGGAACAGTACACAACAGAACTTATCATATAGTTTTAGTTGTTATAGCAATTCTCTAAAATTGAATTTATTTAATTAAATATTTTAAATTCATATTTTTATTCATTACTTTATACAAAATATTACTACATTTATTCCTTTCTTCTCTTTTCTTTAAATAGTCACAACATTTATTAAAATGGTGATTAATTTTGTTATTGAATTTAATTGATATGTTCTTAAACCATAACTAGAACTAAATTGTTAAATTAATTACATACAATTATTATTAGTTTTTTTTTTATTTTAATTAAAAGCAATTATAAATTTCTATTTTTAATTATTGAATATAAATTTCTTAATTGCTTCAATTAATTTTAAAAATTAAATATGTCATTTAATTTTAAATTAAACTAATATTATATTGATTAATTTGGGTTGCAATAGCAAATTAACTCTATTTTAATTAGTTTTAATTTTTTTTTTTTATTTTTTTAAATAATTGAATTTTAACAACAGTCCGGAAAATATATGTTTTCATTTAATTTAAATATTGAATAATATTCATTTAATATAAATATCGGGCATTTTTTGTACACCTGCATAAAAGTTTAAACAAATATTTTCAAAAAAAAATGTTTCAATCCTAATTAGTAGAATAATCAAATTAAAGTTTATATAAAATAATTTAAATATTTCGGTCGGTCGGTGCCAAACGGAGATTAAAATTTTGTTAATTCATTAAGTAAGTGCATAAATTCTAGAGTAGATTTTACTTAAATTATTATAATTAAAAGATGAAATTTTAAATGGGCATGTAATTCAAGTATTAGCACCAAAATGAAAGAGAGTATGAAAACCAAAGAAGTTATGATAAGGTAACATATAATAAGGGTTCTTTCCGGCAGCCAAATTAATGCGATTTTTAAAGTGAAGTGTAAAGCGCTTTATAAAGTCTGGTAATTTTAAATTGGAGATCCCGATCACCTGGTCCAATTTGGCACAATTACTAACTCATTCTTCTTTTGGCAAAAAAAGGATTCAAACCCAAATTGATTGAGATTTTGGTTCATTATTAGACCTAGATATTCCCGAAACTCCTATAATCTCTAGACGTCATGATACTAGGCTCAGCTTATTAAGGCTATTCTTCATGGATACCCACCAATTGTCAATGTGCCAAATTTGATCTCATTCCGACGACTAGAATTTAAAATTTCTCGACAAGTCTGGTGTTTTTGTATGGGAGCCTTCCGGTGCCCTGGTCCGAATTTGCCCTTCTACAAACTTAAACTTGCTATTAACGAAAAAAGCAATCATACCAAATTTCATCAAAATCGATTGAAATTTACGCAAGTTTATCGTGTTAGCAGACACATATACGCGTTTCAGACAAAATGGAGCAACTTTTAATAGGATACAAAAAAGTCTATAATTTTTTTCACCAAGGAATTTATAATCTTTTCTTCTATAACATTGAAACTGAACAAAAATTAAAAGGGTTACCTCTTAAAATACGAGTGTGTTTAGAGTAGACAAAGTTGATATCTTTCATTTAGAGTTAATAAGAGATCTTAGTATATAATATTCAGTTTCTTTCAATTAAATTTAGAATTGCCAAATCTTTTTTATACAAAATGAATGAATGATTTTTATTTAGAAGCTCTTATTAGATATAACTATATCTTAAACGATTATACTAGCCATTCTGTTTTTACCAACCCTTCCAGTCTAGCAAACGCAGAACTTCTTGTATGATGTGTCTTTCAGTTGAACATCTTCTAACTGCATCCCCGGCCATTCAAAACATTATAAAGCAATAAAGAAAAGGTTTCGAAATTAAATATAAATTATAAAAATTGAATTTATAGCACCAAAAGTGACTTCCTGAACCCTTCCTTCATTAAAATAATAAAAAACAACAATTAAATTATTTTGTTTTTTTAACAATTAAGATTAGCCAATTAAAAAAATTTCTCTCATTATAAAATTCATTGGAAATTTCTTTTGTATTTGACTTTTATTTTATTCCATTGGTTTTTTCTTCAAAGAAAAGCCTCCTTAATACATTAATAACATACTTTTTATACATTAATCATACCCCAATCATCCATTAACCGCAAAAAATATTCAAATATCTCTATTGTTAAATCATTTCCCCCAACAACTCTTGCCCAATCCATTTATTTACACAATCATTAAATTGTTTCTATATTCACAAGATTATATCAACAAATAACTTAAATTATACCTAACCTTTAAATCTTCGGTCTACCCCTATAACAAAATTTTCCTAGCCCCGCAAATTACTAAAAAAAACAATAATTTAAGTACCCAAAGTTTTAAATTAAATTATCTGAAGAACCCTACGAAAGGGGTAGAGAGTGATAATAAAATTAATGTTTGTGAAAGCATTTTCTACAAAGGGGCGCCTTAAATTTCTTATTTTCATAATCCTTTTGTTTTCTTTTAATCATATCCGTGTATATAAATAAGGCCACTGGTATATTAAAATTACTCCTCCGTTTGTAGCACATTGATCTAGTCCAGCTATATGTTTGACTATTTTTTTACAATAAGTAAACAGTTTTACGATATTTTTTTATTGGATATGATCTGACCGGCGTTTGAACCCGAGACCTTCCACATGAAAGGCGGCGTCTTTACCACTACGCCATTAGTCAGATATATAATATCATAAGGGAATTAATTTATGGTTTATATTATTTTAAACATCATAGAGGATCTGCACGGGTATCTAAAAGTTGACAAGGGCAACTATAATCGTCATATCCTTTCTGGTTTTCTTATCCTTACGTATCCTTTTTTAATTTTAATGTTTTAATCAATAAATTAAATTACTCTAAAATAGGAAAATTGAAATTATGGACAAATCGACAATTAAGGAAAGATGAAAAAAAAGGATTAGATACTTCCTGTTTGTTGGAGTAGAGTAAAACAGAAAGTAAAAGAGAAGGATAAACAAAAATGAATAAGAAGTAAAAGAAATGTAAAGAAAATAAGAATAATTTAATATAAATAATATGCTCATGTTTAAATAATTATATACATATATATATTTCCTTGAATCAATTATTTTATTTTGTAACACAATGTTTTCCAGATCTTTTATTCTATTTTGCCACAAATAATTATTATAAATTATTATCATAAGTACAGGGTTAGACTTTGAATATGTTGTGAATGATCGTAAAATTTTAAGACTTTTAATATGACCTCTAAGTCCTTAAAATTCTCAGAAACTTCTTTGAACTTTTCTTATTTTTCAAAACTTAAATTTTTTAACAATCGTTATAAATTTTATTGAACTTTGGCGAATATTTCCATTACAAAATGTAGTTTTTTTACAAATTGCATAGTTTTAGGCGCATTAAAATTTCCAAGCAACTTTTCGCGTTGCTTCAGCGCTTGAAATTAAAAAAAAAGGAAAAATATTCCACAAATAACTGCACCATAAAACGTGGATTTGGAAAATCTGGCATATCAACATCTGGTATTTATAAATTGTTAATTGCTTTTTAGAAGAATAATGCTGAACTGTACGAACTGTATAATGACGTTGATGTAGCCACGAAAGTCAAAATCAGACGCCTTCATTGGCTCGGTCACGTCGAGCGAATGTCAATCGATGTTCCAGTTAAGAGGACATTTGAAGCCAGACTTCAAGGGAAGCGATGCAGAGGGAGACCGAATCTACTTTGGGGAGATGAGACATCGGCAGATTTAAAAAAACTGTATATCGCCAATTGGAAGAGATCTGCGTAAAATCAAGAGGAATGGAGGGGGATATTACATCAGGCCCAGAACCTTCATGGTTTGTAGTGCCTAACAAGTAAGTAAAGTAAGCAAATGTTTTTTATTTTTATAAATTTTTATCTATCTTCCTCATCATTTTAATATACGTCTTGGTAAAGAGTCTTATGGTGGGTGACAGAAGGACTGAAAACAACAAAATCCCTAATTTAAGCTTTCGAATACTCTGAAGGATTCTTAAATATTCTTCCCGAATTCTTAAATACTCTGAAGGAATTGACAACTTCCTCTCGTGAGGTATTTTCTTAAGTCTCCGGCAACTTTTGACTCCAGAACCGCAAACTTTGTTACCGCACCGTATCTCATCAGTTGTCTCAATTAGATTAACTTGTAATTTTTAACACAGCACGTCTCTGTTATAAAAATTAAAATAATTTTCAGACAATTTTTGTATTTAATTCAGAAATGTTTTCTTTTATATACATAATAAATGTATATAAAAATATGTTTCTTTATCTTTTAAATATGTACAATATATACTAATGTTTAACATGTAAAGAAGAATTATTAAAGTTGGTTACAACAAAATACAAAAAAAAATTATAAAAATATTATCTTAAATACTTTCGACATTAAAAAAAGAGTTCACTCCTATTACATCAACCAACTTTTTAATTTATTTGCACATTTCCACCTCAGACAACCCAATCTTAGACATGATATTTACTCATATATATAAATAATAAATTAAAAAGAATATAAAAATGGGAGTGAAATATGGTAAAATTTGTATGGAGGGAATTGGGGGGATGAGATACAAGTCTAAGCATAGATGTATGGGTATATTAGATTTCCTTAATAGCACCTCAGTGTGTCGAACAGTTATTAAAATGTATCTTTATTTTTTTCAATTTGTTCACCTCCTTTCTAGTTTTGTTTTACTGTTTTTCGGTACAATATGGCAGAATTAATTGTTTAATTAAATAAATATTTAGAAAAAAAAACAGCACCTAAATTAGAAGAGGAAAAGTGATACAGGGTGGCGCAAAACGACAATATGGTTTGAATGTTTAATAACTTTTTTATTTACAGTATTTTAATGGGGAATATATTGAGCTTAAGTAGAAAAAATATATCCAGCAAGTGGTGACCATTTTCGGCTTCGCACATTCGTACTCTTTCTAGTACATTTTCCATAACTATTCGTAATTTTTGATCGCTGTTCTGTTGTGTAATGTTCCACTTCCAATTCCCCAAGTTTTCTTCACAAAATTCTGAAATAAAAATAAAAAATATAAATAAATTTAAAAAATTATTAATAAATTCAAACCATATCGGTCGTTTTGCGCCACCCTGTATTTGTAGAAAAAACGCCTTCATTAGAAGTAAACGGATAATAGAGTAATAATTAAATAATTTAATTTAATTTTAATAAAATTATAAACCCTTTTGCATTCCTTCTTTTCAACCATAACTCATACTACCTTCCCTTCTTTATTTTTAAGTAAGGATCTCAAACTACCGGGGAGTTAATATATGGGGGTAAAAAGCTTCTAAATGTTTATTTTTTCCGGTACACTTTCTTAAGATCTGTTATTAGTTGAAATAAAAAAATTCTGTAGTAATTGTGTCAATTCGTGCAGAAAAAACACCCTTTCTCCAGAACAACCACAGAAAATCCCCTGAATAAATGTGTGTCATTTCCAACTATTAGTGACAGTCAATTGATCAACGAATGAAACAAAATTTGTTCTGTTTCAAAGAGAAAATACTGTTAAGGGCATTCAACATTTTATTTTTAATATCTTACTTATTTAATTTACTCATTTTTCCACCACACCATGCTTCTTTCATTTTGAAGTTAGTTCTTGTATTGCAAAATTTTCTTTTGTTCATTTGTGAACAGTTACAATTTTAATAACACTAATTAATAGTTAAGAGGGAAGCAATAGTAAAAATAAAAATAAAAAGTCAGAAAGAAATATTGAATTGACCTGTAAATTCAATTAATTTAAAATTAAAAAAAAGAAAATGAAAAAGACAGTAGCTTAGATTGCGTCAACTCTAGGATAACAGCACTAACATTAAAGGAATATTGGAGTATGATCCGTTCAATAAAACAGCAAGTCGATGCAACCGACTTAGTAATACCCAACACTTGACAAATTCAATTGACATTTACATCAACCCCCACTTCAACTCATCTCAGGAATATTAAATAAACAGAACAGAGCTACCTTGTACCAGATTTGAAATTTCTATCTTTATTAATTTCGAAGACTTGCTGACTAACTCTTGAGAGGTGTGGGAGGTACTCGAAGTCCACCCTCATTTCATCCAAATTTCAAAGATATAATGAAAAAATAGAAGAACAAAATTTTCTCAATTTTCAAGTTTCTATCTTTATTATTTTCTAAGATATATACTTATTAGATCTTTAGAGGTACGGTGGAGCCACCCGAACCATTTCTCCGAATGATTTCTAAGGAATACAAAAGAAATCGAAAAAAAATTTCTGAAGGTTCTTTCTTTATGGGTTTGGTAATATGCTTGTTGGCGTTGGTTCGATCAAAGATTTCCAGAATCCTAAGCCATGGTATAATTTCGCCTAATTGCAATCCCTGCTGTACTTTTGTCATTCAATATAGCACCATTATTTTTTGAGTCATCGTATTTACGAACCGACTAATGGGCTGGCACCGCTACATTAACACAGGAGGTGACCCTTGTCAAAAATATATACACTATTCTAGTTTGTTAGCCTCTTGATGGTTACAAACACGGTACCAAAGCTTATAAACCCAATTTCAGGTGTATAGAGTATAAAAAACTCTTTTTCAAAAATTCAGTAACCCAGTTTAATTAAATATAAAAGTTCAAGCCCGTTTCGTAGAAGAAGTTGTGTGACAGATACTCGAACCTGCCCGGAAAATTAATTTAAGTAACGATGTATAATACATATGACAATTTTAGAGTCCTAGCTCTGTTAGCTTTTGAAATATCATACGGATCAACACACAGCGCTAAATCGCTCAGTTTTCGCTTCTGATCAAATCAATAAATTTTTGGTTTACGGTTATCTTGTTTCTTTACAGCGTCATAAACGTAATGGTAAATTAAATATTTCTCTAAAAATATCATCCGGTAAAAAATGTTTTTAAAAATAAAAACAAGAAAAAAAATCTTTAGATTTGTCTTGAAAGTTTAAAATATTAGGTACCTTTTAAGAAAATTATATGAAATTAATTAATTATAAATGAAATGTTAAAAAAATAAGAAGAAAAAATGTTATAATTAATGAAAAATTGAAATTGTAAAGAAAAGTATAAGTTAAAAGGAATTAAATGACTTCATTAAAAAAGAAACTTAAAAATCATTTATTAACTTCAAAATTTTCTTTATAGATTACAGACATTTTTTTTAGTTTGTCCTATAAAGAATTTTAAGAGTTTTTTTCAAAAGTTGTCCGAGGTAAATTTTTAGACCCACTGAACAGTTTTACGGAATGAACATTCGACAAAAAATTTTTATTCTGACTACATGGAACTGACGACTTCTACTCCATAGTTGAACAACTTATACAATTATATATTATTCAATGCGGTACAAAAATTTATGGGGAATTCATAAAAATATAGGTATAAATACAAAAAGAAATAAGGTCTTGTTTAACAGCTAACCTTAGGGGGTGGGAGGGGGGGGGGACATTTAATTTGAACAGCCGATTATCAAGAAAATTTGTATATAGAGGTTTTTGGGTACGGAAAGAAATCTTGAACTAACTGGGCTAAAAATTTTCCTCTAACAGACCGTCGAGTTGGGGCTGTGGTGCTAGTAATTAAATTTTTTGTTCTAAAATGAAAACGGTTTGACCGATTGACTTGAAGTTGTCTATCCAGTATTTTCTATTCCCTGAGAACTGAGTTGACACTATTAACAGACTTGAAATTTGTTAACCCAGGGCGAAAGTTTCAAAATTTTAACATTTACACTTTATGTAATTGTTCGTGTTAACAAACCATCAACTTGCATTAAACCTCCATTGAGTGGCATCGGGTATTAGCTAGTTAATATTATGAATTATTGTGACATAAATATGATTTGAAATTACTTTTAAGTAAAATCTTTTTAATTTATATTCAAAATTAATTAAATTAATAATTTATTTTAAAAAAACAGGAATAAAACGTTTTATTTTTTGCATTAAATAAATTAAATTTTGTTTAGTAAAACTTGTTATCTTGTTATAGAAAAATCCTTTTAAACATCTCCTAGCGTTTTCTTTAGGTATTAAGTTAAATAAAAAGTCTTTTGTACAAATAAATATACTAAAACATGTTATCTTGTAACATTCAATGTTCTTCATTGGAACATGGAATTTATTTAATTGTATGAGTGAATTTATTTAAATCATTAATAAGTCTTTTAAGATTTTTTTTAAAAAAAGTTTGATTTTAAAATTTGAGTACTCCATGTAAAAAGTGAAAGAGTGAATTGAAATGAAACAATTTGACAACTAAGCTCTACTAAAATTTGGATTATGGTCAATATTTGGGAGCACTTTTTATTGCGAAATATTTCATTAACTCAATTTTTATGTCAATATTGAGAGGCATTTAGACATGTTAACTTGAAAGCAGCGCTTACTATCCTATCGTAATACGAATTTCATTCGAACTCCTGTAGAATTTATATTTAAATTATGCAAATAAATTGAATTGTAAAACAAGCTTCTTACAACTTTGGGTTTCTGTTACTAAAGCAAATAGTTTTAATTTATGAATGTCTTTTTATAATAGCGCACTCTTACATAACAGAGGAGGAAAAGCACTAACAAAGAACAAAAAGCAGCAATTCAACTCAAGATGCAACTAGTTTGAATAATCTCGTTGTACTATTTTGTTAGAATCCATTTAAAAATTAAAATTTCACAGTCATCTCAAACTTATTAGAAGGTTAAAAGAAGTGATATTCGATTCTGATTTTCTTTTGAATATTTGATACTTAAAAAGCTTCTCTGTATGACGTGACTATTCCCTACAAACCCTCCTCATCTTCATCGGAACCAGTAATAAATCATGAACTTTTGTAGATATACAACTTTGTTCTGAGCCCAAAGCAATCTCATTGATGTCAGCAACTATACTTTTCAAAATGCCTGTGATGCAATGGTTATTCCCTGGATTTAATAGAAATAACTCTCTTTTTAGTCTAAATAATTGGACTAGCAATAAATTGATGCAAAACTATTTCCAGAAATATTTAAAAACTCCTTACAAAGTAAAATTCGTCATTTATAATATCTTTTAATTTTTTGAAAGAAAATATTTTCCAAGAATTTTGAATCCATTTTTATTAACATCCAACAATTATACTAAACTATTTTTCAAAAAATAGTTTAATTTTTTCCTGTTTTTTTTTTTTTTTTTTTTTAAAGCAAATAACTTTATCTTCATATTTTTCAGAAAATTTATAAAGATTTTTGAAAAAATATATTTTCATATGAAATCGAAAAGAAAATTCCGAAGAAATTCAGAAAAACATCTTAAGATACGATATGAGTCGTATCAAAAAAAATAAAAAGTTTTTCACAAAACTTTGATAACTTATACAAAATATTCATAAATAAAATGAAAAAAAAATGTTTTTATTATCTTAAGTTTTTTTTTGCATGCATAGCTTCCAGTGCTGCAACTTGAAGACATTTTGTTTTTTTTTCAAATACAAATGTTGGGGATTTCTTTAAAATACAAAAAATACGACGAATTAACTGAGGCAAAACATTTAAAAAGAAATTAAGACGAAACTTTAAATAGAATAAAATAAAACATTGAAAAGATTATCCTGATAACGGTGTAGTTGCACCTGACACTGAATATATTTTTTACTTTTTAAATAAAATTATGTCTTTGAATATTTATATTAATAGATAAACAATATGCATTTTTAAATGATTCTTCAGTGATAGTCAAATATAATTTTATATTCAAAATCTTTTGGATATTTTGTTTCAACATCTGTTTGGAAGAAGAATGTTTACTCATTCAAAAAAAAATATTTTAAATTTACTTTGGTTATACTCGAGCGAACATGGTATAATAAAATTACTCTCCGTTTGTAATATCGAAAGTCAGTTCGGATCAGCCTCGAAAAGTTAATCAATCTGGCTATGTTTGTCTGTCCGTCAGCTTGAAACAAGCAGAATGAGATGAAATTCAAACAAAATATGCCTTAAACTATTTGTAAGTTCCCTATTTTTTTTTTTTTAGTGAGATTCTCCCACATATTTAGCTACATCTGGAACAACAAACTTGTGTCTAATTTATTCATTTAACAATAAAAATTTAGAATTGAACATTTGGAATGAAATATCAAAAATATCAAGTCATGAAATTCAAGAGTCAAGAAATTCGTTAGCAACTTCGAGTATGTCCTGAACACCGAATTTTTCTGTTGGTTTTTGGTTGAGATCCGATCAAAACTTCAAAAATTCCTGCAGCTACAAAGTTTTTTATATTTAATTTTTACATATAACTAAAAAATTAGAAGTTTGGAAAATAATATATAAAAGCAGAGTAATTGTCTAACGTATTTCAAAAAATATCACGGATTCATACGGGTACCACACTGTTAACACAGTCATATATGAGAATGTCTAACCTCATTTTTTGATATCGTTTAAAATGTGGGAATCTATGGTAATCTTACTATGAACCGTACCAAAAGCACATATTTTCCATATTATTAACCATTCAAAATAGAAGGGCAGAACAAAATGTTACATTTCCAAATTTTTTTATAATTTTTTATTTATAATTTTTAAAGCCTTATTTTTAATCTTATAGGCCTCCTGTTGCCCTTAAAAATTAAAATAAGGAAAAAAAGTAAAAAACAAATAAGATCTTCATAACCTCGTTTCTAGGTAAAGTTTATTTTGTAATTGAAATAATTTATAAAAAGGTTGAGGTTTTAAAAATATGAATGCCCATGAAAAGTTACAAATCCATTATTTAAAAGTCTTATCTGACCTAGATGATCCATGAGTTTAGATGCTGATATAAGTTTTTGGCAATTGTGTAAAATAATAAGTGATAACTATATACAAATAGAAAATTGTATCAAAGGACCTTTAAAATCTAAAGTACATATCGATTAGGCTGGCTGAGCATCAACACAAAAATAAAACCAATACAGGTTCCATTGCGGTACAAGTTTAACCAGTCAAATATTTAAAAACTCCTACTTTTTAAAAGACATAATAATCGTTATCGGATGTATAAAAGAAAATATCAAAAAAACAACTACGTATATCCTGAACTACCTATAGTTTACAAAGTAAACTTCCATTTGAATGTTAAGAGCCTACACATGAGGAAGTTCGGAAAAATCCAAATATTGGTAGGAATGCTATCAAGTTTATAAAATTAAGATGGATGAGCCGCCCTTTGTAACAACCACCAACCAATATAACCAAAATGGTCATAAAAGGAGTTCCTAAAATAACTTTCTAAAACTTTTGTCAATAACAAAACTCAACATCATTCCAAGGTATGAGAAAAAAAGGCTGTTGTACCATGCTCTCATGTGAAGTCAGAAAAAAATATTAAAACATATAATTGTTATAATAATATAAGTCAAACACTTACAATAATTATTAACGAAACTAGTTAATTTATACGTCTTAATTTATTAAAATTAATCAAAAGTTCCTTCATTACTTATATTACCTAATTAATAAAATATCTTTTATTCCTCACATTCATCCAAATCCCAAATTCTGAAGACTAATATTCATAATCCATAATGTATTAAATACTTAATAATAAAATAAATAATATATCTGTTAATAATAACACGCTATCAATTTCATACTAATTTTACATACAAATACAAATTAACTTAATTATTAATATATTAACATGTCAAGGATACAATCTGCGTCTCAAAATATTAATACTGTTATGTATATTTTATTTTATCTGTTATGTAAAAACTTACTGTTACAAAAAATCATAAAGCTTTGGATTTTATAATAATTATTATTCATGATTTTTCTTTTAATCATTTTTAGTTAAACAATTATTTTGAATAAAACTAAAGCCAAAATAGTACAAAAGACTAAATATAAATTAATTAATAAGATTACAAATTAATTTTATATTCACAAAGAGATTATTTGTACAAAATAATTGATTTTATGACGTAAATCATTAAATGAAAATTAATTTTAAAATTAAAATTAAATTATATTAATGAATTATAATAATAATATAAAACAATGATAATTATATTTACATATTATTTATTTAAATAATAGAATTAATATTGAAAATATATTCCATATAAATATCATTATGTAATTAAATTTAAAATTATATTTTTGTATTTAAAAAATATTCCTCTACCGTATGTAATGTGATAAGGTAGAGAAGCATTCGTTTTATAGTGTGTAAGAAGACGGAGTGACAAAAGTCCCGGAGTCAAAATATCCCGGAATTTTGACTCGAAAAAAAGCTAATTGATTCCGGAGAATTATGACCCACCATGAGTTGGCCAGGGTCCTATGATTTCTGAAACTGAAATTTTTTAAATAAGACGAAATATTAAAATATATTTTAATTTACTGATAACTTATGCAGTATTGAAATTCCAAATTTTTGTGGAATTTACAATTTAATTCCTACAACCTAAAAAAATGGAGGGGGACGGAGGGGGGAGTTAGATGAAGTTAGATCCTTGAGAAATTTGGCAACCTTCCCCATTGAAGGACTATAACAACTTTAAATTAAAAACTGGCCATTCTCTTAATTATCCCAATTCTTACTCACTTCACTACCGAGGCCTCATTAAGTATCAAAAGACTATACTTGTCAATGAGAAATAACAAATTTAAGTGCTTTGATAAATAGTATTATTGTGTTAATGTGCTTTTAGAATCATGAGCCAGTTAAAACAATGACAGCGCATCTTTTAAATATTTCGAAACTAATTTTTTTAAGGTTAAAGATGAATATTAACAAATACTCTAATAAAGATTTCATCAAATGGTTCTACTTGTTAAAGGCAAACATTTTTTTCAATTTAAATATTCAAATTAAATTACTTTAACTATCTAAAAATGTTGTATTTACTTTGCACTATATACTCCTTGACATTTACATACTTATGAGGGCAAATTTAAAAAAAAAACAAAAAAATACACAAAACAATTAAAACTTATTTAATCCAATTTAAATTACTTATTAATTTTTTTTAAATGACAGAAGTCATATAATCTCAAGACCCTTAAATTTCTCATATTCCCATATACTGATACTTAACTTTAAAATACTTTGACTTCTAAAACAAACAGTTTAAAAAAATTCTTAAAAATATTTTACTACTCAAAAATTTATAGTATGACTATATCCAAATCAAGTGTCCTAGTTTACTGAAACCCCTTTAAACCCTAAGAAAAAACAATATACAAGTATATATTCCACTTTATCTAAATTTAAAACAACTTTCTCTTTCTAATTTTTTTTTTCACTAATCTAAATTCTAAAAAAAAAAACAATTCTTTTAAATATAAATTATTTAAGAGTCATTAGAAGTGCACTTTATTTTAACATGAGATATACGAAACAAAAAATATAAAAATGTTTAAAGGGTTTCAGTGCACTTTACTGCCTAAGTTTTAAGTAAGTTGTCAGTTGTTAAATGAAAGAATCATTCTTAGTATGTCCTCATTAAATTGCAACAAATAAATAAGTAAACAATTCTATCCATATAAAAATATATAAAATTTAAGTGAATATATTCTTGTATTTTGTTGAACAGTGAGAAGCTTAATAATAAAAGCTTTTGAACTGATTGCAATGCTTCAGGTTACCTTTTTTTGCCAGTTTAACAATAACTCCTTCTTTCCACTCACTCAGGTACTTTTCTTCTTCCCATGTAGCCTGAATCAATTGGAGAAGTATATTGCAGGGATGTCTGCTTTTAGAAGTTCATCGGGTATTTGGTCAATTCCTGTAGCTTTGTTATCTTTCAAGAGCGAAAAGGCACTTTCGATTTCAGGTTTCGTGGGTGGTGCTGTACTAATACCCCTCTGTAATCGACGCAACTCATGTTCTTCAGAGATTTCTGATGCAGATTGCTGTATAAATTTTATAACAGAACTAATATTTAATTTCATTACTTTTTTGACAGTTGTCATGTAGCATTGGATGCTGTATCGTAGGTTATTCATCTGTAAAGTAAAAGCAATATTTCAATTGAATAAAATAGTTTGCCTGAAAATTATAGATTTTAAAATTTACATAACGAGTTATTTTAAATTAAATGGACAAGTAAGATTACTCACTCGAGAGTCTAGAGTGTAGATCAAAATGTCACTTAAAACACAAACTTTCTTATCTTCCCAACAATAGAGACGACTAATGTAATGTTGATGCATTATCAAAAGTTTAATCCTTGTTCTCCAATTAAGTTTTACAAAATTCTATTAAAATCCATTATCGAAATAAATATTAATATTATCAGATGCACCCTTTCGCTCAACACTGTATCACATACATAAATTTATAACAAAAGTGCATATATATGTTAACTAAAAATGATTTTATAATAAATCGCATAGGGAGTAAACATTGAGTACACCCTTGAGAGCATTTCTTTAGATTAGACCAGCATCTAATATGTACAATATACTATATATACAATTACATACATATATGTATTTAGTTCATTTTATTAACTTTTAGTATTAGAGCTTAACTAAACTAAAATATTAACATACAATCTACACAAGTGTATATACATGTGTATATTGTTTACAACGTTCACTATTACTGTCAAGAAAGTGCTGACATATGACACACAAGTGAAAAAATTTAGAAAAAAAATAAATGAAAGATGTTTGAAAATGGTGTCAACGACAACGTAAAAACTTATTTTCATTCAAAATACTTTTCTCCATCTATCTCTTTCTTTCTCTAGTATTACTTTCTGTTTTTTTTCTACTGATTATTATTCTGTCTTCTCATAAAGTTGATGTCCTTAAAGTTTATATTTTTCACATCGTCATCATCAAAAAAAAACAAAAACACAACAAAAACAAAAACAAAAAATAAAATTGAAAGAAAGAGAAACAGTTTGCATATACAAAAAAAAACATTAGAAAAAGATGGCACTTGAATGAAGATATTAAAATTTAGACATTAGAGATTATAGAAGGTGGTAAGAACTGTATTTAATTTTTTGTTTATTATTTTAGTGTTGGACAAATTTATTTTGGATTTTATTACATTTTCGTAATAAAGAAATATTAAATATATATATGTATGTATAACATATAAATTAAGCAAAGGGGATTCACCAAGTCTGTTTAGAATAGGCTCCAGTTTATTTAATCGTTATATGCATTAAGCCGTTGACAACTCGTCTGTAGGTATTGTATAAGATTATGAATACACAAATGTTAGTTTTGTACGTGCCATCTCCTATCTCACACAAGAATTATTTATATATTTATATTAAATCTTATCTTATATTACAATTTTAACAATTACGATAATTATTCAATTTTTAAGATATTTTTTTATAAGATTTTGATCTGACCGGGGTTTGAACCCGAGATCTTCCACTAGAAAGACGACATCTTTAGTCTTTACCACTGCGCTATGGGTCAGATGTAAAACTAAATAATCAATTTTAAAAATTCAATTTTCACAACCCTCAATTTCCTAAACCCAAATCCTTCCAAATTCCTATCCTCGTAACCAAACTATACATTTATGTGGTCCCATATCCCTCCCTAAATTTTGGTTAAAAATTATAAGAGTTTAGTGTGTTAACAGCGCACCGCGTACAGCGCACAGCGCACCGTAGTGTGTTAACAGCGCAACGCGCAACTCAATTTTAATGAGTGGCTTTTGAAAATTTTCATTCTGTTGTAAAAAAACTAAATACGTTTATCATTAATTTAATTCAATATGCAGCATTTTGAGTAAATCAAAGATTCAACATCAATCTGTTGTCCAACATATGGTTTGACATATGGATTCAGACCTTGCCTTTCATAGGGAAAACCTTAACGTTTATTTAACCTCAGGATATTTTGGGCATTATCCTCGAAGAATGTTTAGAGGCTCTGATATACATTTAAAACATTGCTTAAGCCCGTTGCATTAATTTTTAAATCGAGTCGTAGCATCCAAACATAATCTCACAATATATTCTCTTACCAAAACCCAGCTCTTTACTTAAGAATAATGATAAATAAAATAATATCAGCATTTTCAATGCAAGTTATGGCAGTTTGAATGACTTTAGCCTTAACGAAGACAACTTGATATTTTATGTTTTAGAATTTATTATTCCAGCAACTCCAATAGCGCCTTTCAACCAATTTTAATTAAGTAACATCCTTTGTAAATTACATAAATAAAATTTACAATCAGAATTAAGTACCTACAATCAATGTTCATAAATCTTAGCCAATAAGAGGAAATGTTTCAGCAGAAATAACTTATATTACTATTAACTATGATAAAATAAATATTCTTAATATTTTTGTTTAATACCTACTTTCTAAAGAAATAAATTCAATATACCCACCCCTTAAAAAAATACCCAAAACAGTTTCTTTTAAAAGTTAAAAGTAATTGGCAACAACGAACGAAACGGTGACAGTGAATATGCAAAGAAAAAACACACACACATATTATATAAAAGTAAACAAAAACTTTTAAACTGTTTTTTATATCGCAAGAAAAAAAATAACGGAGTAAACAAAACAGAAAATAACGGTAAAAAAAAATTGCTTTTATTTTTTTTTACTTTTATTTTAAATTATAACGGTTAAGTTTATATATGAACTGTTGACTTTTTATTTATTTCTTTTTTTTTTATTTTATAATAGACTATACATTTATATACATTATATTAATTATATATGTATATATATATATATATATATATATATAATATATGAACTTAATGTTCAGAAGTTTATTATTAACCCCCCAAAAACCAAGGTGAAAAACAAATTATATTTTTAAATACAAAAATACAAAATAAAAAAAGTTTATAAGAACCACAAAACAAGGACCAACTTAAAAATTAAGGAAACTCTTTAAATGCTACCAGATAACCCTTTTAGTGCAAATTACTTTTGGGAATATCCTGTAAAATTGCATGGTTATAAACCGGATTAAACAAAAGAACATGACAATTTAGTTTTTAACTCAGATACATACAAAGGAAACGAAAGATATTTGTGGACTATCCGACCCAGGAAATATTTATAATATTACTACATGGGTATCTTATTGGAAAAGCTCACAGAAGATAATGTATTAAGGATTCTTTTGGTTTTTAGTTTTATTTTTTTTTTTATATTAGTTATAAATTGAATTTTGACATGTTATTTTTCCATATTAATTTTACTTATAGTAAAAAAAATAATTTAAATTATAATTGAAAAAAATTTAAATTTTCTTTATCAATTTTTCATCCATTCCAAATTTTTTTTTTATTAATAAATTTTCCAAAAAATGACAGATATGATTTGACAAATTTTGGATCTTATTATAAAAATTTATAATGAATTTTAAGTGATAAATTTTTATACGCTGAATTCAGCAAAAACTATGCTGACGTCAGCTACAAAATAAAAATGAATGACTAATAAGATAATGTGATTCCGCTATAATATTAATGACAAATTGTCTCTAACACCATGTGAACAATTTTTAAATTCATCTCTAGATAATTGAAAAAAATTTTAATGGGTTAGTAATGAAGAAAGTAACTTAAGTTTCTTCTTTACTTTCGTAAATAGCCTAATAAAAAATTAAATATGTAATTTTGTGTAAATTAAAAAATTTTTTATTTATTTATTTATTTATTCGAATATTACGCATTACAATAACTACACAATATTGGTAAAGCCCTCGGCTGCCAGGGCGATTGTGGGAAAAATTTTTAAATTTGTTATATAAAAATTTAAATAATGGTTTTCTTTTTTTAATTTGAGTTTTCAGATATTTAATGTAAAGTGAAGTTATAACAGAAGGATGGCACTATTCAAATACAAATGCTCTTATTGGATATCGATTTCTATTAAAAAACGTATAGATAAATCCAAGATGGATTGCATAAGCTTTACTTCTTTCATAATGTGTTTTGTATGGTATATTATACTTAATTTTAATACCCGTATGACTATAAGTCCAAAGGGTATACTAAAATTGCCATTACGTTTTTGACACAGAGAAGGAGGGTGGGTAGATATAGACTCAAGGGTATGGATCGGATCAGAATCGAAAAATAAATCGATTTATGTCCGTCCATTTGTTCGACCGTCCGCATGATAACTTAAAAAATAAAAGAGCTAGGATTTTGAAATTTTCACAAATTCATTTTTATTCAATAGCAGCCATTTTTCTCCACGGGTTCGAGTACCTTCCATACAACTCTTTCTTTGGAAGTCCATCGGGCCGAAATAGGTTAATTCCAACCAACTTTATATAACTCATTCCGTTAGTCAAAAGGAAAATTTGTACAAAATTAGAAGGCAATCGGTCAAACCATATATGTTCCAAATTCGAACTCATTCTGATCGTCAGAACTCTAGATTTCTCGAAAAACCTGATGTTTTAATATTGGGACCTCCATCCCGCATCTCTATATTATTTGTAATAATCGTTAACTAACAAGTTTCATAATGTAGCAATATGAATATTCTTAAATTTATTTAACATATATTATAAACGGATATCTCTTCACAAGCAGATTGCTTCAATACGCAACAACCTTCTTCCAACTAAATGTATTTGTTTTTCCTCACCATTAGGAAGTGTTACAAAAAATACTATTGATAATCAACAAAACAAGTGATTAAAGATTGAAATTTTGAACTTTTTTTATCAGTTTAAATAATAGGGTTTTTTTCCGACTTTGGGGTTGTAGATCCGTACCGAATGGGGTAACAAAAAATAGTTCTTTCATGAAATTATATTATCATGAAAAAAATATAAAGTTTGTTATAAATTTCAGTTTGTAGCTAAAGAGATAATCGAAACATAATTTAAACAAATACATGTGTTTAAGGGAATAACACCTTCTTTATATAGCAATATTTTAAATTTATATATATTTTCTATTCTTGTTTAAACTTGTTTGATATGCAAAATCTTCTTTAAATTATTCACAAAATTTTGCAAGTACAATATTACAATATGTATTTAATTACAAAGATTATTTCCTATTATTTCCTATTCTTCGACTGGTTTTATAATGCATTGTCCTCTTCAGTTCCTTATTTATTAAAATATTAGCTTATCAGAATACTATATTAATTGTAAACAAACATACTATGTCTTTATAAACAAACATACTATGGCAGCACTGCAACACATACCGTTTGTGTATTATCTACGAAACAACGTAAACCTTTTTATGACATAAAAAACCAATAAAACCACTTCAATAAAAAGCAACTTTTTGATTACCATGTAATTTTTGATTAAAATACAATATAAAATGTTAAAAATAAAATATATTTACACATATAACACACCACACATTACATTTACTCACCAAATATGGCTTTTTTTGACAACTTAATTTTAATTCAATTAAAAGTCAGCCAAACATACAAATAACAGTAAAAATAATTATTATTTGTTTGCATATACATAAAATATGAATGTTGGACAAATACAAATAAATTAAAGAAAATCTTTAAAGGATTTGATCAAATAACTCTAAGAGTATGGGAGTAACGATTAATTTATACAAAATAGAATAAGCTGAAAAATCTGCAGTTAGAATAATTTAATCGGCGCACCGAACTTATAATATATTTATTTATTAGGTACCACGGTACAGTAATGGTCCAAGTAGCTGTAACCCCTATTTCTTCTTGAAATGTGAGGTGGTATTATGATATAAATGAAAAATTATATTATTTGTATTAGATACAATCTGACAAGGGTTTGAATCTGAGGCTCTTTGGTCTGAAAGGCGGTCGTCCTAACAACTGCGCTAACGGTAAGATTGAAAAAAATTTTAATCTAGTCAGACTCTTAATTAATAAATTTCGAAGCTTCGAAAGGGGAAAACAAAACTTATTATTGAACTGTTGGAACTTTGTAGAGATAATGAACATATGTTCGCAGTGCTCAAGAAGTACAGTCCAACTGAACGTTTATGCAATATTTTGATTATGAATTATGATTCGCTTTTAATTGTAATTTACAAATAGTTGCTTTTAATAGCGTTGAAGACCGATAAGAATTTATTAAATCAGCTCCAATTCTCCAGGATTTCATTTCAAACACTATGACTTCAGATTTACCCAAAATAACAGTTTCGGTAAATTTATAATCTCAAACTAGTTCAGTTTATCAAAATAATAAAAATGACAGTTTCTATAACATTGTCTGTTATAATCGTAATTTAACTTTTATAACTCTTTACCAAATATCATCAAGTACCGAAAAAAAGCCATTCTCTAGTACAATAAAAAACCAAGTTATCAGATTCAAAGATAAAAGAAGAACTACAAAAGCTCGTAATTAAATATTAAAAGAGAGACAGAAAATTTTAATCAAATATTTATTTAGGTTAAGACAAATATATACCCATCAAATGATAATTTTTAATGGAATGATGCTCAATATTTTTTAATTTTGGAATAATCAAAAAAAAAATTTTCATTTAATTTTCTTTGTAGATTTTTTATATGAAATTTTTTTAAGGGTTTTTTTAATTTTTTCATTGCAAATGAAGACATTCAAAATGATTATAATTAAAACGAGGAAGATTATAGTTGCCCTTGTCAACTTTTAGATACCCGTGCATACCCACTAACCGTTATTTATTTCCCCTATGCTATTATAAATATTACAAAAAAAAATATAAGAAAGTAAAATAGTTTAAAAAATATTTAACTTATTAGGTATCCCATAATTTTTGATTAACTTATTATCCCATAAAAAAAAAAAAAATAGACCACCCTAAAAGTTGGTCCGAGTGATGTCCAACTTTGCCAACTAACTTGTCCTATTACTTTACCTGCCCAGTTTTGATTTTAACTTCGTAGCTTCATTAGATTCACAGTTATCGAATTGATTACTTTGTATGGCAGCTGCCCGAAAACGGGTCCGTAACATTTTGAAACTTCATATAAGCGCTCGATTCATTATATAACTAACAGTGTGTAATTTTTATCCTCGTAGTATTATCAGTTTCCAAGAAATTGATATTGGTGCAAAGAAGTTGTATAGCAGCCCCCCGAAAATGGGGCCGTAACATTTTGAAACTTCATATAAGTGCTCGATCCATTATATAACTAACAGTGTGTAATTTTCATCCTCGTAGTATAATCAGTTTCCAAGAAATTCATATTGGTGCAAAGAAGTTGTATAGCAGCCCCCCGAAAATGGGGCCGTAACATTTTGAAACTTCATATAAGTGCTCGATTTATTATATAACTAACAGTGTGTAATTTTCATCCTCGTAGTATAATCAGTTTCTTAGAAATTCATATTGGTGCAAAGAAGTTGTGTGGCAGCTTCCCAAAACCTTGATCTGGTCTTAACCAAAAAGAATAGGGAACCTCAAAAATGTCCCAAAAATGTTTTGTGTGAATTTCAAAACTCTTGCTCTAATTTTTCAATTCCATCTCTTATAATTAATTTTTAATTCACGAATATATTAAACTTAAGCCATATCAACTTCATATGATCATTATTCATATAATAATCATCATGATGATTCATCATATATATTCATAAATATCTATCAATATCAATAAGCCATTTACTTAAAAAAAATCTTTGTGTTCTTTTTTGCTTATCTTAAATAAACTACGCATCATTTAAATCATATGAAACTCTAACTCGAAATCGTACAAAAAAAATACAAAAAAAAAAATAAACAAAAAAACAAAAAAACAAAAACAAACAAAATTCATATAATTTCATGTTACAAGGTGCATAGCTATATTTCAAATTTTTGTATGAAAATATTGGAGTTAAAAAAGTTAGCTGTTCGAGAGCTACCCGAAGTTTTGGTCCGATCTTAACCAAAAAAAATAGGGAACCTAGAAATTGATTGAAAAATATTTTGTGAAAATTTCAAAACTGTAGCTCTTTTAGTTTTTGAGTTATCGTGCTGACACACAGACGGACGGACGGACGGACGGACAGACACACATAGCTAGATCGACTAATTTTTCGATTCTGAGCCGATACGTACCCTTGACACTATATCTAGCTCGTCTAGATCGATGCGTTACAAACGGAGGAGCAAATCTAATATACCCGATGTCATATATGTATGCACGGGTATAATTATTAAAGCAAATATGAGAAATGAAATGATGAAATGAATATTAAAATAATATTGTTATTAAAGTTTAAAAGAATCAGAGATTTAATTAACATTGTGGAATTTATTACTTTAAATAATTGTTATAGTTTGGTATATACTTTGGTCTTATATTTCAGCAGTCATGCTAGAACGAAAATTTCGAATTTATTTCAAAGGGTACTAATGTGAAATTATAACATAATAATACAGAATTTATGTTAACTTTTTACAGTCCATATTAATTGTTTGGTCCAATGTCATGTTTTGACTATTCAAATAAAATGTCAAAACAATGTACAATACATCGTATTCTATCTTAAGTATTCCTGTAACATTAAAGAATGTCCATCATCTCCTCTACTATTCAATATAACGATTGATGAAGTCATATGGAAAACTAATAATTATCTATCTGGAGATATAATTCGACATCTCACGGAGAAACTGAGAAATTAAGATTATGCTGATGACACTAGGCTTCATACTCAAACCTATGAAAATATGCAAATGTAGCAAAATTGTGCTATCGAAGTTGGCTTAGAAATAAATATTTACAAGAAAAAGATAACGAGAGGAAACATCAACAACAGAAGACCAATTACAATTTAAAATGCATCAATTGAAGATGTAGATGAATTCAATTATCTAATACTATCTAGATAATTGAATTTATCAAAGAAGGTGGTAAAAAAGAAGACATTGATAACAAAAGGACGAAAGCTAGAAAAACATTTAAAAGAATGTGTAACATATTGAGATCATCACAATTAGCGACAAAAACAAAGCCGAAAATATTTCAAGCTAAAATCCGTCAACATCAATATAAAATCGGACCTCTTATATGGTAGTGAAACTTGGCTGCTGAACAAGAAGGAAACACACTAATTCAAGTACTCGTAAACAAATGCCGTCGAATTATCTACAAAACACACTGGTCAAGAAGAATAAGTAATGAAGATCAAAGCTTCTAATCAAGAGCCAGAAGAAATAACAATTATGAAAAGGAAGAAAAGGTGCATAGTAAGACGGAGACTGGAAATTTAACCCTCAAGGAAAATTAAATGTTGGAAAGCCTAAAAATACATGGCTCATGAATTATAGAAGAGAGAAATAACATAAATGAATGAGACATGGTCACAAACAAAGTCATTGCAGAAAGAAGTATAAAATAGAACTTTAAATAAATAAATAGAATTGCATTATATCTTTATTCAACTATTGATGACTGCAGCTAGATATCTTATTTTATTTTTCCTAAATCTTTCAATGTAAGTGAACTGCTCCGAAGCGAGATAATTTTTACGGTTACCAGTGAATTGTCAATATCGGATATCTTCCGAAACTACGCTGTTTAGTTAGTTGCTACCGATTTTTTCAACTTAGATGATCTTATGACTCATTTTAAAATATTGATTCTTTCAAATATTGAATTTAAATTAGAAGCTGGGTGGCACAGTGGTTGAGTGCCGACCTTTCATGCGGAAGGGCCCGGGTTCGAATTCTAGTGAAAGTGAAAAAACTTTTCTGGTTTTCGACTCGACTCAGCTACCATTCGCCATTGGGTTCAAATTAATGGCATAATCAATAATTAATAATTATAAATCTTTAATAAAAAATACTTTAATATAAAAATATAAACAAATGCAAAATATAAACAAATAATTTAATTAAATAATATAACTCGCAGAATACCTTATAAGTAAAATATAAAATATTACAATATAAAACAAAAAAAATAGAATTGTAAATATTGAAAATCTAAGACGATTCTACATGTTATAAGGCGTAGTACTATCTCATGTTTAAATTGTATGTGGAATTCATTTAATCAGTTCTAATAATATTAATATATCTCCCCTGTTCCGACATGCACATATATATTCAGGCTATTTAGCCTATCACAGTGAACAGTTAGCACGTAGAGGTGCCGGCAAAAAAAAAAAAAAAAAAAAAAAAGCGTTGAATTTATATTTAAGCAGATTTTTAAGAGTTTGTTCTAAATCTTCTATTGCAATACCATCCTTTGTAACAGAGACTTAATCAGCATCGCTCTTTTTCTGTTGATTTCTGTGGCCCTTCTTAAACATATTGTTCGATTATATTGAAACATAAAATCTAATTTAATTAGTTATTTTATTCGAAAATTTTCAATACATTATATACAATTCGTTTTAAAACAAATTTCAATCCACATTTTGATGTTTGTAGTTTTTAAATTATTTAATTGCAATCTAAATTTTACGAGGCAGGAACTTTTTACCTAAAATTTGCATTAAAAATTCCCTAAATTTGAATTGTACTAATTAAAGTATACATTAAGTATCAACTATTTTAAAGTTTCAATTCAAAATTTCTCTACTCCCAAAAATAAACAAAAGAACATCTACTTTAATAAAATATCATTCCTCAAAAAACTCTATATCAATTCTCATAATTAAAAAAATGTATATATGTATATATATATAAAGCTGCAGACAAAATAAAACAGAAAGTAGGACTCAAATAATTCCCAACAGGAATTCCCTAAAAAAACAGAAAAAAAAACCGAAATATGGAAGAAAACATTCAATAAATCTCTTAGTTTGTATTCTGAATTTATTTTTCTGTGTATATGTATACTAAATTAAAAAAATACGCAAAAATTGAGGGGAATTTCAAATATTTCCTTACAGTCACTAACACTGTGAAATACTAATACATAAATAATAGAATTCTCTCCTTTTGGGAAATTTTATTATCATCTCGACGTCAACATTGTATTTGTGTCCATTTTAAAGGAAATTTTTTTGTACAAAGGAAATTCAAAAATTTCCCAATAGCAACAGGCTTCTGTTTACATTTTTTTGTAACATTCCCCACTGTGTATTGAAGTTAAGTTGAGCTCTAAAAGCTTTTCTGCACACATTCAAACCAAATTAAAAATATTTGTATTATTATTATTATTGTCTTCTCTATCCCACCTCAAACGGATAATTCTATGTTGCTAATTTCTAACATAGTGTCCAAGTCCAAAAAAAAAACAAAACAAAATTTTGTATTGTGCAAGTTATGGCATATGCGTAGTAAAAATTTATTTTGGTTATGGTTGATTGAAATTAAAAAAAAGAAAAACAACACACGAAAGGAATAATTGAATGGAAAAGGAAATTTGTTGGAAATTTTATGTTTAGGTAAGATTTAGGATGAAATTTTGTACCTACCCTTCGATAATATTAAATTGGAAAATCAAAATGGATTTTACTATAATAGATATTTAAAAAAATATATATTTAAATAAAGACACATTAATTTAAATAGAAAATGTATTTAAAGGATACAGGGTCTTGTATCCTTCCAAGGAAACAAATATTTAGAATTGTATTTAAAGTTATTAAATAGAATTAATAGAAATTATATTATAATTCTTATGGATGAATTAAATTTTACAATTGAATACACTTTTTTTATTAAATACATTTCTTAGTAAATGGTTATTAGAACCATTTGTTTCTAAAGTTTTTCAGAAAAATTCCCTACATTAGTTGAAATTAAAAATAAATTTTTCCTAATTAAAACTTTGATAATAACTTACTACGGTAAATTTGGAAAACAACCATTTTCAGCTTCCAATATAGTTTGTATTAAAAGAAATCGGATCCTATAGTATTTTAGTTAATTTTCTAATATTCCTTAATGCGCCTCTGTTGGGTTGAAAAAAACGGTGACGTGGCATTGATTTTTCTTTTTAAGTGCTAACTGTTCACCTGCTAGGGTTATGAGTCTATCTAAACCAAACTATATATGTAACAAGATGAGGTTAGAACAAGAGAAAGGCTATTAGACATATTATATTCCTCAAATGAAAGATCAGCATTAAAGCTGTGGCACCCAGCTATTAGCAGTAAATAGTTTGGAAAAAACAAGGACTTTAGTCGAACTAATTTCGGCTCCCTAAGAAATGACTAATTTTGAATATTAGCTAGAAAATAGTTACAATAGTAGTTGTAATAGTTAAGGATAATTAAGTTCGCTTGTAATTACTGCATCATCAATGGACTACATCTCTTGACACCTAACTTTATGTACGATGAGTTATTAAAATAACGAAATTCGGTGAAGAGCCAGAACTGCCAGGGTAATCACTGCGTAAAGAACTTATGACTCTGGAAGTTTTGACTCAGCGTGATGAATCATAGATGTTATTAATAATTTTAAAAAAAATATTAATTTTATAATATCAGTGATGGGTACACATTTTGGGGTTGGATTTGAAATCAGAGTATTCACTTTTTCCAAAATTAAGAAAACAAAAATAATTTTACATTTAAACTACATTTTGAAAGGCTAATTTCAAAAAAGGGTAATCCTGATTTTGTAACCAAGTCTTTGAAGTAATCAAAGTATATACATTTTTATATTATCATACTTTAAATTATAAAGTTCAGAAAAGTCAAAAATAATTTCAAAATTTTGACTTAAATATATTACCCTCAATCACACAATTTAAGTTATATGATTTTAAAACTCAAAATTTAATGAAGGGTCACTTAATGGGTCATAACTCTCTAAAGGAACTAATAATTTAATAAAAGGAGTTATAACTCTAAATGGACTTATTGCAAAGGGACTTTTCATCTGTCACTTGCAAAGGGACTTATGTCCCACATAAGTATTTTAAAGTGGATCATAAGTCTCTAACGAAGTTCTGACCCTGCACCCCAAATTCTTCTGTAAGAAACGGCAGTTTAAAATTAGTGTAAATTGAAAAGAAATCCTTGATAATTTAAACTTCGACATGAAGACATGTCACCGTTCGTAAAAGACTTTAAAAGAATTTTTTTTTTAATTTAAAAAAAAAACAGCTCCTTTTAACATTTTCCAACATAAAAATCAAATTTTAAACATGTTAATTGATTTAGAGTCAAAATAACAAAATTTAACACAAAATAGATTCAATTATCATCAATTCAACTCATCTTTTATTCATCCATTTAAACAAACAAGCAAGACAAAGACAACAATATTACTTGTCTTTATTTATGTATTCATTTCAATACGATTACGCCTAAATGAATGAAAATCACATATAACAGTTTTTCCTGACTATAGAATAAAGATGTTTCATTAAATTATTTAAAAATAAAGAAGCCTCTCAATACAACTTTGTCCTCAATTTCTACATTACGAAATTTAAAAATAGAACTAACAAACATGTTGCTATGTTGATGTTTTTTTTTTCCTTGTGTTCCGGTAACATCAAAAGCTGTTGTGTTAGTCATAGATACATTCTCCTAATTGTATAGGAATGGGAAACTCTTAAGAAAAAATAATAGAAAGAAAATATCCTTTAATATTTATCTAGGAGACAGAATCTAATATAAATCTTAGTTTCTTAGTCATTGATTTATTCATTGTGTCGGTAAATCAGTTTTAATAAAAAAGGTACTTTGATTTTGAATTGAATTGTTACTAGGTTCTATTCTCTGGTTCAATTCCCTTTTTTTGTTGTACTTGTTGTTGTAAATTTTCTTTTGTAATTTCTTCAATTTAAATTAAGAAAATGGATAAGTGTATGAAGATATTCTATTCTATCAGTTGAGCATAATAAGAATGTCACATTTTATTTTGTTGTTCTATTCTTATTAATTTTTAAACAGTTAATAAAAGGCAATAACATTTAGGACATTCTAAAAATATATAAGCTTTTTAGGGTATCCAGAAAAGATTTATCATTTTTCAAACTCAAAATTACGGAGTATTTAAATGTAAAAACCTTAATTTTTGTTGTGACTTGTAAATTTTAGGAATTCTGTTTTTAGGGAAATTCCGTGGAGCAATTTTGAGATCCTTTGCCCAAAAAATATTGGAAACATTCTACTTACATATTTATCAGATCGGTTACTAATATCAAATAACCCAATGCACTCATTTTCCAATATTAATATTTGATTCTAAGGGTGCATGTATGTTGGAGCTGCGATAAGTGATAAAAGCGTCGATAAGAGCAGAACGTTGAAAACAAATACATGATTTAAATAGAGGTGTTTATATTGGAGCATCGCTTTGGTCATCGATAAACAATATAAATTTTCTATGCTATGCTGTTTTCAGCGCTCTTATCACTAAATCTTAGCTCCAATATAAACGCGCCCTAAATTTCGAAGACAAAGCACTGAACTAGTGAAGAGTCCTGTTTGTAGGGAACAAAACTTCATTCATAAGTCATTTAAGAAACTGAAGTTGAGTGTTTCTATCGTAACTTTTATTAAACTGATGATAAAACTCTAATATATTTATTTTTTTGAAATTTAAAAAGAGCTCTCTGAAGGTTAGGAATTTAAACCCAATCCAACAACTTCATGCAGACATTGTTACATGATTTCTATCATTTAAGAAGAAATGGCAATCCTAACGTCCTAAAATATTTTTTTAAAAAAAAAAGAAATCAATTCATCACATTGTTAAACTTAAATATTTATTTATAATTTGACAGGATCACTAATGGATTTTACAGTCATTTTTACTTTCTTTCACTTTTTGTTTTGTTTTTCTTATTTATTATTTCTTTTATAATTTTTAACAAACACTTCTTGGATAAAATATTTCTCCATCCTATTTTCTATATAATTTCCATTATCATTAATAATATTGGAAAAAAGTACATACCATTATTAAGTTATTTTTAGTATAACATGATTAAAATAATTCTTAAAAAGTTTCGTAAGTTAAGTTGTACACAAAGTTTTTCCATTTTTTTTAATTTTTTCTTTAATATTTCTATTGTAATAACCTCAGGATGAACTTCCCATGGAACCACCTAAAGTGGAACGAAACACAAAATTTTAAACTAATTATAAATTGGTGATTAAAGATAATCATATATGATTAAAAAGACCTCTAGTTTGTAACGAACCATAATAAAATTCGTAAACCGACAGAGGAAATATGTGCGAGTTTGACCGTTTGCGTCATTACAGAACCCCGTGTTCGTGCTCTGCTGCGTTTCGCAGGCTTTATTGCACCTGCTCTCATTCCTTTAAGTGTAGCACAAAGGAGATTGTAAAGAGAAGGGTTAAGTAAAAGACAAGAGTGGCACAAAAGGAAGGCACGAAATATACTGGTCTGACTGGAATATAGAAAATTGTTTAAAAACTGTTAAAACTATTTGGCAGCAGCTGTCATTTATTTGAGGGCAGCACAAAAAAGATTCTTAAGGGAAGGGTTAAGCTAGGGGCGAGAATGGCTCAAAAGGAAGGACGCGAAATCCACTGGGCTGACTGGAATATAGAAAATTATTTAAAAACTGTTTAAAATATTCGGCAGCAGCTCTCATTCCTTTGAGGACATTACAAAGAAGATTGAAAGGGAAGGGTTAAGCAAGGTTCGAGAGTGGCTCACAGTCCGCTACAAATTTCAAATTGGAATAATATAGTAATCATATAATATTTCTAAAGTGAAATGCTGTCAAAATAAATTTGCTTCCTGCTATCAAAAGAATCTGTTCCAAATAGGTACAAAACAAAATACAATTGAGAAGTCTTATGGCTTCCGAAAATTAATTAAATCCTTTTATCAATCCTCAATACAAACATTTAAAATTATTTTTTAAAATCACTCATAGTCACTGAAAAAAAAATAGTTTTATTTATACATTACAACTCTATGATTTTATTTAATCAAGTGTATATAATATGAAGCACCTGATTTAAATCTATATTTCCTTATGGATCCCCCCCTCCCATATTTTTTAATACCTGACTAACAAACACATATATTAACCCCTCTTAAACGAGTCCCTACTGAACCGATCCCATTACTTTAACCTAACAATTTCAGCCATTAAAAACATATATATTCTTGTATAAATGATTTCCAATTACAAAATAATTTTCTGTTTCATTAATGAAACAAACGAAAAATGAACCTAAAACAGAAAAACAGTTATTCTTAGTTAATCTTTTGTCCCTTTGCTACCAAATTTATTTAGTAAAACAGAAATACACATTTATAACTATAATGGTTATATTGTGTCATTAATTACAGTAATTTTTATAATAAAAAAATAAATAGGCAAAAAGAATTTATCGATTTCAAGTTCCAATTTGTTTTTTGGTTCCAATCCCTTCTGTTTCTTTTTTTGTTTTAGTTGTTTTTTTATTTTGGTTTTCACTATTCTTCAAACCCATTCAAAAATTGTATGTGACAATGGTGAAACTGAAATCGAATGAACAAAATGAAGAATATGCATGCACATACAACAAAACTAATAGTGAATGATTTAACTAGTAAATGGGTTAAAAAGGAAAAGAAATAAAGACAAAAAAACAGTTACAAATTGTTATTATAGAATTTGGCTAAAGTGTAGGTTGACCTAATATAAAAAACAATTTAACGGTTTTTGTTTTTTTGTGAATATTTTACAGAGTGTTAAAATTATTTTGTGCTAAAAGATCTGAAAGCAATTTTTTTGCCAAAGAATTTTATCCATGAATCCTTCAGTTTCGAAAGTCTCCATAATTGAATATTTTCAATAGCACCTTCTAAAAAATGAATTCTATGTATTATACATCTTTTTCGTAATAACCTTGTTTAAACGTAGAATATTTTTTTAAATATCTTCTACAAAAGACTGTTAGGCTAATAAACCTTTCTATACCATAGGTACATGTTGGAACAGGGTGTCATACTAATTCTTGTTAATAGAATTGATCTTAATGAATTCCACATAAAATTTAAACATGAGATAGTACTAAGCCTTATAACATGTAGAAACTTCTTAGATTTTCAACAGATGCAATTCTATTTTGTTTTTTATATTATAATAATTGGTATTTGAGTTATATGGTATTCTATATCTGTGAGTTATATCATTCAACTAAATTATTTGTTTATATTGTCATATTAATTGTATTTTGTTTTTATCCATTAATTATAACCCAATGGCGAATAGTAGCTGAGTCAAGTCGAAAACCAGAAAAATTTTTTTCGCTCCGCAAACTTTTCGCATGAAATTTCGACACTCTAACCACTGTGTCACCCAGCTGTTTGATGGGTCAATTCATATGAGTCAATTTTTATAACCACTCACTTTACTTTTATATGAGTCAACCCTTATGACTAGTAGTCTCTTATGGCCATTCCTAATGAACTCTGTTATATCTATTTTATAGGCAGTCCTTTACCATACTAATAATTCTTTTTGTTCCTTCTTTTTATAAAAAATCTTGAAGTGAAAGCATTTAATTTTCTTCTTATGTTTTTTTGGTACAGCCATGCATTAACTTTTCTTTTTTGGGAAAAACCCTATCCATTGATCTCCTAATTTGTAGTCAAGTAACCAAATTTAAACTCTACAAACAACATTCTGCAAAGAATCCCACATCATTTAGTCTAGTCACAAATATGTATATTAAAAGTAAAATCCTTCAAATTTACATTAACAAAAGTAGTATATTATGCACCCTGTATTTTTACAAGTTTTCAGAAAGCCCAAATAGAAAAACAAAAGAAAACAAAAAAATGATATAACTGTTTTATATATTTGCAATACATATGTACAAAAATCTTTGTTTTTTTTTACATATATATATTTTGTAACACAATTAAAGATATCAACGATCCAACATCGTTTTAAGGACAAAAATATAAGGACATAAAGAAATTATTATGTCACTATTAATATATAATTCACCCACTACAATCAAATTATATATTGTTGTTGTTTTTATTTTATTTAAAAAAAATATTTATTTTCTGGCAAAAATATAAAATTAAGAGAATAAAATATTTTTAATTCCACCCAAAAATGTTATAACTCATTTAAATACGTCATCACTTACAAATCACCACTCACTTCTTCTATTAACCAATTAAGCTGTCATTTAATGATTTGACAACATAAATTCTCAAGGTCTTTAGTTTATATTAGTAAATTACGCAATTTTGTTTTAATTTATAAATTATAATCATGGACTTACCTAAATTTAATCTAAGTCACAATCGGGGCGGCTTAGCAGTTCATTTTGATTTAGCTGTAGGTGCGTTATGACAGTTAAGAATAAAATATTTGTGTATCCAGATTTTGTTACCATTTTCAAATCTCTCTTACAAAAACCTGATTTTCCACTTTTAATACGCATTTTAATAAATTGACATTATGATCTTTTTGTAATATTTAAAATGTCAATATTTAAAAAATCACAACTGAAATTGACATTATGTAAAATTATTAATATTAAACAAGTGAAGAAAAAAAACCAAGGGTTTTTAAAAAAGCACATTTTTAAATTTATATTGTATTGCATACTGAGTTTAACTTTGGAAATATTTACTTGGAAATAGTTACTGCTTACTTATAAAATTTACTGCTAACAGTAAAGTTTTTAATTTAAAGTTGTTATAGCCCTTCAATGGGGAAGGTTGCCAAGTTTCTCAAGGATCTAACTTCATCTAACGCTTTTTCCAAATTTAGGGGGCTGTAGCCCCGTAACAGGTGGGGCTACAGAAAAAAATTATTCTACGAAATTATTTTTTTTGCGAAAACTACCTATGGTTAAAATTTCTTTACTCTATTTCAAACGATGTAAAAGTTTTTGTAAACATACGGACAGACGGACAGACAGACGGACGGACGGACGGACGGACAGAGTGAAACTATATAGGCACATTTTTACAAAATTTTTTGAAAATGTGCTAAAAAGACAAATTCAAGAAAATTTGCTGTCAAACTTATGTCATTTTTTATTATAATTATTTTGTCGAAATATTAAACTATTTTGTCATGTTATACGTTAATAAAATTTCTTAAAATTAAAAATGACAACAAAGCATCTGTCATTTTTTGAATCGAACTTATGACAGGGAGTCACTGATTCCATTTGTTATTTATTACGTTTCGAAGTTATCTATATTTTCAATTCGAGGGTATATTGGCTATCCCAAATTTTTCATATGGTTGCTCATTAAGAACCCCGAACTTATTTAAAAAAAAATATAATGAAAGTCCAGTTTCTGATCGATATCTGTTCAGTTCTATAAAATAGGTTAAATATAAAAGTATTACTTACTTTCACAATACATGTTTGAAGTTTAGAATTAATTTTATTTTATTAGTTTATTAATCAATTACATTATACCTACATTTGAATTTAACAATTCAATTAACCACTTACCAAAGCACATATACTCTTATACTTCAATATACAACAAAACGGGATAATTGTGTAGTCAATAATTAAGCAATTATATATTTCTAAATTTTTAACATTCTAATAGGCTTAAAATTTTTTAGAAAAGTAGGTGATTAAAATTTTTGCATGACTAAATTTAATTAGTGATACAATGTAATCCCAAATATTTAAATTTTTCGTGCTATTAAAAATTTTTTTATTAAAAACTAAAAATAAATTTTTAGCTAAATTAATTTGTATTCTTTAATAAAGCCATTAACATTTTTTCAATATTGAAGTAATTAAATTTTTAATTTTAGCGTACTTTCGTAATTTTTTTTAATCATTTATTGTATTAATAGATGGCTCTACCAGACTAACAAACACATATAATAACCACTCTAAAACGAGTCCCTGCTAAACTGATCCCATAACTTCAACTTAACAATTTAAGCCATTAAAAATTTTGCACAAAATTTTTAAAGGCCATTTTGAAAAACAATTTTAAAATAGGGCTTATTTACTTCGATTTTATTTTCGAAATTAGGTAATAGAATTGATTTGGTCTTCAGAACCTTAGTCCCTTAAATTCAAGAAAGGACCGATACTTAAATAGTACTAATTAAGATCTAATACTCGTTTATATATGAAATTTTTTTTAACTGAACTAATCAACACTTTGGTTTAATTGAAGAACTTAAATCTTCATTTTGCAGAGTTTTCTTATGTCGAAGAATTTTAAGAACGATAAAATAGACTTTCTTCAGTTTTTGTTTATTGAAAAATAAAAGGAAGTCATTTAAAAACTTTTTCCGTAATTATAGGTCCATACTGATTTTACAAAATTTCTCCAAGAACCTTTCTAAAGCTCTAATAGTATGCTTTCAAAATGATATACCGAATGCTGTATATTAGTATATTGATAGTCACTAAAGATTGTATATGCAGCTTTTCTACTACTTAAAAGTCTTATTTCGTCTTACGCAGTCTAAAATATTTAATAGTTATTTGTTTATTACCCGAACAATGCTATAACATAGCTTTAAACTCTCTAAATTTACCTGAATAGTTGAATAATTAATCACAAATATCGAGGTTTTTTTTGTCGTGGGGCGGGGGGCATGGAAAGCTTCAAAAGCTACCTATTGGAACTGAACCTATAGGCGGTATGCGACATTAATACACCAAAGCCAAAAACTCCAATTATGGGATGGGACCTATAATTCAAATGTATAGATTGGTTTCGAAGGTAGGAAAGTGAAAGGATTTTTGGAAATCGGGCCTAAGAAATATATGATTCTAATATTATGGGGGATTAGGAAATCCAGCATAACTATTAAAGTAAACCAAAGGTTATGTTCCCATAGTTGGCATATAACATTTAAGAAACTTAGATTCTCTTTATAATAATGTTTTGACGCTGAAGAATCAGTTAAACCTTGAAAGCTGTTTTAAGACTATAGTAATGATTCCTTAAATATTAAGAAAATGTTTACCCTACAACTCATAGATACCTTATAATATCCCAGTTTCTTCCATCCTATTTTTTCATTTTCAAAATTTTTTTAATTAAAATTTTCAAATCAATTAAAATTTTTTAATTAATATTTCCATTAAAGAAAATGAAGTAAAATGAAACTGATTTTTTTTTCTTTGTTGAAACATTTAAAGTTCTATAATTATTCTCAGAAAAATTTTCTCTTAAACCCACTATCAAAAATAAGACTTTTTATAAAAAAATTTTCATTTTAAAAAATAATGCCGAAAAATGGAACCAATTTATTGAAAAATTAATTAAATATTTTCATTTCTGTTCAATTCAAAAACAAAACATGGAGGCTATAAGAAAACTTAATATGAAAGTGAGTTCTTACGTACTGAAATTGGAATTAAAACATCAAAACTTTAAGCTTTCAATTAGTAGCTATCAATTTGTATACTTCTTAAATAGACATTTTAATTAAAATTTGGAAATAATTATAAAAAAGAAAACTTTTATTGAGACAATTTAATATGAACCCTTCAATATGAAGGAAAAAGATTATTTGAGAAAAATTGAATGACTTTGACAAAAAATGAGTTTTTTCAAAAAGATTGTAAAATTTCAAAATTATTTATAAATATTTTTTTAATTAACTCAGTTGATTCTTAAACGATTAATACAAGCTTCTAGAGCTTCGGTGGTGCATGAACTTATTGAATACTTGGTTTATTAATTGAGGGAGTGTAGGTTCAATTCCCTAAAAGTCATAAAATACTTATGTAAAAAAAATTTTTCTTTATAAAATCTCCTTGGTAACCAAATATAGTTTAAATATAAAATACATAATAACAAAATAAATAATATTATTTATAAATTAATATAAAACTTTGGAATTGGTATGCACATCACTCGCAAGAAGTAGATGTTAAAATGGGATATGCTATCCCTCGTATAAAACAAAAACAGCCACAAAACTAATTTCCTCTCCCAAGTTTGTCAAAAAACTAAACCAGAGCCTGTCACGAGTTTCAAACCATATAAGTGGGCCTGCAAATTTGAACAGAATAAAGATGTAAGTAAGTCTTTAAACAAAGCTTGAAACCAATTGAGTCTAAATGGTTAAAGAAATAACTTTAATTGACTGAACCAAAAATGGTTCCGGATTGAACTGATTAAAAGGAACATAACATAGGAAGAAAGTTTTTTAACCTTCCCGGAGTCCAAAGAATGATCCTGTATAATACAAATAAACTTTTGACTTTAAAGTTATTTCTATAGACAAGCTTTTAATCTAAACATGGAAATTCATTTAAATCATTCAAAAATTGAAAAAAATTTTTATAAAAGTATTGTATATTCAATTATCTTACCAATGGCATAATGATTAAGACACTGCCTTTCAAGTTGGAGATCTCGGGTAAAATAAAATAGATTTAAATAAAAAATATATGTAACCCTTATGTTACATAATAGATGGCGCATAAATATTTGAGTATTAAAAGCTTTATACAATTGCTACAGCAAAGTAATTAACAGCTTAGTGAATAAATGGTTAAGAAACTGAAGCCTAGTCTAAATGATTTGATGAATGTCTTTAAAATAGTGGAAAGGGATTAATAAAAAAATATTCAATTTTTAATTCATTACCAATTACTACATTTACTGGAAATTATCAGTATTTTTTTTTTTTTTTTTAAAAATGGATTCCATACATTCCTACATAATATGTAGGTTTAGTTGGAAAGGGAAGGTAAATAGGATATTAGAGGAGAATTAGGAGTTAGGTTGGAAATGAATCTAAAAAGATTCGTTTTGAATTTTTGCAAGTTGTAGTATGGGACATTATTAAAAGAGAGGAACACATTAGCTGGAAGCAGTCCTCACGGCAAATGAGTTTCCATAACCAGTTTTAAACCATCTTGGAATTTCCACGGTGTAGAAATGAGCACCTGCTGCTTCTCATGTGTTACATTGGAATTGTTTATGAGGAGGCATAATTGAATTTAGTTCAATAGAGCAAGTGACATTCCCCACAAGATAATCAATATTAAGCATCCCCAAAGTTTTCAAATTTTTCACATACGTTTCCATAGATCATTTAAAACCTTGAAAGATTTGATTTTAACATTTAAATTTGCTTGTCACATGAAGACTAAATTTTGACAAATTTTTAACTTTAATTTACTCGAAATTTGCGTTTCTTTAATTTAAAAATTATTTCATTTTATTTTGTATAATTTAGTCCCCATTCCTCCAAAAATAAGATGAAGTTAGACTTTAAACAATCTTTTCTCCCGTAAATTTCATAAAAATTATTTAAATTTTATACCAAAAGTTAGAAAAGATTTTAAGTTATAAAAGCCTTTTTTGGTTCTGAGATGAACTGCCGTTCCAATTTAACATGAAATTTCAAAAGAATTTTAAAAATTTTCTTCAAATTGCGTAACCTTGTAAAGATTAAAAACAATTTTTTTATCAACACAGAAAAACTTTTAAAAACATTTTTTTTTTCAATTTCACGAAATTTTAAAAGTTTAATTTTTATAACAGCATTATTTTGAATTAGAAAAATTTCCTTGACCTTCGAAACTGCTCCAAAAAAAATTCATTGGTACAGACGACATTTTCAAACCATAATCAAAAAAAATGTATAATTGTTCAAGTGAGAATTTGATTTATTGTTCGAAAGAATTAAGCGCATGGAAATGATCTAGATCAGACCATTTTTTTCTCGTTTTAGCACATTTTCAAAACATTTTGTAAAAACGTGCCTATATAGTTCAACTCCGTCCATCCATGCGTGTTTTGTAAAACTACTAGGAGCAGTAGAAAAATTTGGTTTCTTAAACATATGTATATTGAATACCATCTGTCCAAATTTTTCTGAAGTAATATATAAAAAAAACTTAAAGCCCAAATATTATGTTTTCAAAGTTTTCTTAATTTTAAAGGACGTCCTTGAAATTGAAGAAAGTGTCTGATATTTTAACTATTTTAGCTTATATAAAAAAATTCTAAGGAGGTTCCAAGTTTTGATACAAGTCACAATTAAGTTTCTTAAACCCGAAAATTTTAGATTGAGGGAGAGCTGGTTAGACTCTTGAGAAGCACCATAAATGTGCTCAGAAAATTTTCGGAGCCCACCTTATTTAACACCTATTAGGACTTTAAATATTTTTATTAGCTGTAGCTTAGAAAATGCATATATTTCCAGGGTTAAACCCAAACATTGAAACTCTAATGCTTTATTTCGACAAATTTTAACTGTTTTAAGAGTTCCCTAAATTTGGTATAAAACATTGCGTAGTTTGAAAATGTGCTTTTTTAAAAGGTTTTAGTTTCTTAAATCACTTGTTCTTTTTTTTGTTTGTTGTGCCTTCTTAATCTTATCATTGCAGAACTCTTTTTTTTTGTATGTGCATCGGATTATTTAATTTTCATTTAATTTTATTCATCCTTAAAGTATGCTAATTAAAAGTTTTCTAATTAATGTTGTGAGAAAATTTTTAATTCTTTCTTTTTGTGCAAATATTTTCATAAAAGGAAAATTAATTTTCACGGACATGATTTTTCATTATCTTTATTGTGTTAAAGAATTGCCCAGCAGCTAATGAATAACAGGAAAAAATTTTCATATTGAAGTAATAGAAAATATCAATGCAGGTTCAAAACAAAAAATCCGTAGAAGGTAATACAATTATTAAATATCAGTTGTGTGTTACATACTTACTGATACTCCACACAACATTAAATATAATGGAGGATTAATTCCGGAAAACCTTCTTTTCTTTTAAATACCCTTAGGAATTATATGTACACGTCAAATTAGTTTAGAATTTCCTATACAAATTCTGGTACCGTTGCAGAAATTTAATATCTGTTGTTACAAAAGCCAAATGAGTTTTAAAATGGAATGGTATTCTATTTACCTAATATGACAACACAGAGATGCAATGTCTAAAATAAGAACTTAAATAAGTAGTTATACTCTAAAGCTTGTTAAATTTTGTTACCATGAGACGCATCTACAATGTTTGCAATAAAATTAGTTTACAAATTTATGCAACAAAGCTTTAATGGAATTTAAAAGTAAAATTGTAAGCAAATAATCCAAGTCAATAGTCCCAATCCATTCATCCAATGAAATTTCGGATACCAAAAACAGAGCCTACCAGGTTTTCTTAGCACTTTGAGGTACTTTTGGGTAATGTTTTAGAATTACAAGTTTTTAAAGCCAGCCTCACTACGTATATACACGTATATGCATACCTTGAAAATATTCTTAAAAATTTTTAAAGCCAATGTACTGAATGAAATCGAAAATAACTTCATCAAGCTTTCAAACAGAGTTTACGACAATATGCCGAGCTAGAATATGTTTATAACCAACTGCGTCAAAAGGCTTATACAATAACCTTCAATCTAACTTCATTTCCAAGAATTGTACTGTTATTTATGTCACTTCAACTCATATTAACATACTATCAATGGCATTCGTAGACGTTTGACTATCATCCAACTGTGTAATGATTTAACTTCCAAAACAAAAATTTGTTTTTCTAAATGAGTTATCAATTATGGAGATGCAAACCATTGCATATGAAACCAACATTCTATATGGAACTTTACAAGAAATAAACAGTGTGTCAGGGACTCAAAAGTAACGAAAAGTTCTTTATCACCTTCGTTATTCATAAGCTCCGGTAACCCTGTATAATTTAACTCTGATGTGCCCCATTGACCGTAGTGTTCTATGGCGGTGCAGTTGATCGTATTAAGCAGCAACCACAAGATTTAATTAACATATTTGACATAATAACTTCAGTATTCTTATTTCTTATCACACAATAAAAATATATAATTAACTGCCATCACTTTAGCTTTCATTAATTTATATGATTATTAAATTAAATATGAGAATCATAAAGTTATATCTAATTTAGATAATTAAATATTCAATCTAACCCAAAAACCACAATACACCAAAATACACTTAAAAATTTTAACATAAATATGATTTCCACTTCTTTAAATTAATGTTAAACAATACCACAAAGCACTCATCCATATTTAACATACAAAACTTTTGTTAAATATTTCAAATTAAATTAAAAACTCTTAAGTTATAAGTGTTTAGCGGAAATATTAACAAATAAAATTACCACCAATATTAACATTTCCCTTAAGAAACCATTTAATAACAAAAACCAACAAATAGAAACCTAAACTTAACCGCAAACAAATAAACAAATTCAAGAAAAATAAAAGTTACAAGGAAAATTATAAAAATAGAATTATAAGATACCCAAAACACGTGTACAAAAGTTAAATTAAGAAAAAGTCCTCCAGTTAAATGAGAAAAATCCTGAAAATTTTAGAGATAACAAAATAATATCATTTCTACTGCCTTATCACTGACCTCTCATAATAAAATTAATAGTCTATCTCTTTCCGGCATACGAAAAGAAAAATCAGTCCTATGTTTTTTAAAAATAGGGTAAAAAGGTTATAAAATATGAAAAATCACCATATTTTAAATCAAAAAATTTAATCTTTAATAAAACAAAAGAAAATTTTGACTATTTTAAAAATATATTTCTAAGAAAAAAATCCTAATTTGAATTTTCATTTTAAAAACCCATACATAAACAATTTGTTGTTATTTTATATTTTGTTTTTCATTTTGGTTTTACGCCTAATTTTATTAGAAGGAAAATAAAATTTGACATGACAGATTAACCTAAAAGTATGCAAATTCATGTGGAAAAACCAATTTTTAACGGAATTTTTTGACAACATGTCATGAGTTTTACATGTTAAGATGAATTTTTTTTTTAATTATTTATTAATTTTTTACAGAGGATTTTAATACCTTGCAAAAAATTAAGTATGAAAAAATATCCAGCGCAAAAAGATGATTTTATAGACTGATTTCTAGTAATCCATGGAAAATATGAAATTACAAAATCTCAAATTTATTGAACAAATAAAAAAACTTCAAAGTGTCGCGTCATATCAAAGAATAATAAAGTTAAAATAATGGTGACTTAAGATAGTAACTTAACAATTGTAAGAAGACTTAAGAACAACTATAAGAAGAACGCTTTTACAACCAAATTACTAGATAAAGCGTTAGGTATAATATTACCAAACATTAAAAAGCCCATCGCCTTTATATGGTACACTAATATGGTACAACATTAATGCAAGCTTAACGAAAACATTGAATAATTTGTAAAAGACTGGTGTATAAGTGTTTGTACCAACATACATAGAAAGTCAAAATCGGACAATAAGCATTTCTACATTAATATACTCGTACTAAGACGGAAATATCCTAAGAATAAATAATTTTATTATAAAATTGTTAAGAATTATTATGTAGAGCATAACAATGTCAAAAAATGGGTCAATATAACAAATATTCCACTACAATACGAATTACGTTACAAAGACTTTGTTCACCGGCTTCATAGACCATCATTTAATTATAAGGCTTTATTTATTTAAGGCAATATGACAAAACCCTTGCTGTCATTACTCCCCGCAAGAGTTATTTTAACTTTACAAGAAGATTATAACGTTAAACCACTGTAATAAATGAATTATAGATGGACATGCAAGACAGTGGAGTGCCTGTATAATTAAATTGAGAATATCTTAAAAACAAAATGCTTTTACCGGGTATGGTTTTTAAAAAACAAATTTTAGTAATTGTAAACACTTATACTTTGGGTTAAGAATTATTTTTAACTAGGTATTAAACTTAAATCCTATTACATTAACTCTTACAATAACTCCTATCAAATGTTTCAGAGCTAATATTTTACTGTCAACCTTGTATTAGTACCTGACCTTCAATTTATTTATAAGAGAGCATGCTTAGTTACCACTTAACATGGCTTAATTCTTAAAACCAAATTTCTTTAGCAAAAACTCTTTAAAAACTCAGAAACATCGATTGATTTTGAGCATGATATCCTATATGTATCAAGCATACCAGTTTAAAAACACAACCACCAATTGTTAGGAATACCCCATATTTAACCCTTTTTGTACTTGAAACTGAATGATTTTAAATTTATTTTTTTTTAACAAGTTTCTGAATCAACTTAACACAATTCTTCCTTTTACAACTAACCCCTCTTTTTTACCAACTAAACACATAAATTGAATGTAGTTTTTCCGGGAAAGTTTTCTTTCATAATATCAGAAGTTTAACCAATTTCAATCGTTTTTCTTTTTTTTTAAAACAACGATTTTCAATCAAAAAATTAAATTGATTTTCAAAAGTTTTCCATTATAAAAACAATAAAATCAAAACTTACCTGGGTTCAAGATAACATTTTACAAATACTTTTCATTTTTCACTACTTATTTGTTGCTAGTGTTTTGTGATTATTTGTTGTTTTTTTTAAGTTCATCCAAATTCAAAATTTAAAAAAAAAAACAAATTTCAATGATTTTTTTTATCACTTATAAAACTATTTCCTTTCCAACTTATACGAACTTTCAAAAACTACTTCAATTTTTACCTTAAAAATCGCCTTGTCACCTCCCCGCGTCCTTCGGTCTTTGTTCAAAATAAAATCATATTGTGCCGGTGTTTCCTTTTCAATATCTACTTATTTTGTTACAAAAGATTATTAATCCACAGCTTATCTCCAAATTTATTCAGTTCTTATAAACCTATACACAATTGCAAATATAAATCGAGCGGAGATAAGTCCCAAAATATTGTAAAATTTTTCAAAATTCCGTTAAAGAATTAAATATAGTAAACATGTAAAAAGAAAATTCTACCACAAAACTTCAAAACATCAATCTGTTTACAAACAAAAGAAAAACCAATTTATGTTGTTCTTATTTTTTTTGCAGATACCTTCAAAAATAAAAAACTATGACCCCGTAAAAAAAGGCTATCAATCAATTTGGATAGGAACCAATATAAAATGAAAAAAGAAAAAACAACTTTTCCTGTTGTTTTTTTTTTGGAAAAATCAAATAGCAAAGCAAAGGTATCAATGATATCAAAATAGAATTACAATATGAAATTGTAGTAGGGTGAGTATCGGATCAAGAGAATTTTAAAGCTATTCCTATTCCATTCCCCAATTTTCTATGCCAATCCTGATACTAAAAACCAAATGATACATATGTATTTAAGGTTCATTCAGAGTTGGCTTTTAAAAACGGGGGTTAATCCACCACTTTGCAGATGAAGCCTTCCCGTACAATGATTCTGGGAGAATTTCAATGCTTTCAGAGTTTAAATGTTCCAAGAACGTTGCTACTTTATGCTTTCGAATGTCGATACCACAGTTCAATTTTAAAAGCCATGAGGAATAAGATCTCATGCATCAAACATCATTTCTGGGATTTCCATCCCACTAAATGTAATAGCAGATCCAACGTGTTGGAATGGCACAAACTATCCCCCATAACAAGCAACAACACCCATCCTACCAGATATCCTATTATACTTTTCCTCCATTTTATTCAATAATAAAATCTACCTAAGTGCAATTTCCTTAAAACCGCAGCAATATTTCTTTTTTTTTGTTTTCACTTTGTTAAATATTTGAAACTCTGAAATAAACCTGTAAAGATAAATACAAAAATAAAACTTTCAAGCAACAAACAAGATGAACAATAATAAGAGCAAAAGTTGTTTTTCATTAATCAAGAACACTTCGTTATAAAGAAAACAAAAACAATTCATTTGAAAGTTTTATCTACAAACAATTGATTCCATTGATCACGTTTAAAATTTGTTTGTTTTTTTATATGCTCTTAAAATTTCATTGAACTTTTTGCCAAATATTAAAAGAAGAACAAACGGTCTTGCTCTTGTCAACTCTAAAATACCGGACCAAATCCATAATTTTAACGAAGATAAATAGAAAGCATGCACCAGCTGGCTGCTCTGAATAGTTTTGAACTTTAATCAACCAAAACAAAATTTCCTACTTTAACACCAAAAGGTTAGGTTGGGATATTAAAGCAAAGGTTCCATTTGTTTATGAATTAGGAAAAAAAGCTTCAAAAATGGTTATTGGATTGCTGTGGATAATTGTGAGGGGTACTATACACACATTGTACGTTACACATGTAAATTATTAACCCTTGGAAACACTTGGAAATGAAAATGGTTTATGGTTCAATAATCATGATGTACGCATTACAAATTAATAAATTATACTATACCTACTAGCTCCTAGATGATTTGATGATATGAATTTTTTTCAAAATTCAGACCTTTACAAGTTTATGAAGTACTGCCAATTGTACAATTGACTATCTATTAAATCTACATCTATTATGTCTAGTACTGTGCATTACAAACGTAAAACCAATTCTAATACACTGCACTAAAGATGAAGAAAAATCGATATAAACAATAAAAAGAAAAAAACCAGGAAGAACCGTTATATTTGAAGAAGTTAACAAAAAAAATTCAATAACCGTAGATTCAAATTATACAAAAGCATTTATAATTAACAATTTATTTTTGGTTTTACTCAATCAAATATTCAGTGAAATGATACCTCAACTTTTCAGAAACGAAATGAGGCATTTCATTACAATATTCCAATATTCCTCGGCTGATTATTCTTTCTGTGTCTAAAGATACATTCTTTTGAAATACAAATAAGATAAAATTTTCTTCTATATAAAAAAATTTTATCGACGAAAAAAATTATATTTTTTATTCTTTCCAACTTTTTTGTAGTTTTAATATTTTATTATTGGTTTTTCGAATTCCATGACTAAGAGGAAATACCGTTAGAAATGTACAAGACGAAGAAAACAAAAACCTTAATTTTCAGAAAACTCACGTTCTCCAAAAAAAATTATAGGATGTTATGTAAAAAGAAATTCTTTGTAAGATATATTTCATATTAAGCGGAAAGGTTAATTTTCAGGATTATTGATTTCATAAATTTTCTATACCATTTTTGGGTGTCAATCATTTCCTTTAACGGGCGCTTACAATTTTTTGTGTTGATTGGTAAAGAAATAAATTATAGAAATTTTTTTTTTTTTTTGATAAATGATATGAAAAATATTGTTGAATTTGTATTAATATTATTATTTTGATGTTTGTTTTTCGAATTCCATGACTAAGAGGAAATGCCGTTAGAAAAGTAAGAGACGAAGAAAAGCATTTATATCATTACATGGGGGTATGAGACTGTTTAAAAAATAAAATTAAAAAAATATGAAAAAAACTAAATTCTATTATTATCTGGGACGGTTACATATTTACAAAAGTAAATAGTTCAAATTATTAAATATAATTTATTACACAATTCCAAATTTCTTTAATATTAAATTCACCTTATAATTAAATATGAAACATTGTGTAGTCTTGGAAAAGTGTTTCTTACCAAGGGTTTTGGTTTTTTTCATCACTCGCCTCATTTTTTACAAAATTAAGACATACAACAATATTTATTCATACAAGTAACATAACATTGAATTTAAACTTTGAATTTTTTTTTAAGTTAATCTAAGCTTTGTTCTGTTATTGCCTACATATTTCGGAAAATGTAAAAACAAACGTATTTTATACATATTATCTGTGCTTTAAACTTTAAACACATTAAACTTTTCCTTTTTTTTTAAATGGTCAGGTGAAATCTACTACCCTAATCCAGTACCTCTGAAACCGATTCCTGTATAAAATATTGAACCTAGTCTTCGTAGACTTCGGAAAAATTTAAATACATTCTTAATTTGATTTCGAAAAAGAGTTACGAAATTTTCAACCAGTCCAGTCAATTGGACAACTGACTTTATGTAATCTACTTTGAATTGAGCTTTGTTGCCTAAAAATATGCAATATTATGGAAAAAACCGTCGATTAGTCGAAAGGTAAGGCTCTGCAAGGGATGAATCAATAGATGTGTCAGCAGAGTAATCGTTGTACCTATTTACTAAAAATCAAAATAAACTTAAGCAATTTGCTTTGGTAGGTTTGACCTTAAGTACTTTTAACATAAGTATATCCCGGTTTTTGCAATAAAAAGTGTGCATTGTGCAAAACAAGAAGTATGCATCTGTTTTTTTGCTTGAATATTGTTTTAATATTTTTTTAAATTTTTTTTTAAGTTGATCCCTCACTAAAATTTATGCTTTTTGTATGTGAGTGTTCAAAAAAAAATAGATAACAAGCACCGAAAATAGAAAACAAAAACCAAAAAATCGCGGAAAATATTTTATAAGTGTCACAAAAAATTTTATACAAAAACAAATAAAAAATAAATTTTTAACAAAAAAATTTAAATGTATAAAAGTTAAATGTATTATGCAAATAGAAATCAAAAACATTGGTAAAAAAAAAGCACAAGTTACAATTATTCATGTGACCGTCGAGGACATTTCATACGGATTTGATTCTAGATTTGTAAAAGTTTTTTATTGCTTTTCAAATAAAATCACATAAAATATAAAACAATGTTTTTTTTTTCACTTGTTCTTCTATTTATTTTTTTAATGTTTTTTAATTTTACATTAGAACAGACTCTAGCAGAGTGTTATAAATTTGACAGAACACCTTGTTAAATAAGTATTTTTTGAAAAATTACAATTTCTTTCTTTAAAAGTGGGCATCAACCAACACTTCTCTCGTCTCTATGAAGCCTAATCTCATGGCAAGATTTTTAATAAAACATAAGCTTTACTAATATCTCTCATCAACAAAGAATGAACTACTACAAACCAGAAAGCAACGTACAGAACGTACATATATCTTCTCATATGACTTAGTTAAGATTTCCTTATCAAATATTTTACTTTAAATTCTGTTTCTATATGGAAACGCTTAAAAGAACATGGCTTACGGAAATTCGTTTCTTATGCGCATGTCAAGGTTATGGAACTATGTTCCATCCAATGTGTTTCCCAAAGTTAATAATGCGTATGTGTACGAATTAATTGAATCTAAGAAGAAAATAACCATCTTTCTCCTTAATTAACCTCAAAATTTTCCCCATTTCTCATAATCCTAAATTGCCAAATAACCTCCCCACAATCCCAAATTCTTTCCATATTCCCATCCTTCTTACCAAACTGTACATTTGTATCAAAGGTTCCTTCCTAAAGTTTGGTTCAAAAAGGGTGTAGTTTTGGTGCGACACAGTCACAGACTGCCGAAAGAACACCGCACAGCTTCAATCCCTCGCTAAATAATATTGAATTTTCAAAAAAAAACACAATATTTTTGAGCTTAAGTTAAGGATTGCGTTGAAACTGTTATACCTATCAAAGCTAACTTTCAGTTTTTTACGTTTACAATATGTCTTCATTTTAAATAAATTTTAGATATTTTGTATAATTTATCTCTATAATTTCGTCCGAATCTGTAAAGTGCAGCATATAATTTAAATATGAATATAATGTGATACTAAATTGTTGCAACTGGCAAAAAAAAATCAGCGGGAGTAGGAACGTAGACGCGAATTAAAAAAAAATGTATTGTATAAAATACAAGATCACTGAGGAACAATTTTAATGTAGAATATTTTTATTTTAATGTAGAATTTTTATTTTACAATATTAAAATTTTTAAACATTCAACAACAGAAAACTGCCCACATTTTTTATTTTAAAATAATATATTGGTTTTTAAGGAACGCTTTAATAGCATAGGATTTATTTAAGATTTGAAGAATTAAATTTTGGAGGACAAATCAATATATTTTAATAATATTTTTAGGTATATTTATTTTTTTTTGTAATATAAAATAATGTAACTTGAAATCATTTATATTGTCTAAACTGATGAATTAATGCATATTTTAAATATCCATAAGAACAATTTATATAAATTATTTGCAGAAGCTCGGAAAAATTATAAGTTTCCCTATTCATTGTTTGCTTCAGTTGAATTTTTTACACCATTTATTCAACCTGAAAAACTTATAAAACTTTAAGCTTGTTAGTCTTTAATTAATAGCCAATTGTAACACAAATAACTACAAATCGCTTCTACGAGAGCTTAATTTAAATATAGGAACTCATTTCGATTCAAAGATTTTTTTAAAGTAATTCCGGCATACTATTAGAGCAATAAGCAACATAAAGAATAAATCAATTTGGAAACATAGGACTTCAACTTGAAGTCTCCATTCATCTCTTTTCATAGCTTTTCTACTTTTTCATTTCAGAATACTTCGCTTTTACAAAATTGCCTGACGTCTAGAGGATACCAGTTAAGCGTCATTATTGTTATACATTCTTCTTTTTACCTTAGTGTACCTTACACTATCCTTAAAAGGATTGGCCACTTCCATTTCCTTCTGGTGATTTGCTTCACCATTTCTTCTTCGTTTATTAGTGTCCACAAGTCTGCATTTCTTAGTCTGTTCGGCCAGAATATTCGGCATATGTTTATTTATGAGCCCTTGTAATTTATTCTCAATGAAATTAGTAAGCAACCATGTCATGATACTTCTGTACTGTTCCATATGGGGCGAAGTCTATATCGTAATATGTTCTAACTTTACCAATTCAGTTTTGTACATCTTCGTTGGTTTTTGTTGTAGACGAGATACTCTCTAGAAAACAGAAACTTGTTGAACATTATATGGCTATTAAAGAAACTTGAACTTTTTAAAATTTAAAAAATGTTTTACAAAGCTATTGTTAGACTCTGATTTGAAAATAACATTAGAATATGTAAAACCTCCGCTTAATTCTTCCATAACTATATTCACTTTAGTGTTATTTGCAAATTAAAACTGGTAAGATGCTCTTCTAATATACTGCCTTACAATAAAAAAAATGGACCGACAATGATAATCATAATAATTAGTATAACAAAAACCCGTTTTATTTTGATTTATCACTAGAAAACCAAACACCATATAAAAATTCTCAATAGTCATCATCTATCATATAGCTCTAACAATTATAATGAATGAATTTCTATGAATCATGACCACCAACAATTCTTAATATTCTTCTATTTATCACTATCACCTTCATCATCATCATCATCATTATCATTCTCATCACCATCACCGTCATTTTAATTATTTGAATGAAAAAAACAAAACTGAGGAATAAAAAATTTGTCAAGTACAATATTAAGAGGAGCTTTAGCATCAACATCATCAGCAACATCAGCAACAATATAAACAACAAAACAAAAATTAGAAATAACAAGTAAAAATTAAAATAAATGTCAAAAAAAAAAAACAACTGTAAACAAAAGAAAAAAAAAATAGGAAAATTCCAAGTGATAAATGACTGTTACAATTTTAGATACAAAACAACAACAACAACTAAAACAATAACAACAAAAAAACGATAGGTACCTATTGAGATTTTTAAGTAGCTACTTAAAAAGTATACAATATTTTTGGTTAATCAACATTTAAACAAAAAGGTAAAAATAGTAATTTCAAGTGTTGATAATTGTTTAAGAAACATTGTTTAGGAAAGCTTTTATTTTGTAGTTTGTTTAACAAGTTTAACAGCTTTTGATACAAATTTTTTACCTTGAAAGCGAAATTAACTTGCTGCAAATGATAACGTTTGATGTGATCAACTTATTTCGCAATGGTCAGCAAGCCTTAGGAAATATGAGTCGGAAGCATGAGATTGAATACCGAATAATAGAATACTGTGTCTTTTATTAACTTTATTTCGAAAACTTTATAATGCTTTTAGTTGCCTCTCTAATTAAAAAACTTGATTACAAAATTTTGGATCGATGTGTGAGATAAAATTGTTACTTAAAGTCTTCAACCTTAACTAGTCTCAATAAGATATTTATTGGAAATGACTAATAAATCTCAAAGCGTTAAGTAACCTTCCTACGAATTATTCTGTGTGTAACTTGGTCTTTAGCTTATGGAAAATTACACACTTTTTTTATAATTAAAATATTATTTAATCTGCTTTTGTCTTATTGGACAGACTCTTGTATAACTCGTAGATATCTGCTAAAAACTTAATATCTAAAAGAGAGGATACTAGAGGAGAATATGTCAACTCGTACGAGCCTATTAGGATTTGGTCTAATTTTAGAACTTGACTATCTCTTACAATATTTTGGAGTTCTTGCGTAATTATTATAATTATATGAATTACGTTGTTGAACTTACCAAAGTTGGCGGAAGCTGTTGGGATAAAAATCTTCTTATGATACAGTTTAATTTTTTCAACTCAATTAAGCCCCGAGGTACGGATACAAAAAAGAAGGAATTTTATTACAGCTACTCGAAATTCTTGCTCTAGTGAAACTAAATTGTTGAGAGATTCGATAAAAATATGCAACTACTTTTTGAATAATTGTAAACACCCAGCCTAATGAAATATAGAGTTCTGAAAAGAAGCTCTGTGGCATCTACTTAAACCCCATAAACTTGTTCAATTTCAAAAGCGAAGAAGGTTTTAGTAAACAAGTAATTTTTGTAAATTTCATAATCCCAGCTAGTTCTTGAGTATTTAAAAGAAAATCAAGTCTGAAAGCACTTAACAAGTAAAAGAAAATTCTTTAAAAAAAAAATATTTAATTTTTAATAACAATTACTAACAAATTCAACACAACTATTAAGAGTCTCAAATGTCCGAATTGATACCATCTACTTCTTAGTCACAGTTTTATTATCTACGTACTTAACTAATGTATACCTTGGAACATTATTTTGATTGGGTACAACAGGTGCAGGTCTATTATAATTTACTGGATATAGAACTGTTGTTCTCTGATTTAAATGAGGAAATTGATATTGTAGAAATTGTTGATTATATCCATTTGGAAATATTACTGGAGATTGAAAAAATTTTTGTGCTGATCGCTTTTTCTGATAAAACAAAACGGGAGGAGCTCTATATGATCCATGAGGAATTGCTGATGCATATGCTGGAATTTGAACTGGAACTTGGTGAATAGCTGGATATTGATGGATTGATGGATATCCTGGAATTTGAGGAGTTACTGATGGGTATCCTGGAACTTGAACTGGAACATATTTTACTGTCGGACCTGTTGCATATTTTACAATTGGTCTAATCTGAAGATGTTCTGGATTAGATCTTGAGACATAAATTTGATTTTGTTTAATAGTTTTGGCATCATTTTGAATTACATCAATTAAATTTTGACAGAATCCTTCTTGACCAGTTAATACAATTACTCCAATTAAAAGTGCAAGCTATAAAATAAAAATCTATTAAATATTTGCATATAGTAATGTAAATTTTAAAATATAACCTACATTCTTATACATTTTTATTTCAATTGTTAACTCTTTACCAATTAATTTGAATGTGATAAGAAATAATAAACTGTTGCTCTTATTTATACAATGGTAAAGTAAATTTGCATTCAAAACTTTGCACTTATTATGCTCATTCAAAATTTTTTTCAAAGTTTAAATGAATTTGCCTTAATTTAAGTATGCAGGCAATTTATTATTTTAGTACTACATAACGGTAACAATAAGTGTTAAAATTGTTGTTTAACTTTCATAATACACAAAATAATTTTCAACTAAAAAGCAATTACATGCAACTACATCTATAAAAATTGCTTTTCAATCAATAAACAGCAATTAAGGTTTTTTTTGAGCTTAAGTTGAGCATGCACAGTATTTGGTTTTATTACTGTATATTTGTAAATTGCAGCTAATTTTTTTAAATTTCGTCCCCCGGTTTTAAAACCACTCCATAATTTTAACAGTTGGTAAATTAAACAATAATGAAACCACAGTAAGTCGATGCCACCAACCTGTAAAATTCATTTGATCGTTATACTAAACCTCAATTCAATTCACTTCTGGTTTCGGGAACATTAAGCGAACAAGACAGAACATCCTTGAACTAAATTTCAATTTTCTAACTTATTTAATTTCGAAGTTGCCCTGGTTAAATCTTCGAAAGCATGTCGCAGCTATCCGAACCATTACTTTTGTTCTTCTGAAATTCAGAAACATAATGGAAGCAGGACAGAGCTATCTTATACCAAAATTGCAAGTTTATACCATTATTAATTTCGAAGATATGTTTGTTAGATCTTAAAAGGTGAGTGCAAGATTTCTAATATTTTTCATTTTAACAACAACTACCTTAAGTGGACAGGGACTAATAATTAAAATGAAGAGATATTTTTAAAGGTTAATTTTTGTAGTAAAATTTTTATTTAAAGTTGTTTAGATGTTGACACTTAAATTAAGAAAATGGAAAGAGAAAAATATTGTAATAAATGTTGAAACATAACAATAAATAATTAGTTGTAATAGACAGAAGATAAATAAAATTGTTAATTTATTTTTGTTTAAAATACATAATGGTTTAACTTACCAAATCGTTTAAAACTCAAATGTTTTTGATTCCAATATTTTATTTCCAAATTCCTTTTGCAACTGCTTAGATTGAAAATTTTTTGAAATTTATTACCTGCACTGCTTATCAAATAGAGAGACTATAACCTTAAGGCACTTCCTAAAATTTGGTTTAAGCAAGGAAGGATGAAGAGTAAACTGTGTCAACTCTAAGATACCCGCTTATAAACGTAATATACATTTAACCATTATATCATTCATTTATTACTTTTGAAAAAATTTCAAATACAAAGCACAATAGGCTCTGAGTTATGTATAAAAGTTATATGGCAGCTATAAAAACCTCCTATACTACACCAACTTCTTTTTATTCAGATATTGGCCATTTTAATTAACTGTACTTTTGACAAAATTTCAGATACTTAATTTCATTATATATTAAATTATTCCCATATTAAAGAAGTTGTATAGCAGCTACTCTAACCCGCTACACTAGACCTACCAAATTTTTCATAAACTTTAGACATCTTATGCAGTTAATACTTTAGACAAAATTTCAAACATATTTATGAGGAGAAATGCATTAAGCATAAAAAAAGAAGTTGTCTAGAAGCTACTTGAATCCGTTAAACAAACCGACTGGATTCCAAAAGTGATGACTGCTCTTGCATAAAAACCAACTTGCCAAAATTTAAGAACGCTAGCTTGTTTAGTTTTTGAGTTATCGTGCAGACACACGGTAGAACGGACACGAACGGACGGACACATATAGCTAAATCAATTCTTTATTCTTTTTTATTCTCAATAGATCCAAACCTTTAAGTCTACATTTGCCCCTTCCTTTATAGCGTTATAAACGGTATGGCAAATTTAGTATACTTTTTGAACATATGTTCATACGAGTATAAAGACATGGCTTTAGGGTGTTTCAGCCGTACACTACCCAATGGCCATCCGTTTCAATGGATTCTTTTGATGCTGTGACATATGTATACTGATTTCCTATACTAAAATTCAAAATATCTTAAAATTAAAATGTTATTTTACGTTTTGACTTCAATTGTAAAATTATTTTCATATGAACTCAAAAAATTTAGTTTCATAATAATCATGGGAAAATAATTTTGAAGTGATTTTATTTTGTATTTTGTCATAATATACTTTTAAATATTTGTAAGATACTTGAAGATCACTTGAAAGGTAGGTAGGTATAATGGTTTGTTAAGTATTTAAAATAATAAAATAATCATATTCAGACCAAATATTACACAATATAAAATATGTAATTGGAAAACACATTATACCTACTTTTTGAATTACTAATTAATAATAGAATTATGTATACTTAAATTTAATTGATTTAACCGATTTAATATGAAATTTTAAATTAATTTTGAGATTCATTGATTTGATTCAGAACATTTCAAAAAATGTTTATTTAACAATGGAAATTTTTGACTTTAATTTATAAATAGGAGTCAAATCTAAATTCTTTGAAAAGTTAAAATAAATTAAGAAATCTGAGAATTATTTTAATAGTATTACAAAATCCATACATTCACTTAATTTATTAGATATATAAAAATCAAATTGTTTTGTTTAAAAAGACATAATTTAAAAATTAATTTCATTGTAATCAAAATATTTTGTGAAATTGCTTTATAAATTATTTAATAAAATATTAATTTTTTTAAAATTTTTAATTGGAATTCCACTTATATAATAAATTATCTTAATATGATAAAAAAAATATTTTTCTTTTTATATAAACAAACATATTTTCTTTAATCAAACATTTCAATATTTACAATTAATGGAATTATCAAAATTACCAAATAAATTTTTGGAACTTTTATATTTCCCTCCGATGTCGTAGATACTAAATAAAACGAGGAAGAGTGTAGTAGAGTAGACTGTGTCAACTCTGGGATACCCGCATGACCGTAACATATACATTATATAATCCGGGTGTATGGCAGCTACTCGAACCCTATGCAGTAGACCAACCAAATTTTGCAGTAACTTTGGCCATTACACTAAACTATTTTTGGCAAAATTTCAGATACCCAGCTTCATCAGGTGTAGTGTAAAGCTTATATAAAAGAAGGAGTTGTATGGCAGCTACTTGAACCCTCTGCAATAGACCAACCAAATTTTGCAGTAACTTTGGCCATTATACTAAACTATTTTTGGCAAAATTTCAGACACGCAGCTTCCATAGGTATAGAGTAATGCTCATATAAAATTATAAGTTGTATGGGAGGTACTCGAACCCGTGGACCAAAATGGCTGGATTTAAATAGCGATTCCGGTTTTTGCATAAAAACGAATTTGTGAAAATTTCATAATCCTAGGTCCTTTATTTTTTGAGTTATCGTGATGACGGACGGACGGACGGACATACATAGCTAAATCGATTCTGATCCGATCCATACACGCGTCACAAACGTAATGGCAAATTTACTATACCCTTTGACTATATAGTCATACGGGTATAAAAAATTATTGCTTTAAATTACATTGGCTTATTGGAACATGTGAGTATGGGAGTTAGAAAACGAAATATTAGGAGTTGGAATTGGGATAATGGATCATTTAGGATAAATGGGAAAATTTGGAGGGGGGAGAAGGATATTACTGAGAAAGATGTTAATACTCTTAAATTAAATAATACACTAAATTTAATTAAGTTGTACACATACGAACCACCAACTTTAGACAACACATGGAACGGAATACGGTTCCATAATATCGATGTGCGCAGAACAAACAAATTTCCATTAGCCGTGTTACGCCATCTTAAAAATTTGACACATTAGGGATGAGCATCCGTTGCACTCCTTGTTTGAAGTTGTAAAACTTTTTATTTTATTCATTTAAAACAGGAGTTCGTCTCCACTCTATTTATCTATAAGAACACACAGACTAAGTGGTCAGACTATGCGCCGATAGCGTTGAGGTAAAACTGGTATCAATTGAAATTTAAAACCAGGTTAAGTTAAAAATCATACAATAGGTACTTAACACAAATCCACTGAGAGCTTTCTAATAAAAGTTGATTTTTTTTATTTTATTTATTTATTAATTTATTAAAAATACATATCATAAATGATAATGCAATGTTTTTTTTGAAACCATCGATCATTGAGACCATCATAAGTAAGGGTACTATTATAATATTATTGCAATACTATTTATCACATTGTTTTAATAACACTATTATTACATTTGATCATAGAAGGAGGAGATAATATAAAAATTCCGTTTTTCTGTTAATTCTATTTAGATAAACTTAGATTAAGATTTAAATCAATCGAGCACACACCCCCTCGGTTGATACGCCAGATACTTAATCTGTACGCCACTGCGGTGGATCCCGTTTAAATTGTAAAACACAAACAAAATAAATATTAAAATTTTTTCATAATTTTAGTAATCAATATTCCTGAGTTTTTTCATGTATTTTGAAGATTTAAAGCAGTTAAGTTAATTTAAATATTTTGTTATTCACTTTTTCATCAGGTGTCATTTTCCAAAATAAATGAAATAATTGAAGAAATTGTTGAATTGTGGAAAATGCATCGATTAAATTTAATTAATTATTTTCTTTTTTTATTTTCTATTTTCAAGTTTTAATTAATATAAGCTACATTTTTCTTTTATTAATTGAAAAACTTAAAATTACCCAGCAAGTTTTAACCCCTCTTAACTTTTCCCTAATTTTAATTTTTACAGCAATTAAAGACGTGAAAACATTGCAGCGATGACGACGCCTTGGCTGTTGAAGATGCCTCTGTTGCTGAAGACGACTTGGCTGCAAGGATGGAAGCGTTTAAATCTCTATTTGACATCAATTTATTTGTCTATTAATAAAATGGTGAACACACACAGCGAATTAAGTTAAAGTGGTTATTAACTCGTTTACATTATAAAAGTCACCTTTAACAGATTTACTACCATTGGTATCACTTTTGCTGTCCATGGTTTTAATGGTTTTTTCTAAGAATTATGTAAACTTTATGAAAGAATTGCTTTATGAACTATGTTTTTTGCTTTTCCAGGATCAAGGATCGCTAATATAGGAACTACCTAACATTTGTTCATCATCTTCCCATTTTCATCCAAACTAACCTTCTCCTGCTTCAAATAATGCACAATAGTTTCAACACTATTACTATTTTTAAAATATTTAATTCACTTAGAGGTTAGAATTTTTAATTACTTATATTAAAAATTATTCTATACTTTTAGATTTTGTACCTTAAAACTTAAAAAAAAAAAAAAAATAATATAAATAAAAAAAGTATCTTAATGATACTAAGAATTTTTTAATGGAATTTAATTTATTTCTATTAAAAAAATATTCAAGTAGAACAAAAATATTTAAATTTATTGAAGTAGTTTATTAGAAATGCAATTTTCTATTGTAAAAATCCAGGAAAACTAATGAATTGTAAAATTCATAAGAAAACTTCTATTTTTTGCATTGTATTTAGTTATTAACTTCTCGGATTGTTTAATTATTCAGAAAAATAACTTTAGTAATTAAATTAAAGTTTTTTTTTAATAGAAAAATTGTTCAAATAAAAATGATTAATGTTTTAATTAAATCTAAAATTATTTAGGTAATAAATATTTATTTCATGGTATTTATGGGATTTACTTTAAAAGTGTGTAGTTGAATTTGAAAACATAGAATGAATCTTACTATAAAGTCTAACATCAAAGTTGGAGTTTATATCAAGTCTATTAATATTTTCGAACCTAAACTGAATTTCGAATAATCTTTAAAAGAAGCGAAGCATTTTATAGATTCCGAAGGGAGTGTATAAAAATCTCGTGTTGCAAAATCTCAGGGTTTTTTATTAAATTTGTAGTACCAAATATGATTAAAAGTGGTTTTAGAGTTAGTTTCAGGATTTTAATACGCTTTTTCCAGAATATTTACATAATATGGATGTGTGAGATTTTAAAACGTGAGATTTGGTACCCGACCCTTTCAGAAAACACAGGGACAGGTTTATTCTTCTTTCAGGATAAAATGGTAACTGCGATCTCCTCATTCAGATATGGTCCCAATTATAAATCATAGATTAGATACTAAATTTTATTAATAATAATACAAAACTTTATTAGGGAAACTTCATCTAGTCTGTATCTAAGATATTATAAACATATTATTACAATTAGTTTTGAAAAAGTTTTTAAATAATTCTAGTCCCAGGAGTATCAAATTTGAATTCACCAATACGATTAAATTTTTAATGATTAAATTTTTTTTTAATTTGAAATTAGTAAATAAATTAAATCTTTCTGCTTCATTAAATTTAGATATTAATTAAAATAAAATTTTTTTGAAATTAAAAGCTTTTATTTTAATTAATTAAAAATACTAAAATTATAATTTTTTTCAAGCAATTAATTAAATATTCAATTATCTTTAAAGAGTAATTCAATTAAAGACTTAAGTTTCAATAACCCATTATTAAATATTTTTTTTGGCATAATTAAAAAAAAAAATTAATTTATTTGTTCAAGTACAATTAAAATTATAGTTTAATTAAATACAAGACAATTTAATTGTATTAAAAAAAGGATTCAAAAGAAGGACATTTTAATCGTTGTTAATTTAAATTAAACAAAGTGAGAAAAATAAAATTTCAATTAAAAAAGAAACATTTGCATTTATTAAATAACTAACAGATTTACCCGGCGTTGCCCGGAAGCTTGCAAATTGAAAAAACGCAAGCTTCAGCCAATTTTTTGAAATACTACTTTGCTTATAAATGAAGCCACAAAAAAACATTTGTGGAGTTCCGTTAACCCATCGTGGCCCAACAGCTTTTTATAGGTTTTTTCGTTGCTTTATATATTAGAAATGATTTAACCGATTAACTTCAAATTTTGTATATTTGTTCTTCTTTGAAAATGAAGTTCAATTTACTAACAGACTTGGAAGTTGTTAACCCCTGTCGACCCGACGATTGTTCAAAAAAAAATTTGTAAGTAAATTACGTCCAATTTCTGAAAGTAGGTACAACTTCTTTGAATTAGGGTAATGCTTAAAAAAATGTTTTGTCGAGTTCTTTTAACCGATTGCGAAACAAAAACTTTAAAAAACAGTTTGAACGATTATCTCTAATTTTTCTATACATGGTGCTTCTTGAGAATTTGGTGCTCCTTGACGATAGAGTTGATGATGTTAGGTTCCCGGCGAATAATGTTAACTGAATTAAAATGACTATTGGTCAAATGGGGATACTAAGTTTGCCATTATGTCATTATACTATGTCAATAGTAGTTATCTTGAATTGCCAACGTTTGAATAAAATATAGTCGATGGTTTAGAAAAGATTTAAAAATTTGCTTTTCAACTTATATTTTGTTTAGTACTCACCTGCAAGTTGTAATACGCTCTTCCTCGTTTTTTTATAATTTGATGAGAGAAATGTAGGCTTATATTTTGGAAAAACTGTTTTAAAATACTATGTTTTTAAGCATTATATATAAGAAATTGAATTTTTTGATTTTTAAATTTCATTTGAAGAAAACTGAAAATTTCATTGAATCTTTGTTCAAAACGCACAAACAGGTCAAAACCAAATTAACCATGTGGGTTTTAATTAAAATGTTGGTACAAAATTTTCAATAAAATACTTTTAATCGTATAAGAAAATAAAATTTATAGAAAACTTCATGGCGTCGTCGTGGAAAACGGGTTAATCGAATTAACTAAAACTTTTTGCAGCCTCTCTTTAGACTGCAAAATCAACCTGTAAAATTGGACACAAATCGAAAACACAAAATTTTTTGAAAGTCCGCCAGGCCGAAATGGGTATAATTATTCCAACCAAATTTATACAACTAATTGCGGTTGCTAAGAGGAACATTTGTGCAAAATTCAAGTCAATTTGTCAAACGGTTTTGACTCGAAATCAAAAACATTGAAAAAGCTTCTTTGCGCCCTCGTGCCCAAACGGGTTAACCGAACTCAACAAAAATTTGTGCCAGACTCTATTGTCGACTGCGAAACCACCTTGTAAAATTGGACACAAATCGGAAATACAAAATTTTTTGGAAGCCCGCCACGTCGAAATGGGTTAAATTATTCCAACCAAATTTATACAACTAATTGCGTTTGCTAAGAGGAACATTTGTGCAAAATTTCAAGTCAATCGGTCAAACCGTATTGACTCGACATCAAAAACATTGAAAAAGTTTCATTGGGCCCTCGTGCCCAAACGGGTTAACCGAACCCAACAAAAATTTGTGCCAGCCTCTCTTTTTGACTGCAAAACCACCCTGTAAAATTAGACACAAATCGGAAACACAAAATTTTTTGGAAGCCCGCCGAGCCGGAAGGGGTTAATTTATTCCAACCAACTTTTTACCATTAATTCCGTTTAATAAGAAGAATATTCGTCAAGTTAATCGGTCAAACCGTTTCGACTCGACATCAAAAAAACGAAAAAGCTTAAAATGGCTCTGGAGCCGCAACCTGTTGACTTATAAAAATGCGACATAGCCTATGTCACCCCCCGGGCTCCCAGAATTATTCCTTTAAAATTTTGTGACAATCGGACCAGTGGTTTTCACGTGAATCCTGGACAAACAAACAAACAAACAAATTTTCTTCTTTATATATTAGAAGATTTTCACGTACATTAATTTAATATCTATATATATTTATATATACAGGGTGTTTCCTAATTAGGTGTATCGCTGTATACCACTGGATAGATAATTATGAATAGATAAATTTTCTGTATGGAACTAAGAAAGACCACTAGTTTCAAAGATATGGGGGCTTAAATGAAATTTAAATTTTTTTTTTAGTTTTCATAATTTTACTCTTAACTCTGTTTCTAGATTGCTTATGAAAATTTTGTAAAATGTATTCGAAAGCTTAAGATATCCCCTTTTAACCGTCCATCCACATTTTTTTGTTTTATTTTTATATTCTCATAAGTATGTATGAAGTGATATATACCAGTGCACTTAATTAAGAAACATCCCGATCTCAATCAGATTGAAATATAATTAAATTTTCGCTAAAAATTCTAATAATGACAAAAGAATTCAAGTGCAACGATGATGTGTCATAACTCTAGAATATTAAGGTGTAAGACTTTCTTAATAAGACAAACGAGAGAGAGAGAGGGTTTAATAGGGTTGTCTAAAAATTAAAAAGAAAAGATAATGCAATAAAGTCAAAGTTAAAAATCAAATCAGAATTTCTACCTATTATAGAATATATATTATATATATATTATGTATGTGCTTTATAACTATTTGAAGTATATTAAAATTACTCTTCCGTTTGTAACCCATCGATTTAGACAAGATCGATAGACAAGATCGATAAAAGTTCAAGTGTATGGATCCGATCATCATCGAAAAGTAAATCATTATACCCGTATGACTATACTTCAAAGGGTGTCATAAGTTTGCCATTACGTTTGGGACGCAGAGAAGAAGAGGTGGGGTAGATATAGCGATAACTCAAAAACTAAAGGAGCTAGGATCTTGAAATTTTCGCAAATTCGGTTTTTTGCAATAACCGTCAACCCTATTTAAATTCAGCCATTTTGGTCCATGGGTTCGGGTAGCTGCCATACAACTTCTTTTTTTATATGAGCATTACTCTACACCTAATGATATAATGTTTATATTACGGTTATACGGATGTCCCAGAGTTGACACAGTCTACTCTACTACACTCTTCGTCGTCGTTTTTAGCTTTGTCTCCTAGTTACGTGCAACGGGCTTTATCATCAAAATACAGTATTAACCCAATTATTAAATCCAATTTCGATCCAATTCCTAATTAGGTCTAACTGCAAAAGAGCTGTTCTGACTCATTGTAAAAGATTGCTGCAATTCTAAATCCTACATGAAATTAATAATTTGCTTAGTAAGTCATAACCTCGCAAGAAACTTCTAAAGACGTTTTAATCCATATGCATTTTTCATCTGAAAAAAGTGATAAAGATCCTAGGACACATTCTTGAGTCATCATCTAATTTTAAAATATTATTCGTCATCCCCTGAAATATAAATAAAATTATTTTTAAAATATAATCTATATTTAGTGACATTAAAACCATTACTATTCATTAAAATTCATAATGACCACTTTATACCCAATTATTTTTCAATATACACATACTTTCTAAAAAACTTAATAGGTACGAGTAATTCAAGAAATTTTCATTATATAAACACCAATTTAAACTTAATAAAAATTTTCCAAACTTATTAAAATCTCCATTGCCATTTAAAAAAAACAGGAAGAAATGAGGAATAGAAAAGGATAGCAATAATTCCTACTATATATATTAAAGTTTTCATTTCTTGGGTCCAAAGAAAAAAAAGGAAATCATGATTTGATTTTTTTTTTCGAAAAAGTTTAAAAAAAAAAATTTTCCACTTTATTGCATCTACCATCTTAACTTCTTTGAATAATTGAATTTTAAAAAATGAAATAACCAAAGTTTTATAAATTCAATTTCCCATAGATAAATTAATAAAAAACAACAAAATTAAATTAAAGAGTAATGTAGTTTAAAAACAAAAAAGTTAGATTAACTTTATTCCATTTTAAGAAAGTTTTCTTTCAAAAAAAAAAACTAAATTAGAAAAGAACTAAAAGAAAAAATTTTTAAACTTAAATGTTTGTCTTATTAAAATAACATTTTCATACTATAAATTACATACATACATAAAAGCATCATATTATAAATTATTAAAAATTTAAAAGAATTAAATATTATAAAAAAAATTAGAATGAATCGTCCGATAATGTTTTAGAGTCAAATAGGATCCGATTGGAAAATATGGCGTATGAAAAAAAATATTTTTACCTAAAAATATGCAATCCTCGATCATAATAACTTTTAAATTGAATTTTATTTTAAACAAATGGCCCTGACAGCCAAGGGCTTTACCAATATTCCGTAGTTTATTGTAATGCGAAATTTCGAATTAATAAATAAATAAATATTTTTAACACATTTGAGATATGAAGTAAGGGGTCAGAGCACCTGGCAATAAAATAAATTAATAATATTGAACCTACTATAGCTTTAGAAACTATGGAGTTTGATGGTAAAATATTGAATTGAACGAATTCCATGCTATATAATGGATTTTAAAATAGTTTGAACTATTAGATAGTTCATTCGGTCCATCCGTCTGTCCGCCCATGTGCTTACCAAACTTTTACAACATTTGAAATAAAGGAAATAAATTACAACTACGAGTATAGGAATTGCAAAAATTTTTATTTCATGGAAGAACCTTTTTACCTTAAAGTAAAACCTGGCAACCTGTTATAGAGCTACAGCCGTCACAATGTTTGAAAAAGCCCTATATTAATATGGTTTTATCAAATGATCTAGGAATACTTTCAATACTGGAAATGTCAATCGATAACTTTTCTAATGCGGTTTAGAAGTATGTAAAATAAAAAAGTATAGAATTGCCATACGGTACTTTAATTTACCGTTATGTGAAACTCAATTTTCTTGGCATGTTTCTTGACTCTTTATATCTTCGAAATGGTTTTATCTAAGAATGAATCATAGCAAATATGAGTAAGACTTTTAAGTATGATTCCTCCGCTTTGGGGTTGCTAGAGGTTTAAAAGCTAAAAAATTTGCAATCTTTAAACCTGTAACTTGAATATCTATCTAAAATATTTTCAATTTCAATTTAAAAATTAATCAATATTCAATAATACAAAATCTACTACTAAATTGATTTTCAAAATTGATCTGGTCAAAATTATTAAAACAAAAGTACTCAATAACTGAGCTTATAGTTTATCAAATTTCCCTCCATGTTATCTATAGAAAATTTACTCTTCTAATTCAATAGAAAAAACTTTTTTTTCTATTCCAATAAATACTGAATAAAACTTTTCTTTTGAATTGAATTTTCTTCCTATTTTCATTTAAGCTTATCAAAATTTGACAAATTTTCCATTTAATAACCAAAAAAAAAAATTCAAATTAATAATTAAATAAAAATCTAAAACAAAAGCTATGGTACCCATTCATTTGAAAATATAATCTCTTCAATAAAAAAATTAATCTAAAAATAAATCTTTTCAGATTTTTATTGTAATCTTCACAAAATTTCCAAAACCAGTCAATGAATGAAACTTTTATAATCAATAAATCCCACTGAATAGTGTCTTAAGTTCTTCAACTTTTTTTGCAATAATTTAATTAATAATATTGTAGAAAATTTTGAAAAGGAAAATGAGTCAATCAAATTTTTGGAATTATTTTATTTTTATTTTATAATTGAATTTATTCGAAAGTTGAAATTAAAATTTTATAAAATTTGTAGATTCGTTTGAAGGTCATACATTTTTTTCAATTTCATCAAGAGTTCTTTTAAAAAAAAATATTAAATAACAAAATTTTATGATACCTAATAGATAGGATGCGATATTAATTATTATCAAGGATTCGAATTATCATTATAAAATAATTATAACCTTGATTGGGTCTCTGAGAGTTAGCACAAATCCACTTCTCAAAAAGACATTTGGCGTAAACTCATTTGGCATAAAAAGACTATTAGCATAAAAATATATTTAGAAATGTTCTGTTTGTTCTAATTGGACACCTTGCTTGCAGTTGCTGATTAAGTAAAAATATTGATAGTTCTGATCTACAGTAGGCTTTGGTCAATTCGGGTGCTCCCAACCTGATTTCATTCGTGTAGTACACGGAAACTGTTTAATTAAACTTTCATTGGACTTAAAATAAGCATAAATCATGAATTAGTGATTTGAAACATTTGCAAACCAAACATTATGACAGTATTTCACTTGAATGTATTTCATATGACTGTACACATTTCATTTCAGCACAACGTTATAAACTAATGAACCTGGTATGTATTTGATCCTTTTTCAAATGAATTTGATTCTTTTTCAAATGAAATTGATCTTTTTTCAAATAAATTAAGACTTTTTCAAATAGAAATAACATCATATTTTCAAATTAAATGGGTTAAATTGATCATCTGTGTTCTTGGATATTAGAACCAAAATACAACTATAATATTTAAAGAAGTATAGAGTGTTAAGTCCCCCCTAAAAAATAGCCCCAAAAAATTTAGTGCTATTATTTATATTAATTTTTAGTTTCTTCTACATAATTGGGAACTATGTCAGATTTTTCAAATCATGGCAGTTTACTTCCGAGTTTCAAGATACGAAGCACTTTTTTGAAAGCATATAATAAATTGATATGAAAAAAGATCAATTTCATTTGAAAATAGACCAATTTCATTTGAAAATAGACCAATTTCATGTGAAAATAGACCAATTTCATGTGAAAATAGACCAATTTCATTTAAAAAAGGACTAAATTCATCAGAAAAGAATAAATATCTTACATATATAGACGCTTCCTTCAGCTAGTTCAACTGTAGAATGCCATATAAGTCTTTCCATGAGACTTTTCAAACATTATGTTGTATATTATACAACAACTACAATACAATACTAAATAAATGTATTTTATAGATTTTTATTCCCTTCTCCCAAAACTTTCATATTTTTTTTCAGTTATGCTTTTAGCACATCAAATAAAATTTTGGAATTAATCATAAAAGAAAAAACTTAAGGTACTATTGTTTAGTTGACATTGCAATCAAATAATTCATTTTTTATTTCTTCCTTCTCTTATGGTTCTTCTCTCGAATTTTTCTCATTGATATGATGTTGAATGCAGGACTTAAATTAGAACAAAAAAAAAACTATTAATATTCTTCTATTTTGGACAGGAAAAGAAAAATTAATATCAAATCAAAATAAATATATTTTTTTCCTCTATCGCACACCTTTTGTAATTTATAACTCATATATCCGAATAGAAAAAAAATGGTTTTACTTAAATCATTTTTTCTTTAAATTTTTCAAATAAAAACATATTTAATAAAAATTGTATTACAGTGACTGGATTGATTTGGTCAATTCCTTTGGAATTTAAATAATTTGTTTAAATAGAAATTTTGTAATAATTCAAGAGCTGGGAAACCAGATCATCCTTAGTAGAGTGCTTTGAAATTTATAAACTAAGGGAGGCAATTCTTCAAAATGTAAGCAATGCTCTCAATATTTGGAGTAATGAAGTTAGAAAAACTGGATGTCTTTAAGTCTCCTTCGAAATGTAATAGCTGCTTTCTCTTCATATTCAGAAGAACTCAAAGCTTTTACTCCCAACCTTTCCTCTGTAATACTTTCTAATAGCTCAGTCAGACTCACTTTGGTATAGTGACAGAAATTTTGGTATCGTCTTTTGAAATGGGATTTAGGTTTCACACTAAGGGTTATAAGCTGTAAACATTTGAACTAATGTTGAAATTTAAATCAATCCTTAAAAAGAATTAGTAGAACTACAGAGGATTGATCACCTTTTTTTAACAAAGCTCTTTTTTTACAGTAAATTATTTCTAAGGGTGCGTTTATATTGGAGCTGCGATAAGTGACAAGAGCATCGATTACAGCTTAGCGTAGAAAATTATATACATGACTTAAATAAAGGTGTTTATATTCGAGCATGGCTTTGATAATCGATTAATAATATAAATTTTATATGCCATGCTCTTATCGACACTGTTACCACTCATGCCAGCTCCAACATAAACGCACCCTAAAACTGCCTTGTTCTTATAAAACAGATTTCCATTCAACTCTTTCAAATCTTCAATATAATATAAAATAAACCCTCCCTAAAAGTAAATTATAAATTTTAAGCTCAAGCGTAAAATCATTCGAGAATGTACGGATCCAAATGAACAGGGCTGAACAACATTTATAATAGAAGCTGTAAAAGACGCTGAAAACTTGAATCAACTGAAAACTAAAAACATAAATCGTTTTATTTAAACTCAGATCACTTCTGTTATATTCATTATTTTAACCACAACTGTTACAGACTTTAACTGTACATTTATTTAAACATAAATTGAAAACTAAAAAATGTTTAAGAAAAATAAAAAATATTAAAACTATTAATTCTTTTCTTATAATCCAAGAATCTTAAATTTTTAAAAGAAAACCTGATCTTAAATCCAATAGTACACAATTCTACAAAATTAAACGACGTCCAGTACTTCAAATACAAAATTTTGATGACCAAAGAATAAAAAGTAAGGATATAGAAAACCCATTTATTTGAAATAATAATTAATTGTTATTGTCCCTTTATTATCACCTCATATATGGAAGTTTTTAACAAAAAATATATTTTATTTTGACCTACTTTTAAAAAAAGAACCAGCCCATTATAATAAGAGTAATTAATGATATATTATAACAAGTAAATATGATGATTATATTTCGATAGTTCCTAAAAAAATCATCTTGGTCTTCTTTGTAAAATCAAATTGAACATAGAAGACTTCTGTTTATACCCGTATGATTATAGGTCAAAGGGTATAATAAACTTGCGATTGCGTTTGTAACGCAGATAAATAGGAGAGGGTAGATGTAGACTCAAGTGCATGGATCGGATCAGAATCGAAAAATAAATCGATTTACCTATGTATGTACGTCCGTCCATCCGCACGATAACTCAAAGACTAAAGGAGCTAGAATCTTGAAATTTTCGCAAGCTCGTTTTTTTTTTTGCGATAGCCGTCATCGCTCTTTAAATCCAGCCATTTTGGTTCATGGGTTCGGGTAGCTGCCATACAATTTCTTTTTTTATATGAGCATTACTCTGTACCTATAACACCTACGTACCTGAAACTTTGCCAAAAGTAGTTTAATTTTATGGCCAAAGTTTCTGAAAAATTTGGTTGTTCTACTGCAGTTTGTTCGAGTAGCTGCCATACAACTTCTTATTTTATATGAGCATTACTCTACACCTATTAAAGCCGGGTATCTGAAATTTTTCCAAAAGTAGTTTAATTTTATGGCCAAAGTTTCCGCAAAATGTGGTTGGTCTACTGCAGAGGGTTCGAGTAGCTGCCATACAACTCCTTCTTATATGCGAGCATTACACTACACCTAATAAAACTGTATGTTTGAAATTTTGCCAAAAGTAATTAACCGGATGGTATAATGTTTATATTACGGCCATACGGGTTTCCCAGAGCTAACACAGTCTACTCTACTACACTCTTCCTCGTTTTAAAGTAAAGTTTTTTAGGAGGTTTAAGGAAAGATCGAGTGAGAGTAATCATGGGAGAAGAAAAACTCGGGATAAAAAAATTATCTTGGAAAATATCATCTTGAGAACTTGGTGAAACTAAAAAATATCAAATTACTGTTATGTATAACCAAACAGGTTTCTTCATTGGACATAAGATTAGCCAGTAAAAAAAAACCTTGATTTTAATGGCTTCGGATACGAGATTTATGGAATTTCTAATTCTCAAGATAATATAAATTTCAAACCTTTTTCTTAATTTCCTCCTTTCCTTCCATTTTTGTCTTACACACTGTGCTTTTTCTTCCCTTTAAATATTGCAACGTAAATCCAAATGGAAAATAAAAATCCAAGATGGATTGTATTTCTTCTTGCGTAATGTGGTTTATATTGCTTTTTTAATCGATTGAGTTTTTAAGCACGGTCCAAATTTTGACGAATTGTTAGAGCTTGACGTTCCCGAAACTCCTAGAAGCTCTAGACCCCATGATACTAAAATTAATTTATGAAAGGTACTCTCCATGGGTATCCAGTATCCACCAATCGTTTATGTGCCAAATTTGAACTCATTCGGTAAGAACTTAAAATTCCTGGTGTTTTTGTATAGAAGGCTCCCGAACATGTGATCCGATATGGAACATTTACAAACCTAAACTTACTATTACGAAGTAAGCATTCATACGAAATGTCATCAAAATCGGTTAAGATTAAAGCATACAAACCCACACACACATAAACATACCAAAACATTTTCTGATTTACACTATTGCGACAAAATGGAACAACTTTTGGTAGGACATAGAAGTTTTTCAATTCTATTAAAAAATCCAAATACAAAAGTATTCAGTAATTGCTCTCCATTTAACCTATTGAACTTTATAAATATTATGATATTTGATGAAGATAATTAGTTGAAACTTCTGCTCTTCATTTAATTAAAATCAATCGTCCAAGTTATATACTTGTCAATTCAATTCAATTTCAGTATTTTTTTATTTCAAGGTATATTTATATTATCTAACCTCAATAATCGATATTTGTTTCGAAGTGACATGCTACCATCAACTAATTTAATTTTCACCAGATTTCAATCATTGATATATTGAAATAGAAAATTTATCTATTTACGTGTGTACAAGTTAAAGATAACTTATGGATTTCCCAACCCCTACACTAATAAAATTCATAGTAAAGAGAATTATTTTGTCTGGACAAGTTTTGATTTAAAGAAATGGAATAAATTGATTATGAGTTTCGCTACTTCAAAATTGGAAAAACAATTCGACTATAAATTCAAATTGACATTCATATTATGACATTTATTGAGAATTTTCTCATATCGATGATATTCAATTAATTTTTAATAAAAACTTATAAATAAAGTTTTTGAAAAGTTTTGACATAAATTCAAACTTATTACTTTCTAAATGATTTATTAATTTATTGTTGACAGATAAATATAACACAGTAATGAAATAACAGTAACTTGATGCAATCGACTAATCAATACCCTACTTTTAAAGAGTTCAATTGACACTTACACAAATCCTCACTTCAATTCATCTCAGATTTCAGAAACATTCAACAAGCTGGAACAACATATCATTTCAAAATCTATTAATACCGATGATATGCTTGTCAGGTCTTGAAAGGTACATTAAGGATACCCAAACTCCCACGCCAATTATTTTCAAATTTTGGATACAAAACCTTGGGTGGTAAGACAATTGACAATCACTCCAATTATTCCCCATTTTAGGGAAAAAAAACACTTTTGTACTTAATTTGAAGATTCTATCTTTACTAATTTCGAAGAAGTACTTATTAGATCTTGGAAAAGTACGAACCACCACTACAATTCGTCGTTTTGAATTACCATATTTACCAAATACCAAAGTTACTATAGCCCTATATTAAACCCCTATATTTTATAATACATTGATAGTAAGGTTTAAAAATAATATTCTTGTATATGGTTACCGGTCATTAGTGTTAGAGACATTTAGCGCAATTAAAGAGGACACTGAGACGAAATTTTAGAATAAAATAGGACTTTATAAATATGTTGATAATGTCTTTATAAACTCTCCCCTTGTCCTGCCATTTGCCTGCATATTCTATAGTTCCAATTACTCGCGTTGAGCGTTATCTTTCCTCTTCCTACATATTTTGTGCAGCTATTTAGATATTTTTCATTCTTCGTGTGGAAAAAAAGAAACGTGAGTTATATCCTAATGATTATTCGGAAGCTACCATGTATTACCACTCGTAGTTTTATCTTCAACCATACTCCACTTTCAAAGCTCTTAAATCATACTTAGTCTTTCAAAAAATCCTTGACCTAATTTTGATTTCATCCAAAGCTGCATTTAAAGAATGCGAACTAATGAAAAACTTTAAGGATATAAGAGAAAAAAAATGACATCACTTGACAAAAAACTTGACATCATTTGTTATTATTCCAAAATAATCTTTCAGACAATATCTAGGCTAACATTATACTGAGGGTATTGGTAAAATTTTTATTTTGTATTTAATGAATATTCCAAAAATAGAAATATGATAACTATCTTTCTCATAGAATACTTATAAGTACCATAATCCAATTCAATATTTTTTTTATCATCATTCAAATTTTTTGACATTTCAATTTTATAAAGAACCTTAAAAATTCTAAAAAAAAACAAAAACTAAACCTTAATGTTGGGTCCTAACATATTCCAAAAAAACAATAAATGATAATAAATTTATTTAAATTAACTTTCCACTTGATATGTTTTTTTCAAGGACCTCTGCCATATATAAGCATATATACTTTTAGTCATTTTCTAAAATCGTATATACTACATAATATTAATTTCCAAATCAATTCACTCAATTCATTTGCTCACTTTATTAAACATTACTCCAAGAACCATCTCGAACCTATCAATTAAATTTTTATTTTTTAGCAATTAAGCACAAAATTTTTTTTTTAAAAATCTCCCCATTGTGTATGTGTGTCAGTATATATAAGTGTATTAATATGTAAAATGTACTTTCTAAAAATAGAAAATCATCTAATGATCCAATAAATTAGGGAAAGGGAAAACAGTAAAGGAGGACATTCAAGGATAGTATACACTTATTTAACTTAATTAATATCATTAATCATTCTCAAATTCTTAGTGGGAAGTATTTTATATAAAAATAAATAATTTTTTATCTATTCGATATTTGATAAAGATGTTAATGTAAAGAATTTGGTATTGCCTCTAAAACCATTGTCTTTTGGTTTGTTAACAATTAGAAATTGTCAAAATACATTCTTTAAGTTTAGGTTCAGTGTTTTCGGTTCCTTAAGTTCAAGGTATAACATAAATTCTTTTAAAATACATATACACAATTGAAAATTGTTAAAATTTTAAAAAATTCTAAATTTTCGTTGTTTAATACAAAAAGATTAATAAGTTCAAAACTAGGGCCTCGATTGGGTAGTAAGTAAGCATTTGGCTTACTAACCGAAGGTGTCCGGGTTTGATTCCCGATTAGGTAATACAATATTAAATTAAAAAAAAATTTTTGGAAAATATTTTTTCTATACAAATCTCCATGGTGACCAAATTAAATTTTAAATATAAAAATAAATAATAACAAATATAATAAAAATATACAACTATGTATACCAAAACTATAAGCTTTTCTTCTTGCTAAATGTGGTTTGTATTGTACAATCTGCTTATTTTATATGGGAACTCCTCGGTCCCGTGGTCTAAATTTGCCCATCGTTCTTTCTTTTGACAAAAAAAAAAGGATTTATACCAAATTTCTTTAATTTTATTCATTAATTCATTCATCGGTTGGGACTTTGATGAATTATTAGAATTTTACATTCCCAGGACTCCTAGAATTTATAGATATTTATACTTTTCTGGTTTTCGACTTGACTCAGCTACCATTCGCTATTGGGTTCAAATTTGACTTAATCAATAATTATTAATTATATATCTTTAATAAAAAATACATTAATATAACAATATAAACAAGTACAAAATTTGAGCAAATAATTTAATTGAATAATATAACTCACAGATATAGAATACCATATAATTTAAATACAAAATATTACAATATAAACAAAAAATAGAATTGTATCTATTGAAAATCTAAGACTTTTCTACATGTTATAAGGCCTTGTACTATCTCATATTTAAATTGTATGTGGAATTCATTAAGATCAATTCTAATCAGGCGAATATAATATGACTCCCTGTTCCAACATGTACCTAAGGTATAGACAGGCTTATTAGCCTAACAGTTGAACAGTTAGCGTTTAAAAAAAAATAAACTGCTGTTGACGAAGAATCCGTTCATACCAAATTTCATCAAAATCGGTTGAAATTTACGCCAGTAATCGTGTTAACAAACACACTCACAATAATAACCGGTTTTTATGCAAAAATTACAGTTATTTCATAAAATATTATAAAAGTCCTTAACTTCAGCTGGCTACCGATCCTTAAACTAAAATCGTATATTAAACCGAAGTGAAGATTCTTTTGCTTCTATTAAAATTTAACTAACTTCGATAATCCCCTTAGTTTTTCATGATCTTTGAGTTTTGGACGTCCTGTATAATTTAAAATTTCTAATTTTTTGACAATTAAAAATTGTGGAATTTACACAATTAAAGAAGAGTTTTAATTATTTGAAAAAATTATGAATGTAATCAATAAATAAAAACCAATTACTTCAGTACAATGACATCAATTTTAACTGCTTTATATACAGAATTTTTTCAACTTCTTCAGTAAAGTATGTGTATGTTTAATATGTTCTATTATTTATTATTTATTTTTTTCCAACATCTTATTGAACCAACCCCATTTCCATTATAAAACTAAACGAAAAATATGTTGACATCATCAAAGATTTTCTTCTTAGACATGGTCAATCAAACTGAAGACATATACAATTTGTGAATAAATCACTCTTTTTCTTCTGTCATTTTTCTAACTTTGATAAATGATATGAAACTTTTTTCATAAGATTTTTTTAATAAAACAACGTATTTAATTTTTTTTTATATTTTGTTTTTATATTTCCAACACAATTTTCGTCTTAAAAACTTCACATATTTGCTGAAAATAATGTCTAGCCAAACTTTTCTCAAAATGTTAATATTGATGATTTCTTCAGTAGGGCTTAAATTAAATTCCGTAAAAAATACTGTTATTTTGTTTTTCTTTATTTGTCTTTTGTTTTCTGTCTTTGTTTAGGTCATTCAAATGTACGCATCTAAATTTATTACAATAATATTGTAATTTATTCACAATGGACCAGAGTTTTAAAACATTTGGTAAGCAAAACTAATATTGAATTTTTATAGGGTAGTATTTAAATAGTTCAAAAAGAAAATGTCGTAGATTATTAATAATGTGCATAATACAAGGATTTAAAAGCAGGGAAGCGTCTACTTTTTGATTTATTAAAAACTATATAAAACACTTCTTTAAGACAAGTGCAAGTTTTTTAGTTTAAGTGCAACTGTTAAGTGTTTATTTTTTAATAGATAATTTATATTGTATAGCAGATTGTGTATTTTGTGGACCAAACAATTCAATTCAGAAAACATAAAACTAAGAAAAATCCAGAAAAAAGACACTTAGTTTTGGCGGGACACTAATCACTATTTAACAAGAAGTTGAACTTTTAAAATTTTTCTTATTTTTATATTATGTAATCAATGTGTACCATTTTTAAGGTACCATATCGGTTTGCTTTTGGTTTCCAAGATACGGAAGATTAAAATTAAAGTTGCTGCCAAACTAAATCTTGATATCCTACTACAAGTGATGCAAATGTACAGTTTTATTTTCGAAAAAGAGGGTATGGAATTTTTTTAGATTTAGAATATTATAAAATATTAAAAAATTGGATGGATATTTCAAAAAAAATGTTGATAATCTTAATTCTTAAATTAAGCTTAACCGTACACATACACATTAGCAATTTTGGGGAACTTATTAAGCATCTGTTACTCCTTCTTTTTCACTAAAAAATCTTGAATGGTAATATTTTCCCCCTTTGGGAAAACCTTTTTAAGTAAGTAGTCTTTGAAATATATGTTAACTTTAAATAAATAAATGACTGCATTTTTTTTAGTGACTATTATTATATTAAATTAGTTTTCTTAATTAAATATTGCAATAAAAATAAAATATGTTAGTGCGGCCCGTCATACAAAAGTTTTAAATCCCTTCTTCAAATTAAAAATGCGAAAATAATATAGACTAAAATGAAGAAGACATTCGTATTAGTCGGTACCAAAAGCTCGAAAATCAAAATCTTGAAATATCAAAAGTTTGAAAATCAAAATGTCGAAATCTCATAATCTCGAAACTGAAAAAAAAAATCGGTACGGAATATTATCCCATTTTTCAAAATTCCGCTTTTTTAAAATACCGTTTATCCGCTTTTAATTTATATTCCAATACACGAACCGAGAAATATCTGCCTTTCCAGAATTTTTAATTTGAATTACTGTATAATTAAGAAAAAGGGCTTTTGGAAACGCGGGGTTAATGACCAGTGATTTTAATACATTTTTTTTATTTTTAATTGAAAAAATTACGGCTGGGTTGCACATTGGTTAGAGTGCATACCTTTCATGCGAAGGCCTGGGTTCGAGTCCTATTGAAAGTGAAAAAAAAACTTTTCTAGTATACGACTCGACTCAGCTACCATTCGCCATTGGGTTCAAATTAATGGCATAATCAATAATTAATAATTATATATCTTTAATAAAAATACATTAATATAACAATATAAAAAAATGCAAAACATAAACAAATAATTTAATTGAATAATATAGCTCACAGAAAATAGAATTGTAACTATGGAAAATCTAAGACTTTTCTACATGTTATATGGTCTGGTACTATCTCATGTTTAAATTGTATGTGGAATTCATTAAGATCAAATCTAATAGCACGAATATAAAATGGCCCCCTGTTCCAACATGTACCTATGGTATAGGCAGGCTTATTGGCCTAACAGTTTAAAAAAGCGCTTAAAAAAAAGGGATAATTATTGCTTTATGTATGTAATATATTTGAAATTTCGAGATTTTGATTTTCGAATTTTTAATACCGACCTCATTTGTACACATATACATATATGTATTACAGCAAAACAATCATTTGAAAAGATAAATGAAATAATTTCTAAGAAGATTTTAATGTATTAATGATAATGGTTATTTTTCTTTCAGGACAACGTCGTAAGGGTCGCAACAGTTCAATAAATCCAACAATTTGCTAAAAATTTTTTGTTTTTCTTTGTTTTGTCTCCTATTAGAAAGTCCTTGAATGGCTTTGTTTTCCATTATAAGATGAAACCCATCAAAAAAAGATGGTAAAACAGAAAGGAAAAACATAGAAAGAGATAGAAATATACTCTATTTTGTTTTTATTTTCATGAGAATTGGTGCATTGTTTACTGTAAGACTAATAAATTTTTTATAAACTGTTTCTTTGCTTATTTTTTGTTATTTTTTTCATAGTAAACAATAAAATTATAAATAAATCCAATTTAAGACCATTACCATTGGGTCATGGTCAAAAACTTTTTTAAATAATTATATTTCTTTTTTTTTTGTTGGCAACAATGTTTAAAAATTTATCATTGAAAATGGTTGGTAATGGTTACAAAAAAAACCACCAAAATGATGGCAGCTTAAATTAAAGACTTCGTATTATTAGTGGATCTTTATTAAATTTTTTGGCTTGTTAATAGACAAGATATAAAAAAAAAATTTTATTATTAATTTTATTATGATTTGGAGTCTGTGGGGGATGATAAAATATTTTAATTACAACTTTTCAGGGTCTTAATTATACAACGCTTTACATATTTGACATTGAATTATAGAAAATTGGGACAATGTAATATTTAAATTTAAATGTACATAGATTCCCATCTATCTTTAAATAATTAAAGCACTTCTAAATTTAAATCGCGGTACAATTTAAATCGCAGTTAAAGGCAAAATAAACTCTGCTCCAGTTTTCCCGCTCTTGAGTTATTGTAAGGTAACAGTTGAGTTATTGTTATTTAAACACAGTTTTCTTTGAAAAGCTATTTTGAAATATACTATATAAGAGTGTCTTAAATACAGGGAGGGTAACTAAAACAAATGCTTTTTATGAAAAGTAATTCACAAATCTTCAAAGCTTCATTAATAGACCACCCTCTCCTTCATATATATAAATTACACCCCAGAGGGTTTTTTTTTTTCAAAATCCCATTTTAACTACTTTTATTTGAAAGCCCGTTAACGGAATACCCTTGTATATTATCTGTGCTTTATTGCAATAAAAATCATTATCTCAAATTTCAAATAAAATATTATTCTACATAATAAAAAATGAAGGACAAATATTTAAAAAAAAAATATTGTAATTTGTAAATCACAAATGTATAAATTGTACCAATCTCGTCAATCCTAGAACCCCCTAAAAGTTGAAATAATGAATTTTTAATTTACAATTTTTTTTTTTAAATATTTGTCCTTCATTTTTTATTATGTAAAATAATATTTTATTTGAAATTTGAGATAATGATTTATACAAATATATTTCACATTTAGGATTAATTTTCAAGTACTGATTTTAATATGAATTTAAATAATAAAAAATAAGTGTAAATATATTTGATCGATTTTCTAATTATGATTGATTTAATTTTTAATTTTTAAAAAAACTGACAGTATTTTAATGGCAGAAAATATTTTTTGAATTGTAATGAGTCATAATTTTTAAAACAATCATGGACATTTAGATATTTTCTAAATTTCATGACATGTGTCAGGGTGTATACGAAATTTCCACACCGTTTGAAAAAATTCAATGAATTCAATTTATTTTTGAGCGTTTGAATAAAACGTATATGACGTAAATAAAAAATCGAGTAGTTTCCTTTTAATTTTACTAATATTTTTGTATAAAATATAAAAAAAAAAATATTATATAATAAATGTAAAAATATTATCTAGAATTAGTTGTGTTTTTCATCAGCGGCTACCGCCCCCGAAATTCCGCTAATTTAATTATTAAAGCTAGATTTTTCATCCAAAACTAAAATCAAACGAGGAAGAGTGTAGTAGAGTAGACTGTGTCAACTCTGGGATACCCGTATGACCGTAACATATACATTATATCATCCGGTTAATTACTTTTGGCAAAATTTCAAACATTCAGCTTTATTAGGTTTAGAGTAATGCCCATATAAAAGAAGGAGTTGTATGGCAGCTACTCGAACCCTTTGCAGTAGACCAACCAAATTTTGCAGTAACTTTGGCCATTACACTAAACTATTTTTGGCAAAATTTCCGACACCCATCTTCATTTGGTGTAGTGTAATCCTCATATAAAAGAAGGAGTTGTATGGCAGCTACTCGAACCCTCAGCAGTAGACCAACTAAATTTTGCAGTAACTTTGGCCATTACACTTAACTATTTTTGGCAAAATCAGACACGCAGCTTCCATAGGTATAGAGTAATGCTCATATAAAATTAGAAGTTGTATGGCAGGTACTCGAACCCGTGGACCAAAATGGCTGAATTTAAAACTCGATTCCGTTTTTTGCATAAAAACGAATTTGTGAAAATTTCATAATCCTAAGTCTTATACTTTTTGAGTTATCGTGATGACGGACGGACGGACATACATCGCTAAATCGATTTATTTTTCGATTCTGATCCGATCCATACACTTGAGTCTATATCTACCCCCCCTCCTTCTCTGCGTCACAAACGTAATGGCAAATTTATTATACCCTTGGACTATATAGTCATACGGGTATAAAAAAATGTTATGTCAATTTGACCCATCTACTTCACACAAAAAAATAATGTCTCAAATTTTATATTAAATGTAAATATACCATTTAGAAGTAGTGAATCTTGAAACGTCAAACAATAACAACATATGTAAAGGGTTGCCAACATGGTTCGTTAATTAACGTCATTATGCAAAATCCAATTTTTTATACTCTCTAACAAAACCTTTTTATGGAATATTTTTTAATTTTGATAATATCATGCTTTTTTAAAAACCCTTAATTTTGTCATTTTATGTTTTGTATCTGCTAATTGTTCAAAGCAACTACATATGTGAGTTTATGATAAAAAATTTCTTTAATACTAGCATGAAACCATAGCAACGTCTTGCATTCATTTCCTGATTTTTCAATTTTATGAATAAATCTTTTCACTCAATTTTATATATAATTTATATAATTTTTTTATATTATATAAATTTTATATATTTTTATATAGTAAATAAATTTAATATTTAGCTTATTTCAAAGAATTTAAAAATATTTTTCCAAATCTAAGCCATTCCACGATTTGAACAATGGCGTTGTGGTAAAGACGATGCCGTCCATGTTGGAAGTCTCGGGTTCAAGTCCCGGTCAAACTATATTTATAAAAAATACCGTAAAATTGTATAATTATATCGTAACAATTAATATCGTAATATGAAGCCTAGTCTAAATAGACTTGGTGAATGTCCTATACCCCTTAAAGGAATGGAAAAGGAATAAAAAAAAAACTTTCAAAAGATCACAGCTGAATCAGACATAATTAGAAAACAAATTATAATCCATAATAAAAGCAAAAAATTTAAACTTAATTTGAAAACTTTAATAAAAATTCTGATTTTGAATATTTTTTTGCAATATAATATTTTTCTTTTATTAAAATTTTATTACAAAAAACTTTTTAATAATAATATTTCAAAATGCAGATTTCTAATTAATCTCTCTTTGACCACAAATAGCAACCAAATAAATGTAAAGCAAAAAATATTTTAAATAAATAATCAAAAACTTCAATTTATTTTATATTTTACTATTTTGGATACAGTTCACTTAGTTATAATCTTCTCGAAAAATAAAATATAAAAATGATTAAAAACTCTTTGAAAGCCTTATTGCATCTTTGAATATGGGATGTAAAAAGGAAAATTTTTAATAAATATCTATTCAAAGTTAAATATGAAATTATTTTAAAAATTTGTACAATGTGAAAGTATCGTTCGGTACTTTAAATTTTAAATAAAATTATTCATTGACTACAAAGTCATCTTAGGTCTTAAACTTTAACTAGTATAGCGATTTCAAGTGTCCTGTCATATCTGAAACTGAGTGAAGCCAGAGAAGCCAGTCTTTCCTTTACAGATATAGTTTAGCGCAGCAACATCCTGTAGATTGCTTGCTTTAATCTTTAGTTTATTTAATATTTTAATATTTTTTAAATATTTTCGTGAGATTGCCCAAAACTTTACTGTCTTTAATTTTTAATTTTAAAATTATTTGAAAACTGTATCAAATGGAAGACCCAAGAAATACAAAGAAGTTCTTTAACAAAGCCAAAACATAATATTAACAAAAAGTTTTGAGGAACCAGATAAAATAAAAAACAATCAAAGAAAAAGATTATTATAGTTTAAATCCCAAAATGCGTTTCAAAAAACAATTTCTTTAAATTAAAATGTTATGATTTAAGAATACGAAAATTTCTTATAAATGATCTTATGTAGGGTTTCTGTACTCGATTCGACTCGACTCGGACTCGTCGAGTATTTGGGTGGTTTCTTGGATTAGGGACTCGACTCTATTACTGTACGAGTCCAAGTTTTTAAAATTAAGCAAAAACTATTTTCAAAACGAATACAAGTCTCTTAATTCGTTAGTATTTCTCAAATATTTCTACCTTAACTTAAAACAAAAAAGCAATTAAGTTGATCAAATAAATGTTCAAATAGTTAAATGTAATTTCAAAGTTTAATATTTGAAAATAAATTGATTAAAAATAAATTTGAGTACATTTTCTTTTCAATTTCTTGACAGGACCACAAATTTCAGTTAAAAATCTTGTAATGTTATAGATAATTCTAATTTTAACAAATTTTAGTAATTTTTTTTTAAAATACTTTCTTGAGTTCCAAAATTTTAAACGATTTCGCTTATTGATTTGAGTTTAGATTTAGATTGGATTCGACTCGGACTCGACGAGTTTTCAAAATATAGGACTCGTACTCGCCGAATCGTAAAAACCCGAGTTTTCAGAAACCCTAATCTTATGTCAAATCAAAGATTTTCAAAGTTCCATTAATCTGATGATTAAAGTTACAGTATACCTATGAAATTCATTGGAAGCAAGAAGGGTATTGTCGGTCTGCGATATTCGGTACAATCAAAGGTGACCTTGCTTAAACCCCTTTTTAATGAATTGCAGTTTTAATATTATTTACAGTTAAAATACTGGGTATTTTGATCTTCATGTGTTACTTGTTAATAACCGGTTTGCTGTGCCTCTCAATGGAGGCTAAATTTAAGTTGATGTTATTAAGAAAAGTTAATACAAAATTTACACATTAACATTTAAAAATGTATTAAAGCTATTTTTTAAAACGATATTCCTAGGAATATTCTAGCAATTTTACAAACTTGAAATTTTTCATAATTATTAATAATGCGCGTAGAAATTCACTTGACAATATTCGCAAGATACCCATCATCCTCAAATCCATCGACACCACGTAAAGGAAAATTAAAGATAATGAGCTTCTCGCGTACAAAATTTAAAGTCAATCGGTCAAACCGTTTCTAATTTAGAACAAAGTAAAATAAAGTCTGTAAAAAGCTGTTGTGCCGCAATTGGTTAAATGAAATTTTGCTTGCACATTGTTGTTTACCAACCTTTGGCCTTGGCATGTGTTAAAATTTTTCCATACCAAAAAATCTCTATTTTCAAATTTTCATGATAATCTACTGAACAGTTTAGGTGGCTGTTCGATATATACAAATAAACAAACTTTTATTTTAATATAAAATATAAATAAAGATAAATTGCAAGCCCCTATTTCCGGTGCTGAATATATTTTTAACTGCTATTTTGTTTCGAGCGATAGATCAATGTTAAATGAATCAAATTTTAAATTAGTGACAATATTAATGAGTATTTTCAAAATTTAAAATGTTTTATTTTAATTAAAAGAATACTTAATTTTAATTAATTATAATTTTTAAAAAATATATTACAATTGACATTCAGTGAAACGTTAAAATAGCACTTAAAAACACCATAGTACAATTTCTTTTAATATTATATTTTTTTTTTTAATTAAAGTTGTTGATTTAAGAAACAATTAATACAATTTTTCAATAGTTATTAATATACATTTCAATGACGTCATCGAAATTTATGTCAACTTCAATTAAAAGCAGAGGTGAATAATTCATTTCACTTCATTAAATAATTACCGAGTATTTAAATAAAAATGTGAATACATATTTTGTAAACTTTTTAAAAAAATTTTAACTCTTAACACAATTAATTTTTATTTAATTGTATTTGTTGAAATTTTTATTGTTAATTTTATTAAATTGTCTGATAAAATCACGTTGTATAGTTATACTTCAAAAATGACAACTTCAAAATGAAATTGACATAAATATAAAAATATTTAAAAATAACAGTATTTTCATATAACAGTTTTCAACCTCGCTGATCTTTCTAAAAAAACATTGCAAAAGCTGTTAAAACTTTGAAAAAATAATGTAAATGGTACAATCGAGGGGGAGTATATAACAGCCTCAGCATTCCTTTTATCAAAATAACTTCTATAAAGATCGTACTTGTTTCAACGTTCTATAGACCCTTTAAAGCACTGACAAATAGGTCAGCTTTGAATGTTTCTATAAAGCACTAATAGAAAATATATTCCCTCTAGTAATAGTTTCAGACTCTTAAGTCTGTACGCTGTAGTGCACATTGTAAGTGTGAAAATTCTTTTGTTGCAATAACGGTATTCGGTATTTATTAGGCCCCCTTCTATAGCCTTATTTGAAGGTAACCCTTTTCTTATTTGATAATAAAACACAAATTTAATATAATTTTAATGAACTTATAAAAATAATTTTTTAAAAAAATTTCGTAGTTAATGTAATGAAAGAAAATGTAGTGAACTATTCTTTTGTCTACAATTTAAATTGCTATGACAATTTATAACAGTAATTTTATATTTAAAGATACACAATAATTTTTTAATATAAATTTTTTTTCTACAACACTTAATTCAATTTGTAATAGTACAAAAAATTATAAAAACTATTTTTTAAATGAGTAGATACTCTGAAAAGCAATAATAAAATACAGTGTTATCAGAATATACATACTTTTTAAAAAGAATAAATTTTTAAGTTTAATTCCTTCAAATTTGTGTTTTGACATTTTCTTTGAAAAATTTTTATAACTATTATTAACATAGTCTTTTTATTAAGTGGATCGATCTAATCTTTTTCTTGACAAAATTAGTTAAACCTACGGTGATTTGCTTAAAATACATGAAATATTTTATTATAATAATATTTAAACGTCAAAACTAATTTGGCATAATTTTTCAGAAAAATTTAGATTTCAAAAACATTAAAGTGTCAAATTTCAAATTTAGCAAAACTACTCTTTGGCAATACTTTGTAGTGTTAATTTTAATTTTTTTTGTCTCTTTCTTTTGCACTTCATTTACATTCTCTTGTTTATGTAGTAAAAAAAAAGAGAAACAGTTGAAAAGAAAACAAGGTCAAGCTAACGTCTTTATTTTTTACACAATTAAAAAAAAAATCTACAAAATTTTTTCTTGTTTTTTTATTATTTTTATTTATATTCTATTATGTTTAAGCAAAAAAATGTCCTTTCGTTTTTTCCAAAATACATGTAATCAAGTTCACTCCTTGTTAAGAAACATAAAAATAAATATAATATTAACAACAACAAAATACACTAAACTAGACAATAATAATAATAACATTTTTACTAAATACCAAATACAAAATATTTAAAGGATCATCAAAGTTAAACGATAAAATTTTACAGGGACGTAGTGTGTTAAAAACAAATAGGGCAACATATAAAAATCTTATATAATTATATTGTTATTAAATGTATTGAGAGTACAAAAATACCTCAACTAGTAAACTTGGCAGTATAGTATTTTTTATCAAGTACTAGTACCAAGAGAAAAGTCTTTTATGTCAACTCTGAACACCCCTTAAGAACTTCACATGACTGAAGTCGTCAATATAAAAGAATTACAAATTCATCTGACTACGAAGTATAATAACTAAAGTCAAACGATAGCTTAGAATAAAGATACGATTTTTTCTTTAAAAAGCTAATTAGGGACGTTGAATTTATTTTGAATATTAAAAATTATTACACTTTAATACTAACAGTGGTCAAAGTTTTTACTAATTTGAATTTGCAGTATTATAAATTTTACATGTTACTATCTAAATATAATAAAAGACAAACTGCTGCTGCTGCTGCTGCTGCTGCTGACCAACGTGCCCTATGTTATGTTAAGTGTTATTCACACATGTAAAATACTTATACTTACTTACAAATACTTACATTCAAAAGAGAAAGAAAAAATGAAACTGATAAATGTAAATTATGAACACAAGAAAGAAAAAAAAGAGAAAGAAAAAATTAAACTGATAAAATGTAAATTATGAACAGAAAAAAAAAAATCAAAACGTATGAGAAATCTGTTAACAGGTAGATACAGAAAATTTTTTATAAATATAATAAAAGATGCTTCTGCTCTTTAATTATGTTAATGTTAAGTGTTATTGACACATGTAATGTAACATACTTCTAATTACAAATTCTTAAATACAAAGGAGAAAGAAAAAATGAAACTGATAAAATGTAAATTATGAACAGAAAAAAAAAAAAATCAAAACGTATAAGAAATCTGTTAACAGATAGATACAGAAAATTATAATAAAAACGTACAAAGCTATTTTTTACATTTCAGTATGTATACTTTTATTTTACAGAACTAATAACTAACTACAGTTTGTAGTTTTTATTTTTTATAAGAAAAAAAAAATCAAAACGTATAAGAAGTCTTTAAGAAAATACATACGTCTAAATATAATAAAAGACAAACTGCTGCTACTGTTGCATTATGTTAATGTTAAGTGTTATTCACACAATGTAACATACTTCTAATAACAAATACTTACATACAAAAAGAAAGAAAAAATGAAACTTATAAAATGTAAATTATGAACAGAAAAAAAAAAAATCAAAACGTATGAGAAATCTGTTAACAGATAGATACAGAAAATTTTAATGAAAACGTAAAAATAAATTTTTTACACTTTAGTATGCATACTTCTATTTTATTATCACTTACAAAACTAAAACAAACTATTATAATGTTAACTTAATGTTCTTTAGGTAACGAATTTCCTTTTATTGATTCAGTAGCGCAATAGCAGGAAAAAAGAATATATATAAAACGAGGAAGAGTGTAGTAGAGTAGACTGTGTCAACTCTGGGATACCCGTATGACCGTAACATATACATTATATCATCCAGTTAATTACTTTTGGCAAAATTTCAAACATTCAGCTTTATTAGGTGTAGAGTAATGCTCATATAAAAGAAGGAGTTGTATGGCAGCTACTCGAATCCTTTGCTACTCGAAAATTTTGCAGACTTTGGCCATTATACTAAACTACTTTTGCCAAAATTTCAGACACGTAGCTTCCATAGGTATAGAGTAATGCTCATATAAAATTAGAAGTTGTATGGCAGATACTCGAACCCGTGGACCAAAATGTCTGAATTTAAAACTCGATTCCGTTTTTTGCATAAAAAGGAATTTGTGAAAATTTCATAATCCTAGCTCCTTTACTTTTTGAGTTATCGTGATGACGTTCGGACTGACGGACGGACGAACATACATCGCTAAATCGATTTATTTTTCGATTCTGATCCAATCCATACAATTAAGTCTATATCTACGGGGGGTAGGCTCCTTCTCTGCGTCACAAACGTAATGGCAAATTTATTATACCCTTGGACTATATAGTCATACGGGTATAAAGAGAAATTAAAATTATACCTGTCGTCCGCCAGGCTTTTTTACTAGTTAGTATATACAGCTTAACTGCTACTACTACTAGTATTAGATTTAATCTATACGCTGGTTCAAATCAATTTCTCTTATTTAAAAGTCAGTTTTCTTTAAAAGTCATTTATTAGAGTTGAAAATTTCAGTTTCTTAAACTTCTTACTGTTTTTTCAACATACAAAGGGCAGTTACACCATAGCCTTGTTTGCCTACTCAATAATTAATTTTTCTAATAAGAAAAATTCGAATAATTTTAAATTTACAGTTTTGACGGAAACTGCTCTGAAACTGAAAATTATGATCAAACATTAAAGCACAAGTTTTATCCTCTGAGCACTCCTTCGAAATAAATTACCACATTCTTTTTGGACATTCTGTCTTTCACTGCGATTTATTTACAAAAATGCTCCAAGTTAGCTTGTAAACTATCATATGTTGCTTCGCCCCTGATTTTTTAACTTTAGTTTTTTCTCCCTTTAATTCTTTCATTTTCTAAATATTTATAAGATACCTTAGTTTAAAACAAGAAAAAATAAATGATTATAAGAATTCTGAAATTATCTTCTTTCTCTTTCTAACTTGAATTTTTTTTCCTTTATTCTGACCTAAGTCCTTTCTTTTTCTATTTTATCTCTAGTTAAAAGCTTTTCTTTACTGTTATTAGGTTAATTTGTTTTTTATGCGTCCAGGATGTAAAAGTAGTTTTAAAGACAAGACTAGTTTTTTTTTTGTGTTGTTCTTATTGTTATTTTTTTTCCTTAAGGATCTTTTTAATGAAATAGATGCAATATAGTATATATATACACTTTTGTACTCTATTTTGTAGTAAATATGTAGTTGTATCTTTAATTATTTCTTAAAAATGAGAGACATTAAATATAGTTGTGGTCATAAAGTTAGTTATTTTAAATTTTACCCCTAAGGATATTTAATTTTATTATTATATAATATAAATAATGGTCAAATATACATGTATATAAAATCTATGTACAGTGGTAGTCTTAATAATTTAATTATTGTATAATAAATTTCTTATTAAGTTTATTAATTTTAATTAAAAATAATTCCAACATTTATCTAAAAAAATGAAATAAAAAAAATATTCTTTTCAATATATACTTTTATTAAAGTAGTACTAGCCCAAGTAGTAAAGAATTGAAAGTAGATCTTGGGAATTTGTTACTGTTTTAATATATAAGTAAATTGCTGGTATAAGAAGCAGTTTTTTTAATGTTTGAAAACTTTTAAGCCTAAAATGTTGAAAATTTTCATTAACCAAAAATTGATGGTAGATCTTTTGTATTTAAAAGTGTTTTAGTATAAAAGTAAATTGCTGGAATGGGAGTCAGTTTTTCTTTCAGTTAATCTTATTCCAGCAATTTACTTTTATATTAAAACACTTTAAATGCAAAAGATCTAACAAAAATGCAAAAGATTTACAAAATTTAAAATTTATACCAATTTTTTTGGAAACAATTAAATTTACTAGTTGTATTAATTTGCATTCTACTGTACTCGTTGACTATAAGACAGATATGTGGTTTTCTTAAGAAAAATAGTAAAGATCTCTTGTATTAGATTATGTGGTTTTAATTTTAGTTTTAAGTATATTTATGAATATATAAAATAAACAATTAAATTAACCAATTTTCTTAATTTGAAGCAGTTAGTAATTGGGTTTTTCTATTTGTTTTTAGTTATGCATTTATTTTGATTGTGTGAGTGTGTACGTGTGTGTTGTAAAAACAAAAAGAAAATGCTTTAATTAAAAGAATATATATAGCTTTATAACTGAACTGCACTATTAAATTATTAATTAAATTTATTTTACTTTTTAAATAAATATAGTTTAATTTCAGTTTATTTATTAAATTATATTAAATTCTTTGTTCCTGATTTACTATGGGTGTAAAAAAAGTAAGGAGGGGTCTTACAGTTGAATACAAAATAATGATTCCAATAATTGCAATAAATAAGGATTGTAAATTTGATTTCAAGGTCAGGTTGATTTCAACTTTAGCTTTTTCTAGAATATTTCTATATACATATATATTATAATTTTTTGAGGAAATAGAAAACTTTAAAAGCCATACATTGGAACTGTGGGGTATTTCTTTTTCGCGACTTCAACACACAAAGTTCTCACCCTTTTTGAAGCAAACTTTAGGGAGGGAGATGTGATACAAATGTACAGTTTGGTTTTAAAGATAGGAATTTAATTTGGGTTAAGGAATTTAGGAGTGTCGGATTATATGAGATGGGGAAAATTCGTTGGGATGTTAAGAAGAAAGATGTTATAACCTTAATCCTATTTAATCCCTACCAGATAAATATAAAAAAATGTTGATTAACCAACTGTCTGTCGCTGGCTAATTGGAGTGAACGTTAAGGTGGTTCATTCAAAAGACGAATAGCTCTATTTTGCACTTTTTTTAGACCCCAGCAATGTAACCAACACGAAAAAGATTTTGATATTTTGGATTCTGAGAAATAGGACTTCGTGCACAACCCAGTTCACAGAATAGGAGTCTTCAGATATCTAAATGTCTCCAGAATAAAACAAAATATTGTGCAAATTTAAAATAAAATATAAAAGGTTTAAATCCCCAAATCTAAGGCCTGACAATAGAACACAGTGGAATCATTATTCAATTTTTAAGGACTCCATTCCCAAAATAATTTTCAATAATTCATAACCTTATGCTAATTTTATAAAAAATAAATTTATTTTAACAGTCTATTAAAACTACCTCTTCATTAAATAGAAATAAAACTTTTTTAACCCTCAAACAAATACGGCAAAAGTTTATAATTTATTGAAAGTTTTTTGTTTTTTTATAAGTAGGACTCAATAAAAACTTTTTTAAATTTTCATATTATATTTTATTTTTCTGTCCATTTTGAATGTCAGTAAAATCTGCATATTCCACAGTTTCCAAAGTCTCATTCTACTCAATTCGAAAATTTTCAGAACTAAAATCGCTATTGTTAAACATAATTCAAAATAATGGAAAAGAATGTTTCTTTTTTAAAATAGATTTAATAAAAAACTTTTTCAATTATATATGTTTATAGAATATAAAAATTTTTAGCACATTTTTAAAAAATTTCGTAAAAATGTGCCTATATAGTTTTACTCTGCCCGTCTGTATGCCTACAAAAACTTTTACATCGTTTGAAAAAATAATAAAAAATTTTTAGGTACTGCAAAAAAAAAAACATTTCCTAGAAGAACTTTTTTCTGTAGAACCAACTGTTCTGCAGCTACAGTCCCCCAAAGTCGGAAAAGCTCTATTTTTAAGTTGTTATAACAAGAGTTTTATTAACTTTATTTTAAATCTGAAAACAAGTTGAAAATAGCTGTTTTCAAAAGCTTTATAAAAATATACCGCTCAAATGTAAAGGGTTGCCATACTGTACTAAAATTTACCGTTATGTGAAATTCAGTTTTTGTAAAATTTTTGATCCAAATATCTTCTAAGGAGAAGGAGGATCCTTAGAAATTAAGGGAGTTTGTAAAGAAATTTTTTTTGTCATAACCCGTGTTAAGGAGATGTAAGAATCCTCTCCAAATTATAAGAGTCCAAAGCCTGCAAGATTATATTTTAACGTATGTTACTCATTTTCCTTAAATTTAAAAGATGTCCTTAAAATTGAAAAAAGTGTCTCTTGGTTTTAACCATTTTTCCTGTGATAATTAATGGTTCTAAGGAAAAAGTTAAAATTTTAGAGGAAGTCACAATTTAATTTCTAAAACCTCAAAACTTTGGGTGGGAGGTATTGGGTTTAGATCCACGAGAATCACCATAGGAATCAAATAGGACTTAGTTACTAGCGTATATTTTTCGAAAGTTAAACTCAATATAAAACACAATATAATTTTGAAAATGTGCTTTTTTAAAAACCCTTGGTTTTTTTATCACTTATCATTATTTGTATTTGTGTATCGGAATACTTTTGTAACTTTGCAGGACATCAGATCAGCATTAAGTTTCTTTGTTTATATTTTTAAAATTTATTATATTGAAAATCATTGAAGTAACCAGCCGTTATTGAATTTTTATTTTCTTTTGTTTTGTTTTTATTTTTGTGCTATTTTTCTTTTGTAGAGAACTTGTGTGACAAGAGACCACTTTAAATATTAAAATTTTATATCAAAATGTTGTCTGAATTTTTTTTTTAGCCTTTAATATTTTGTTTAAATTAAAAATCAAATGAAAAACGAAACAGAAGTTATGAACAAGCTAATTTTTTTATAATTTCATAGTATAGAAAAAAAACAACAAACCAGTCAGTGCCGTCTGGCATAAAATTTATGTGACTTTAAAAATGTTAAAACAGATTTTTTAATAAATTAAAAAAAAATAAGAAAATGTCAAAGAAATTTTAATAAAAGACAAATCAAATTAGTTTTTTTAAATTTGTTAGTTGTTTGCTATGTCTTTAATACTTTAAGAGTTATTTATAGGATTTTAAGCCAATGAAACTATTTAATTTTAAGAAGTTTTTTCATCCAATTGTTTGATAGCCTTAAGAACTTTAAAAAAATTTGATTGAAAGATGTGTTTTAAAACCTATGGTGGGGAGTGGCAGAAAGAAACTGCCAAATCAAGATGATTATCATAGTTAAACTTTAACCACTAAATATTAAAAAAGATATTATTGAGCGAAATTATATTTGAGTGAAATTTGTATGAAAGAAATAGAAAACGATTAGTTTTCTTTTAATTTACCTCAAATTATTAAATTTTACAAATACCAGTATTTCGTTTAGAACATGCAGTTTTATTCAGTGTTAGAACAGTGATTGATTTTTAAAAACTAATTTTAATACTTGTTTTGATCTGTATAGAACATGTTAATATTTAAATATTAGAGTTTTTAATTGATTTATATTATTATATTCATTCTAGGAAAACCTATGTTCAATTGCACAAAGAGTCATTGCTAAGTTGCCGAGTTTAATTTTTTTTAAATACATTAATTAAGCATTTTGTTACCCTTTTCCTCACCACCTATTGGTAGAACAAAATGCGCGTTTTAATGAGGTTTCCTCATTAAACCTACTCTTCAATGTTACTTTAAAAGCCTAATTGATGAATATAAAAGTATTACAAAAGAACTTCCTTATAAACTTAATTTTCTGTGACTGTTCTAGTCACTAAGTCACAGGTTTGTTTCTGTTTGGGTCCTGATAAAATCTGAATTTTTAAATCCGCAGAATTAGTTGCTCGAGAAATTGCAGTACACAATAGGCCATTAGCAAAGCAAGGTTCTGAAAGAAAAAGGTCTACCTTTTAAAATGTTTGACTATGTTTAATAAATTAAAATAAAAAAAATCATAATCAAACCTTATTTCATAAATTTAAAAAAATATTAGGAATAATAATAAATTTTGATTGAAAATCCAGTACTGATGTGTAGAAGATATTAGAACTTTCATTCAAAATAAATGTTTTAAATACAAACTGAAAAAATCATGTTTCCCTTCTCTTCTTGTATAATTATTATATAGACTATTATATTCGTGTTTTTATTTGAAACAACTTGCTTAATTATTTAAAAGTAAGTTTTTAAATTTCGGAACTAATTTATGTGCTCAAATTTTTGTTCGATTGTCGGAATTATATTTAAAGTTATCTGGCATTCCAGAAATATATTTTTAACCGACATAATATTGCCACTTTGTGGACAAAGGGGAGGATTGGAATTTAAAAATAAAAACAGTTTTGCGTAAAAAATATATCCTAGACAAACTCTAAATATTTTCACTTCTAGTGCTGCTTTACCAATCTGATATATTGGAGGAGTTGCTGTATTTCGTTGACTTTTAAAAAAAACTGCTTCAGAAGCTTCATTTTAATTGTCTATAAGTGAAAATTAGCTTTCCTTATTTCCTTCGATTTTACTCTACGGACGTAAATTTGACAAGATATCGTTGGACTTTCAACTGGTTTTTATTTGATTTTATCATACTTCAAATTAAAAACCAGAATATGATTATCCATTTCAAGCCATTAAAAAATTGTATATAGGGCCGTTACAAAGTCATATTTGACTAAGCACTTGTTTCGCATTACCCATTATTTGCACTAAGCCATGAATTACTCAGCTATATATCTATTGATCAGTATTATTAAAAAGTTATTTGCCATCTATCGCTTTACACAAGAACTATTAAATATAAAACTTTATATTGCAAATTATACTAAAACATTTCAAGACCTATCAATCGAAATACCGGCACCTTATTGGTCAAACCGTAAATTAAAAAAAAAATATATATATTAATATAAAATTCATTGATGCGTAATATTTCACGTTCTTTACTTAATTTCAACTATGTTCAGAAGTACACTGGTACTTAATTACAAAATATAATTTTACTCTCCGTTCGTTTAAAACTGCAAAAAAAAAAATTAAATTAATTTAAACATTTTTGCACTCATATTTTTTATAAATTCTATGATTATTCAATTTTAAAATAAAACTAGAGATAAAACTTTAGATCTACTTATGTCTATTCGAAAGCTTCTGTAAAAGTACTCTTTTAAATTTTAATTCTGAATATATCTTCATTTTTTTTAACACCATTTTAAAAATTTTTGAGCTTAATAACATTTTACAAAATAAAATCAAGTAGTTTATCATTTTATTCATACCACATTCATTCCATAATTGAATTAGTTTCAATTTTTTAAAAATTAATAAGACCTTTTTCAAAACAAATATTTTAAATAAAACTTAAAAAATTAATTAAATTTTTTTTACACAAACTTATTAAACTTAAAAACTTAATTTGAATGATTGTGTTTCAATAAAAAAAAAATTAGTATAAAAAATTTAATTATTTTACAAAAAAACAAGTTTTTACTGAACTTTGGAACATAATAACTGACTGCAAATTCAAGTTTTTATAATTATATATTAATTAACCACTTCTATTATTTTACTTTAAAGTAACCAACTTTTGAAGAACTTTTAAAAGTCAGTAGAATTAATTAGACTTTAAATAAAGATTTAAATTTGTATCATCCGTTATCACAACAGCTTCTCCAAAGCACCCAATAACCACTGTACCTTCTACAAGTCCCTCATTTCTATCATTGGTTTTTCAGAGCACCTAAAAAGGAGCACCAAAGCACCTACGTTAAATATTTTTATTTTACAAACAAAATTCTCTAATTTGAAGTTTCCTATTTCCATTCTTATTTCACATTTGAATGAGATGCAATTTAAGATAATCTTAAAATCTCTACACAATCTGTATGAATGTATAAAAGAATTATATACATATATACGTTAATTGCATTGAAAAACAATTTCAAAATTGAGTTCAAAAGTTTTTTGTTTGTTGTTTGAAGAATTGAATAAAACTCAAAAAGTTTTCACCTTGTTTTTTGTAAGAACATCCGTTCTGATTTCCTGTTTTGATTTTCTTTTTGTCTTAAAAATAAATAAACTTTATTTATTTTAAAGTTAAACTAACATTTCATAATCTCAGATTTAGGTGTATTAAATGGCTCTTAAACTAACTATAGTAATTACACTAATAACTTTTCACAAAAAAACTAAATAAAATGTTATTAAATTAAAAAAAAAGTTTAATATATATAAGTTATTAAGAAAATTTATTTACTTTTTATCTTTTTTGGGGAAATTGTCACATTAACGAACCTATTTAAAATAATTGACTTATGAAGCACATGAAATTAAAACAGAACCTCATAAAAATTCTGATGGAAATCTGGAAAACGTCAAGCACTCTATTGGCCATAAGATTGGTAGATTTATTAGATATTTAAGCACTGGGTGAAACAGTGGTTAAAGTGCCCACCTTTCATGGGAAAGGCTCTTGTTCAAATCCCAGTGAAAGTGAAAAAACTTTTCTGGTTTTATAATTATTAAAACTAGTCAGTCTAAAGATTTAATATTTAAAGCACAATATAAATTTTATTTAGTAGTTAAGCCTACATAAATTTTTACAAAAAAACATTTTCAAAAATTTTTTTTTAAATAGGCTAATCACTGGAAGTGTTACCCTATATTCATTAAAATCAACATATACTAGATTATAATCATCATCATCTTTTAGCGTTACAACTCCTGGTGAGTTTTAGCCTTCTTCACTATCTTCCTCCATTCATCTCTGTTTCTCGCGGTGGTTTTCCAGTTTATTTCCCCTAGTTTTCTGGTATCGTCTTCAATGTTATTTTCCCATCTGCTTCTAGGCCTACCTCTTGCTCTGTTAAGCAATGGTCTAGCATTGTAAATTTTGTACTGTGCTCTATTTTCCGCCATTCTGATGACATGCCCCGCCCAACTTAATCTACTGGACTTTATATGTTTTACAATGTCCTCGTTCTCTGCTAGCGCATATAACTCTGAATTGTGCCTTCTACGGTATTCGCCGTTTTCATTTCGTATTGGACCATAAATAGTTCTAAATATCTTTCTTTCAAATATTCTTAACATTTCTTCTTCATTTCTATTCATGGTCCATGTTTCACTTCCATAAGTTGCTACTGGGCGTATGATGGTTTTGTATATTTGCAACTTTGCTCTTCTTGTTATTAGCTTGGATGTCATCAGCTTCTTATGAGAGTAGTAACATTTGTTTGCTGCCTGTATTCGGTCTTGTACGCAGGCTTGGCTACTGTTATTGTTTGTTAATATTATGCCAAGATATTTGTAGCTATTAACACCTTCAATTTCATCTTGTTCTATTTTTATATTTTGTGGAAGTCTTCTTTCTTCATTTCTTGACATTTTTAGGTATTTAGTTTTTGCCATATTTATATTTAAGCCTATTTTACGCGATTTTTCTGTGATTAATTTAAATATATCTGCCATTTTATTATAAGCTTTGGCAATAATCAAAATATCATCTGCGTACACTATAATCTGATACTCTCTCATGAATATATTACCTCCCAAATCCATGTTACCTATTGCATATTCCAGAAGCATATTAAAAATTTTTGCTGAAAGAGCGTCCCCTTGTCGTACACCGCTTGTACTAATAAATTCTTCTGATGTAGAGTCCTGTATTAATATCTTATTCGTGGAATTTTGCATTGTCATCATTATAAAACCAGTCAACTTCGTGGACACGCCCAGTTTCAGTAAGGTCTTCGGAATTTCTTTTCTGTTAATGCTATCGAATGCTTGCTTGAAGTCTATAAATATCATATGCAAATCTACATTATACTCGTAGCATTTCTCCATGATTTGTTTAACCAGAAATGCTTGATCTATTGTCGATCTGCCATTTCTAAAACCACACTGGTACTCTCCGACTTGCTCTTCATATATTGGTTTTACTCTCTCATATAAAACATTTGACATAACCTTATATGCACAATTTAGCAGCGTTATTCCCCTGTAATTTTCACAGTTTAACTTGTTCTCCTTCTTGTGTATGGGGCATATTAATCCTACACTCCATTTTTTAGGCATAACTTTATTGCTCCATATTTCAACTATTAATCTGTGAATTCTATCATGTAAAAATTCCCCGCCATTTTGTAATAATTCCGCTGTTATTTGGTCATCACCCGGGGCTTTATTACGCTTGAGTTTTTTTATTGCTTCACTAATTTCTTCTGCTGATGGTGGTATGTCTTTAGGTTCCACGTTGTACATTATGTCATTGTTAATTTCTGCACTTATATGGTTTATATTTAACAGATCTTTGAAATATTCGGACCATCTATTTAAAACCTCGTTTTCTTCTGACAATATTTTATTGTCTTTGTCTATGCAGGCTATTAACCTTGGTTGATAGCCTCTGGTTTCTTTCTTTATTTTTTCGTAAAACCGTTTTACATTGTTTTGATCTTGCTCATTCTGGATTTCAATTATTTTGTTTCTCATCATTAATTTCTTTTTCCTACGACAGATTTTTGTAGATATTCTTCTTTTTTCGATGTATTGCATTCTATTTGCTCTTGTGTTATTCTGTAATGTCTTTTCTCTAGCTTTATTCTTCTCTTCTATTGCTAGTACACATTCTTCATCAAACCATTCAGAATTTCTTTCAGGTCGCTTTCTTCCTATAACTTCTCTCGCTGCGGTAATTAAACTTTCTTCTATTTGCGACCATTTTCCATCTATAGTTTCATTTGTACCTTCTAGGGACTCTATTTTTGTTCTTATTGCACTTTGGTATTGTTCTTTTAAATCAGTTTCCTTAAACTTTTCATTATCCCATTTCACCCTTTTAACTCCACCCTTTTTTGCAATATTTGATATTCTTTGCCTTACTTTTGCAACAACAAGGAAATGATCGCTGTCGCAATTGGCTCCGCGGCATGTTGTGATGTTTATTATTGATGTTGCCCATCTTTTTGACACTAGTACATGGTCAATTTGATTTACTTCGTTTGTTCCCGGTATTCTCCATGTGCCTTTGTAAATATTTTTTCGTTCAAAGGCCGTACTTCTGACCCGCATATTTTGTTCGCACGCTAATTGACACAATCTTGCGCCATTATTGTTTGTAATATCGTGTAATGAGAATTTTCCTGCGATTTTATGTATATGTGCTTCTCTTCCAATCTTTGCGTTAAAGTCTCCCATGAGGACTATCGTGTCATAATTATTTATTCTTTCACATACATCTCCAAGATTTTCATAGAAAGCATCCTTTTCATTGTCATTTGCATTTTCAGTTGGTCCACATGCGTTTATAATTGTAATATTGTTAAATTTACCTTTTAATCTTATGTAACTTATTCTATCATTAACTGGTGTAAATCCTAATACTTTTTCTTCTATATTTTTACTAACTATAAAACCAGTGCCATACATGCCTGTTCTTGTATCGTTTCCACTGTAATAAAATGAGAATAGCCTTTTTCTGATTTTTCCTTTACCTTGCCATCTTATTTCTTGCAATGCTGCTACGTCAATTTTATACTTGAGGAGTTCTTGTGCAATTTCATACATTTTTCCTGGTTGTAACATTGTTTGTACGTTCCACGTTCCAAATCTTAAGTCATTTCCTTTATCCTTTTTACGTTGCCGGGTCAATTTACCATTAATTCCACCATTTATCCGAGGCTCTATTTGAGATTTCGAAGCACATTAAGTTTTCACGGGGAGAGGATGCTAGCCTTTCGCCCAACCCCCATCTTTGGAGGGCCGTTGGGTTTGAAGAGTTGCTTCAGAATTTGCCATATAATGCGTTGAAGTTCTCATAACTATGTCACGAGTTCAACTGCATTATATAGCATTTTCCTACTTCCTGAGACGCCCACATACATACATCGTGGCCATTCAGGTTACAACTCTTCTTCCCTCCTCCTTTCTCAACCGGGCTTGGGACCGGCTACGGCGGAGTTAGATTATAATAATTCTTAAATTAAATCCCGCATAAATATGCATCACGCTTTCATAAAATTTTACAAAAGATGTTAAGGAATATCTTTTTAAATAACCTAATCACTGGAATTGTTACCCTATATTCATTAAACTCAACATAAACTAGATTAAAATAATTCAAAAATTAAATTCCGCAAAAATTTTCTTGACAACATTATATAATTAAAAATCTTTTAATACTTTTATATTAAATATTTGTTCTGTTATGTAAATTTATTTTTGGAGAGTTTCTTGTAGACTTTTATATAACCAACATAAAATTTTATTAATATAATATTTAATTTACCCTTAATGGGTTTAACATGAAGAATAACATAGTTTCTTTTAATCATAAAATAAATTTATTTTAGAAATTTTATATTAGATATTATTTTAATATAATTTAAATAATGAAATCCTTATTTTTCTTTTAATTTCCATTAAAATTAAATTTAAATATTTTCATAAATAAATATTATTGAGTAACATATTTATTGGTTAGAGAATATTAATTCCCTGGCATAAAATTAAATAAATTCAAATATTTATTTTATATTCAAAATTAAATAAATAAATTTTCAAAATTTCTTAAGGAATTTTTCTTTTTAATTTAATGAAAATTTTAAAATAATTATTTATCAAAAATATGTAAACCAAAAAAAATTGTGCACTAGAGAAAAATTATAGAAATGTGTTGAAAATATGTGAAAGTGTTTAAGGTTCTTTATTATTTTTTATGGAATTTTACTTTAATTAAAATACATTTTTAAAATAATCTATACCAAAGATTGAATTTAAAATATTTAAAAAATTTTAAATCTCAAATAAATATACAAAGATCTTATTAAACTACGGTTTATTCTTATTCTTTCAATTACTAATGTTTGAAAAGATATTGTACTTTATGATTTTTAACATATCAAAAAAGTTAGAGAACACCTTCTGGGGGAAAAAAGATTTCATTTTTCTTTAATTAAATTTTAAAAATTATTGTACCACTAAGAGAATGTCGACGCCGTTCGAGCGCCGCAAAGTAAATATTTCTTGTTCCCAATTTTTTTGTAGCTGCTAGAGGTAAATTGTTAAAAACTTGGATTTCGTTGATAAACATTAATTAATCTTGTCATTATTTATTTGTTCGATTAGTTTTTGATAGTGTCATTTTTAAAATTTGATCACGTCGACATTGTCACCAAAAAATATTTATATTTGAGCTGTGTTACGCGCATGAAAGGAATGATATTGTCTGCGGCTTAATTTTTAAAAAATGTTAACCCATAGAAAAACTTTTTCAAAAGAGCTTGCAATATCCACGTATACCGGCATATCTGAAGCTCATAACTATTTGATTTATAACATTTCTAAGTTTATTGCCTTAAAAGTCAGATCACTCAATCAAAAGGCACCTTAGAATTGTGAAAAATAGATCTTGTTGAATCCATTCGTTATAGGCGAAGAACTGCTAAAAGTTTTTCAATGTACGGAACGCAACGTATGCGACATACAGCTTAGAAAAATGTTTGTAATATCCATCCCCCAAGCTTGCTTCCTTAATTCTTATCCCCAAAGCTAACCTATGCCTTCCTTTTTTATTACAATCGCATACCTTCTCTTTCACTTAAGAAGGTCTTATCTCAAAAGGAATTTTTTGAAATCCGAAACTTTCTTTCTACCCTTTGTCAAAACATCCAAATTCTACAGTAATCTGTTGACCTGCTTCTTTTATCTTCGCGCTGACCTGGTTTGCTCCTTCTTTCACGCAAATTCTTCTATTCGTGATTACCTTAGATTAAGGGTTTCATTTGTTATTTTTGATATGATTCTTTGACAATCTTAAAATTTTGGTATATTTGCTTAATATTCATAATTTGTAATTTTTTCTATCATCGATTCGGAATTCGTACATAATTTTATGTTAATTTATGTGTTTCCATTTTAAATTACAAATGTTTAAAATAACAATTTAATTAAAAATCTGTGAATATATTAAACTTTAATGAAAAATTTATCACAAACTAATATTTAAATATTCTTATGACAAAATTAAGTGATTATAAAATCTAAAGATGAGATTAAAATATAAATTTTATTTTTAACCTTTTGGTTTTCTAAAATTTTTCTTCTTTTTTTTCTGAAAATTGCACTCGGGAAAATTAAATTGTTTAAACAATTTTAATCCCCAAATAATGCATTTTAATTATTCACGTATTTCTTTTTACTCTTTTTACCATGATAAACTTTTTTACTTGAAAATTAAAAAAGATTTTTAAAAGTGGTTTTAAAATACGTGTCAAACTTTAATATTATTTTTAACTTCAACTTTATACGTGAAAAACATAAACTTAAGATTTTACACGAAGTTTAAAGTTTTAACCAAATGGATTTAGAGAAAATTTTCTTAAAACAATGAAAAGAAAAATTTTAAAATATTTTAAAAAGTTTTTTCTAACATACTAATTACATATTTACTTATCGAAAGTTGAATAATGTAATCGAATATTGTTCTGACATCAAACAAAGTAAATTCGCAGAACAAATTTGATTTCAATGCAACGTTAGAACACTTTTTAAAAACTGTAATAAACTTTATATTACGAATTTTGTTCAAAACATACTAATTAAGCTTATAATTAGTATGGAATATTTTATAAATAGTCTAACAATTAATATTCATTTATTAGTTTGAGGAGAATCATTTTATAAAGCAGCATAATTAAGATGTAGGAACTACCGTTATTTTGAAGAATAGAAATATGGATTCTTATGGAATTTGCCAGTTAAAATGTTTATTAGTTGTTAGGATTTAATAACCCTCTTCCATTTTCTTTATAAATTTTGAACATTTAAATTTTTATTTTTTATATATCAACGAATAATGTGAAGGCAACAATTGCCATAATAAAGCAACCATAAATTTGTTTGGACACTATTGTCTGGAACCTCGATTTATTTGGATTTATATGGGCAATAATTATACCATTTTAAAACTGTTGCACAACATAATAAATTAGTCATAGAAAGTCTTATTTCCTAAACAACACATTCAAGTTTTCATATCTGAAAATTTTTTCTTTTGAAACAAGTAGCAAAATAACAACAACAACAAATAACAAAAATGTCATAGCAAATCTCGATTTTTCAACCTTTTTTCTGCTCCACACAAGTTGGAGTTAAATGCTATTGCATTCTTAGTTTTGTTCCAATATTTCTCCGTCTAAGATGAAAAGTATCTGAACATCTAAAACAAGAAAGATCTATACAGCCATCAAAGTAGATGCTAGATGATAGTCTAAAAGAAAGGATAGCATGAGGCAACTAGATCCTAGACACTTTTTTGGTTCCACTGATTGTGTAAAGTTTTATTAACTTAAAAAATAGTCCAAAGCTCTATATTCCAAAACGAAAATTTATATTAAAAATAATTTATACAAAATTCAAAAACCCATTTTAATTAAAAATCTTCCATTTAATTTCCTAATACTTTCTAAAACAAAAGAATTATTGTAATAATCTAGCACTTTTTATACGCCCTTAAAATTTTCAATAGGTTTCTATATATGAAAACTGTTACAATTTAATCCTTTTACTTTTTATTACAAAACATAAAAAACCAAAACACTGTAATGTAATAATATAAGAGTTATATGGTCTATATTTTAATAAAATTTATAACATGACATTTTTATATAAACCCATCATTTAACAAAACTTTTAACATTCATTTAAGTAATAAAATAATTTTTTTTTTATTAGAAAAATGAAAATTTATCAACTTTTCATCAACATATAAATTTTCCAAGACATTTTCTTTCAACTTAACAAGTTTTCCCAATTCCATCCCAAAACCAATGAATCTATTTTTATTTAATAACCAACAAGCAACAATGTTAAAGGGTATTAATAACTATTAAAAAATTTTATAAATAAATTTCACCTGATGAATTTCCAAGTTAAAAATCGATTTTGATCACAAAACTTTTCTAATTTTATCACTTTTTTATTTTTAGTGTTGTTGTTGTTTCTTAATTTAAAAATCTTTTAATCAATTTTATGGTCTTTAAGAGACGATTTACTACCTCATTCACCATGTTATAACCTCACCTTCTATGTATTTAAAAACTGGCATCATATGCGAGGTATAAAACTTTGTATTACAAGTATTCCAAGATTATAAATTAAGTGAAAAAAAAACATTTGAAACCGATATAAGTCACATAATCAGAAATAGCCAATAAAATCACAATTTCTTTTTCAGTTTCATTAAATTGATTGAAAATTAAAATTAAATTTACCTATGAGGAAGAAAATAATATTAATGGGCCAATTGAATAAAACGGGAGGCGGGAGCACTTAAAACTTGAATTTCCAAACTGGATTTATCAATGAGTCCCACAAAGTCAAATGAGCATACACGGATATAAATCGGAGGATACTTAGAACTAGAATTACTGAACTGAACTCTTCAAAAAAATATAAACTTTGAAGAATACGCTTCAATATAAACCGGAGCATCCTTAGCACCTCTAGAGACCTCTAGATATTTGGATATAAATTGTAGAGAGTTACTAAACTGAACTTATTAATGGAAGCATATACGATATGGAGGGATATTTGGATTTTACTTTGAGGTAACTTAAGACCAGAATCGTCAAAATGGACTTATCAATGAAAAAATAAACTTTACACGAAAAGTATTCTTAAATATACAGAAGCATATTTCAAACTAGAATTTCCAGACTTGGTTTTAGCGTTGAAAACATAAGCTGAAGGAAGTACATTTGAATGTTTATCGGTACGACTTAGAACTAGAGTTCCCAAATTGAAACATTAAAACAGTAGCTCTGAGGAATAAGATATAAATCGAGGCTACTTAAGTCCAGGTTCACCAAACTCGACTTTTCAATCAGAAAAATGAGCTCTAAGGTATTTTTGGATATAAATTCGAGGAAACTTAAACTAGAATTCCCAAACTAGACTTTTCAACAAAAGCTCATCTTCTGTTCGTACCTCATTTTAGATTGCCTGCCATTTTTTTAACCCACATTTATATCCGTGTATGCTCATTTGACTTTGTGGGACTCATTGATAAATCCAGTTTGGAAATTCAAGTTTTAAGTGCTCCCGCCTCCCGCCTCCCGTTTTATTCAATTGGCCCATTAATATTATTTTCTTCCTCATAGGTAAATTTTCAATCAATTTAATGAAACTGAAAAAGAAATTGTGATTTTATTGGCTATTTCTGATTATGTGACTTATATCGGTTTCAAATGTTTTTTTTTCACTTAATTTATAATCTTGGAATACTTGTAATACAAAGTTTTATACCTCGCATATGATGCCAGTTTTTAAATACATAGAAGGTGAGGTTATAACATGGTGAATGAGGTAGTAGTATTTTTAAGAAATCATAAAAAAACGAAACCTTTATTTATAAAATAAATTTCGATTTTTACATATTCGAGAAATACTGAATGGCTTCAAAAACATTCTTTAAAAACCCTAAAACCCCTAAGAAAATTTAATAAAAAGGATTGTTTAGTAAAAATAATTAATAAAATTAAAATAGAACAATAAAATATATACTCTGAAGTACAACTTTTATTTATGAATCCCTTCACAACATAATCCTTACGTTCCATTATCAAGAGTAAACTACTTTTTACAACTCACAACTACTCCCAGCTACTCCAACCTTTCAGCAAGAGTAGAAGATAGTACATAATTAAAAATTTCCTGCAGATGACTTTAATTTAAAGCTTCCTTAAGTTACCATCTCACTATTACTATAATCTTACTATAATCATACTAGATTACAAAACCAGTGAGCAAAGTCATCGTCAATTCTTATTTTATGAATTGACTTGTATGAATAATTGATTAACAGAAAAGGATGATATAAAAGGCATTCATTCATAGTTCAAAAATGTTTCTGAAATAAACGGTGTAAAGCCCCATGGGAAATTTTTCATAAGTGAACCAATAAAAAGTGAACTGTATCTGGGTACATAAAAAAAATTTTAAAATGGATTACACTTTTTTATTCCCATTGCAAGGACTAAAAATTAATGGGTTTAATAAAATAAAATTAATTCAAACTATTATTTTATAAAATGTAGTTTAACTTCTTTCAAGTTTAAGGTAAATGCTTCAAATTATTAAAAAATTGTTGACAAATTTTGATCAATATTTAAAAAACTTTGTGTTTAAAGAAGGCAATTAAAAAAACAATGTTGAAAATTAACATGTAACATATAGCTTTAACATTCATAAAAACTGTTATAAATTTTGATGCTATAAATAGTTAAAAATATACATAAAGCTATTAGACGGAACTTTTAAGTTTAACAAAAATTCTCAACATTAAAGACTTCAATGAACATTTACGGCTGAATAAGTTATAAAGTTCCCAGAGGGATGAGCCCCTTAATGAGATTTAAAAAAAAAAAAACCATCGAATTCTTTTCGAAACTCATGTGTTAATATTTTTATATATGGCTATTTTTGAGAATAGGTTGGAGTAACGGTACTTCCTTAATTTCAACTCATGTTTCTCTTGGAAATGCAAAAGCCTTAATTTGATGCATCGATATTTAAAACTAGTGGGAGTTGAGAGTATTGAAGATTATATTTTATTTTCCTTTTAATGGATCAATCTGTAGGTGTCCTCAGCCCAGCTTAAACCGTTATTTTACTATTTTTCTCCAGTGCATACAACTTTACAGAATAATTTTCGAAACCTTTGCTTCATATTATGAGTTATAAATTCTTCTCGTTATATTTTCCAGGATGGCTGATGCCTTAGGTAATGAGGAAAAAATACTAAAATATTAAGTTTTGAAAGTCTTGTTTATAAATTACTTCCCTCTTGCAACCATACCTTGAAATATAGTTCATTGTTGCAATACCAACACCACAATGAAAAATATTAAAAATAATTGAAGCAAATTTTTTTAAATTCCATAATTCAAAAAATTTATTCATGTGTTAACATTTTGATAATATTTTGATGAAATTAAATTTTAATTTCGGTACCTTTGAATATAAATTTTGTAATGAAATTCTCATTGCGATGAATTAACAACAATGTTGTATACATACTTATTACGATAATCAACATTTTAAGTAAAAGTCTTTTAGAAATTTTAAATTCTTGAAAATTCAAAAATACTTTCATTTAATGGTAGTTATGTAGTTAGCTTTAAAAATAAATTTTACTATCCCATATAAACTCAAATTTTTACTACCAACCCGATCTCTGGTATTTTATTGAATTTATACTATCCGTATAGGAGCTAAATCATTCATCCATTTGAAGACATTCCTATAGAAACATTTTTCCTTTACTAAAACCTTAAAGTCCTTCTGTACCTCTACTCCATCTCTCATATTTCCCAAATAGCATGCAAGTTAATGTGTAATATAAAAGCATTTTTAATCTCAATAAAATTTAATTGTTTTTTACTCAGCAACAAGAAACAATTTGAAGACTATACATATACGAGTATGAAATTATTATGTTTTCACTTATCCAATGATGAGTGAAAAACTTTCACAAGTTGAGTAGAATTTAATATTTTTTATCACTTTTAAATTTTGTGATTTTCTTTTCATTTTAGAAAAATTAAAACCATTCTAAATTTTGTCTTAAACAATGAACAGCTTCAGATAAATAAAAACCACTGAGAAGAAAAACATCAATGCACAAATCATAAAGAAAATTTAAAATTTGTTTTTGCTCTGTTGGATTTTTATTGGAGTAAAATTAAAAATAAAATTTTGAAATGTGGTTAAATATAAATTTTTTTAATTCCATGTCCTCCATTTTCTTTATTTAAATTATTTTTTATTTCAATCATAACCAAGATTTTCTTAGCTGTAGTCACAAATAAACATGCAAAGTCTGCTTTAGAAAGAGAAAACGTCTGAGTCCAAATTTTGATATTGTTAGTGACGCAACTAAACGTTAGGATTTTCAGGCCCTTACTTTTCTCCAACCAACCGGATTTATCAACACATACTTGAGTTGACACCCCTAAGTAGAACTGATATACTTCAATAGTGATTTAAGCGGAGCTTTTCAACATATACTCATCTCTGTACTGCAAAATTAAGATAGCGTAACACTTCAGCTGTTACGTTCACTTTGCGATTCATAGACATTTATAATATTTATAATATTCTTTAAAAAAAAGCCTATTTCCATTTCTGAAAATTTCCTAAAGCGAGTGGAGATTCCATATTTACCAATTTCCATTCCACAAACTTCTGGTTCTAATCACCTCAACTAAATCCTGTTCAATTTCAAAAGAGTAGTGGGTTAGTTTGAGGCTTGTATAATTTTTCGAAATGACTTTCTATCTAATTACCAGAGGGTTCTCTGCTTTCCAATTGCTCACGTCAAAAATATATTGCACCGTATAGAATTTTGATAACTGCTTGACTGGCTTTTGACATTCTGAACTGTATTCACACAAACAAAAACTATGAGTTTAAATTGAACCTCGTTCACATACAGTAGAGCTTTTTAATAAATCGGCAACTCTGAAGTATAAGAACTCTTTTTATAAAAAGTTGCACCAGAAAATTGTTGATGTTTTTATCAACCCTTATGATTTAAAAACCTTGAGGAAAAAAGTCAGCTTATACCTTCTGGTCTTCCTATTTAACACTTGATGGACATTTATGTCTCATCGTTACTCTTCAGCCACTATACTGAGAAAGCCGGTTGGGTTCCCGTTATATTGGTTATGGCGGTAGCTTTTTTTAATGAGAATCTCACCCTACAGGGGTTTTAAATTCCAGTTGCCCTTAGAAGCTTTTTTCCTCCTTTAAAAAAACGGTATTTTTTTGAAGAAAAAAGTTAGATTCGAACTCAAGCCTATCAGTTTTATGCATTCAACCCAAGGGATCGACTGAGAATATTGAGTTACTTAAATTAAAAAAATTTTCATATTCTCTTCCATATACACACCTAAACTCACATTCCCAGCATATATGTCAATAAAAATAAACTATTCCAATTGTTTTGTTGCAAATCTATTGTTGCAACATTTTGAACAAGAAATTCATACTTATATTCAACATAACTGTAAAGCAAAATATTATTTTATAAAAATTCCAGGAACCACAAAAGAACAATAAAATTAGAAAGAGAAAATATTTTTTTGAAGATATTAAAATACCGTTATATGTCATATATAACAATGTTGCTATTTTAATAAATGGCATTTAAATGATAAATGGTTTTCTTCAATATACATTGATAAGACCAGAAGGTTGAAAATGTTTTAGTTGTATTTTTTAGTTGAATTATAACAGTAATTAATTGCATTAGAAAATTTTTTGGTTTTTCTTTTTTAATGCCATTTGAGAAAACTAAAAAAAATTAAAAAATATAATTTAGATTTTTTGTTAGAATTTATTTTAATTTCCTTAAAAAAAAAAAAGTTAAACTAAATTAGATGGAATGATTAATTATTATATACACACATACAGTTGTATTGTTATTAATTGCAGGAAACTATAAAATTTAGCTACTATGTACTATTAATTTTCAGAGAAAACCATATATTTTAACATTAATTAGTTTTCGGATTTCTTATTATTTAGAAAATTTTTTAGAAAATTGAAATCTTCCATTTAATGTAGTTAATAGTAGATTGGTTAAGGAAAGATTACTTATAAAACCACTACAAGAATAGTAATAGGTAATCATAATGGTAATGGTAATGAGTCATTACAATTAAATTCGATAAAAGTTTCTTTGTGTAAATAGCCCTTACAGCTTATCAGATATAAATTTCTATAGTGTCAAACCATGGATTTTTGTGATCTTATTTAACCTTCTTACCAAACCATGTGAATGCTGGGTCACCAGTTGAAAACTTCTGAGCTATGTTGAAAATCAGTAAAATATTTGAGACTCTTTTTAATGCAATCTATATATAAACCTTCTACGTGGATACCAACACTACCAACACTTTTTTTAAAAATGAAAACGATGATCCAAAGAACCTAGAGAAACTTTTAATTTTAGACCAAAGAGCATCGAGTCCACATTGAGATATAGAAAATTTTTTAGGAAATTTTTAAAGAAAATAAATTACATTTACTAACTTAGAAAATATAACAATGACATCTGACAGCTTGTCAAAGTAAACCGATGGGGCAAGAGATCAAAACAGAAAAGTGAAGACTAAGAAAACCATGAGAATGCATTGTAAGCAAAGCACTAGGAATATAACGGATATCCGCATGGGATGCTTCAAATCAAATCAAGGCGAAGAGGACAATACAATAGGAGAAGACTTTCCCAACAACACCTTGGAGCGAACAATAGCAGAAGAGCTGAACTCTTAGTTATAACAGTAGATATCCTCATCAGAGGCTTCAGATGAAATTTAGGAGAAGAAGACAATACAATAGGAGAAGACTACTCCAACAATATCTGGGAGGAAACAATAGCAGAAGAGCTCCATGGGTGAAAGTGAAGATGACTGCTCTTTGAAAATTCTGATTTAGGTGCCTTGTAAATATATCCAATGCTCTGAGAAAAAGTGGTAAGGAAAAACAACTTTTTACTTAATTAATGTATTCTATTCAAGCTTCCAGTACTAATCCATGTGAATGCTGGGTTACCAGTTCAAAACTTCAGAGCCATGTTGGAAAAAACACAAAAACAAAAGTTTATAATGTGCTTTTAAAATTAGTTTCGAACTCTTTTAAATTAACATTAGAAATCATAATAATTTAAAAACAATTTGAATTATTCAAATTCTAGAATAATCTTCGTTTTTATTTTTGAATTATTGAAATGACATTAAATAATCATTTATATTCTGTAGCTACTTTAAAACTTTTATTAATCATATATTATTCAGATCTCCGGAATATTTCTAATATATGAACAAAAAAAATATTGAAAACTTTTTATCTTAAGAATACTTTCGCGAAAATATAACATACATATTATGATTTACATAGATATATATTTAAAAGGTAATAAAATATGTTATGACGTTTGTCATATACTCGTAGTTCGTACATCATTAATAACTTTTTATAACATTTATTTTTTTTTTTTTTTAGATTTTATTTTCAAGGAAGAAAATGAATTATGATAAAACTTTCCAATAAAATTTATAATAAAAAATTAGAAAAGAAAAAAGATAGTATTGAGGAAATAATAAAACAAAAAAAAACTTATACTTTTTTTATTAGGGAAACCACCAAATAGCATTAAACTTTTCTCCACACATTTTCGAACATATATAAATTTCATCAAAGCTTTTTATTGAATCAATAAATTTTTATGGTCCAAATTACATTGAAAACCTTTGATTGAAACAAATTGAGTCGCTCCTGTTATTATACATTAGCTGAAAAGAACTTTTCCTAAGAGTTCTACTGTTTTCGTAGACTGGTAAAGAAGAAATGATTCTTTATTTATCTTACTTACTGGCTAGACGAAGGCGATCTGGTAATCTTAAAGTTTTACTTCTTTAAAGGTTATAGGGAATTCACCAAGTCTATTTTGACTAGGCTTCAGTTTCTTTAACCGTTATATTCACTAAGTTATTGATTACACGGTTGTTGCTATTTTATAAGATTATGAATACACAAATGTTTGTTATGTGAGCCATCTATTATTCTACACAAGATTATTTATATATTTATATTAAATCTTATCTTATATTACGATTTAATTATACAATTTTACAATATTTTTTAATTGGATATGATCTAACCGAGGTTTGAACCCGAGACATTCCTCATAAAAGGCGGCGTCTTCACCATTACACCATTGGTCAAATAATACGAATTTTGTACTCCTTCAGACGAGTAATCAATGGATTATTGAAAAATAATGATTGACAAAACAGGAGCTTCTTTGAATAACTTAATGAATCTATATTCTATATATTAGTGGATTTTTACCATTCTTCTCTCGACTTTAACCATAATTTGTTCTATTATATGCGCTGAATCCTATAAGCTATGCGTTTGAAGGCATAGCGAAACCAAAAATGTACAAGGGGTATCTGCATGGATAAGTCATTTGCAATATAATCTCCCTTTACCTATCTAATTTACACCTCCTCTCATAAAGAGGCTACCTCGAAGACAAATAAAATCTTTGGGAAGCAAATTGTGTAAAATCATGAACCCTTTCTACAACCCTCACAAATTGTCATAAAAGTCACAATATTCAAATACTATATTAAGGATTTCAATTAGCTGCACCAAATAAGAGTTTTGGCCTTACTAATGAATTATTTTAATTTATTAGTGCATGTGAATTCCCAAAATCACTTTCATCCCAAAAATCTTAATTTTGTTTTATGGTTATCATTTATGTCAAAACCTACGTTGAAGTCTGGGACAACAATTTCAATAAAATAGAAAATTCCTCAAAAATTACACGATATCCAGTACATACTTAGAAGCAACGGAATGTGTAGAATGCGGAAGTCAATTTTGAAAAAAATAACTAAAGGACAAACAAACAAGGGTATACTATTTACAAATTTACATAAACACAGGACTCTACTGGAATAAATGATTACTCTTTAAAGGCTGTTAATGTCTTGAATTATTTCTAAACTTAAATAAAAGACAAGGTAAAAGTTTTTTGTTACCTAATGTGGAAAAAATGTTTTATTTTTTCACATCACTTTATTTTTTTTTTATAACAGATGTTTGTGGTTTTGACACTTTCTTAATTTTAATTTTTTATTGTTTGTTTTTATTGTAAAAATAAATTTAAAAAAAAAATTTTTAAGAAAAATTAAAAATAAATTTTTTAAATTTAAAAAAAGAAAAGTTAAAAGTTTTATTTTATTTTAGTTAACAAATTTAAGTAGAAAATTTCTATAATTAATTTTAAGAAAAAAATTTATATAATAAAATTTATTTAATCTATCTAAGAGTATATTTTAGTTTTAAACTTAAAATCATATAAAATGCATATAAATGGTTATATAATTTATATTTATGGCTGAGAAGTACTTAGAGATTTTTTATAAATTTAATGGAATCAAAACAAAGCTCCAGGTCTCATTAAGAAGAAAAATAACAGTTTGGAACTTTTTGATCTTTTAATAAATTTCCTAAACACAAGAAGAACATTAAAAAACTACAAACAATCAAGACAAATATGAAACCATATTCCATCAATGGCTTTCCCTTAAATTCATAATGCTAAATTCAAGAAACGCTATACATATTAACAACTTTCTTCTCCCATCAAATTTTCATATCTTTATACCCGTGCATACGTATATGACATCGGGTATATTAAAATTGCTCCTCCGTTTGTAACGCATCGATCTAGCCGAGCTAGATATAGTGTCAAGGGTACGTATCGGCTCAGAATCGAAAAATTAGTCGATCTAGCTATGTGTGTCTGTCCGTCCGTCTGTGTGTCAGCACGATAACTCAAAAACTAAAAGAGCTACAATTTTGAAATTTTCACAAAATATTTTTCAATCAATTTCTAGGTATTTTTTTTGGTTAAGAAATTATATGAATTTTGTTTTTTTGTTTTTTTTTTTTTTTTGTTTTGTTTTGTTTTTTTTTTTTTTGTAGATAACGATTTCGAGTTACGATTTCATATGATTTAAATGATGCGTAGTTTATTTAAAATAAGCAAAAAAGAACACAAAGATTTTTTTTAAGTAAATGGCTTATTGATAGTGATAGATAAAATCATTATGAATATGATGATTATTATCTATCATGATGATCATTATATGAATATGATCATATGAAGCTTATTTTGCTTAAGTTTAATATATTGGTAAATTAAAAATTTATTATAAGAGATTGAATTAAAAAATTAGAGCTGGAGTTTTGAAATTCACACAAAACATTTTTGGTTAAAACCAGACCAAGGTTTCGGGGAGCTGCCACACAACTTATTTAAACCAATATGAATTTCTTAAAAAGTAATTATACCAGAAAGATGAAAATTACACACGGTTAGTTTTAAAATGAATCAAGAACTTATATGAAGTTTCAAAATGTTACGACTTCATTTCGGGGAGCTGCCATACAACTTCTTTGCACCAATATGAATTTCTTGGAAACTGATTATACTACGAGGATGAAAATTACACAATGTTAGTTATATATTGAATCGAGCACTTATATGAAGTTTCAAAATTTTAAGGCCCTATTTTCGGGGGGCTGCCATACAAAGTTGTCAATTCGATAACTCTGAATCTAATGAAGCTACGAGGTTAAAATCAAAACTGGGCAGATAAAGTAATAGAGCAAGTTAGTTGGCAACGTTGGACATCACTCAGACCAACTTTTAGGGTGGGCTATTTTTTTTTCTTTTTGTTTTTAAGCAAAAATTATGGTATAATAAGTTAAATTTTTTTTTAACTAGGTACCTATTTTACATTCTTATATTTTTTTTGGAATATTTATAATAGCATAGGGGAAATAAATAACGGTTAGTGGGTATGCACGGGTATCTAAAAGTTGACAAGGGCAACTATAATCTTCCTCGTTTTGTTTCATATTTTCCATATCTTCATGTCCTCATCCTCGAAACCAAACTACCCTAAGCAACATCGCACATTTGCAATTGATGGCTTTCAAAGCTTTCCAAAGTCTCTCGTTAAAAACCGCAGTATTCTCAATATGGTACGGATTCTAGTTCCGCTGAAGGTTAAAATAGGGATTTTAATGGTACAAGTTTGATTTTGAATTAAATTTTCAATGTAAATGTACTGTTGAGATTTCCAAATAGGAATTAAGTAATATGTAATTTTTGGAAAAGCGATAGTGACTTAGAATTTTTCAAGGAATTCCACTGCCTGCCTCAAAGAAATTAAAACCAAATGTAATTTTAAAATTAAAATATTTGTTTAAGATTTCCTTTCATTAGGACAAATTAATTTTTAAGATTCATAAGGACAAATCAATTAGAACTTTCATACCACAAATTTAAAGACCCAAAACGACAAGGTTTTGCTAATATCGAATTCGAAAGCATTCCAAAGCTTTATTATCAATGAAAAGATCAAAGAGCATTCAACAGGAAACTTCTATTAAAAACCAATAGTAGGTGTAAGACTTACTTGCCTATTACATTTTATTCAAATACATTATTAATACCCAACTTAAAATAACTACTAATTACTTTAATGTTTTTTTAATTAAAATCCAAAATTATTTTATAGTTTTTATATACCTACACTTTATTTTCACTTATAGTTAAGTCAAGTGTATTATAATACTAGGCCAATAGGTTAATTTACCTTTCCTTAGACTTAATATGTATATATATATATACCTATACATTCAAAAAAGGAAAAACTTTTTCCATTAAAAGAACAAAACAATTAGTGCAAGTATAAAAAGTATTCATTTGGTTTTTTTTTTGTACGAGTACTTTTTTTTATAATAACGAATATTTTAAAGTAATTATATTAAATTTTTAAAAACTTAGAGTATTTTTTATTATAATAATCTTTATTTTTATTTTTTTTTTATTATTTGTTTTTTTTTTTTTTTTTGAATAGTTGATAGAATTCTGCAGTACCTCCTACAGTTTTCCTTTCAACACTATTGAATTACTTTATATTTTTAGTAGTTAGTTTCTGTACTCTTTGAAAATTCTTCAACTCTTTGTATTAAAGTAAAAACTTATTCTAGTGTTGACTTTCATTGAAATATTTATGTATACATATAATGTATGTATATAACTTTTTTTTTTTTTACTTTTTTTTATAATATAAAAGGAAAAGAACTTTTAAAATCATGAAAAAAAAAAGTTTTTCTATTTTATAATTACGCCAGCGGAAAATCATATTTCCGCTGAAAATCTCTCTATCTTTTTCTTTTTCTATTTTTTTTTTATTTTTATTTTTTTTATTTTTTTTTTTTTTTTGTGAAAGAATGAGATAGTGAATATTATTAAAAGAATATTAATATGTTTAAGTGTATTAGTATATAAGGCAGGGTTAAGGATAACTTGAAATATCCTTTTATATAAAATTTCCACTTTATAATTATTTGATAGAAAATGGAAAAGTTTTTTTTTTGTAATAAGCGAAGACTTAACTTACCATAAAGAGTTACTTTATTTTCATTTCCTTTTTTATTTTCAAAATTTCTTTGTCTACAAAGAAAGAAAACTTTTAATATTACTATCTCTTTCTTTACATTTCTTTTCCTTTTCTTTTTGGTTTAACAAAATATTTTAATTTAATTTAATTTATATAATATAATATTTTGTCATTTTAATAACTTAGGTGAATATTCCATGATGATCATTCTATAATACTACTGCTTATATGCTAAGTCTTTGCTGTTGTGTTATCCTTCGTCTTGTGTTGTCCTTGAAAAGAAAATTTTTTGAAGGAAATATTATAATATAAAAGGAATATAAAACTATTTGTAAGTTTTTTGAAGGAAACTTTTCTAATGAAATTTAATTAAGCGAAGGAAATAATGGAACTTGATTGTTTTAAATGTAGATAAGTTTATACAAAATTCGAAAACTGTAGTTATTTAATTTAAATTTTTTTTTTGAAAAATTTCGAAGAAATCAATTATTTTTTTGCATCTATGTATACTTTTATAATTTCATTATGCATTTTATCAAGATTATCAGTGGTGTAGAAGATTAAGGATCTGGTTTATTAAACAAAGGAAGTGCGCATTCGATTACCATAAGAGTCAAGCTATTTAGGGCAGTATTTAGTATAGCTTGCAGTATTTATTTAAAATTTATACAATTAGAAAATATAATATTTAATTTTAATTATTAAATAATTATTTGAATACTAGGAAAACTCTTGGGCAATTGCAGAAAGAATCATTGTAAAATCGCTGAGTTTTATTTTATTTTAAATGCATTAATTTTGCATTTTGTTGCCCTTTTTTCTCACCACTTAGTTGAAGGACAAAAGACACTTTTTTTTAAAGAGGTTTCCTCAACAAGCAGTGATGAATATAAATGTGTTACAAGAGAACTTCCTTATAATCCGCAGAATTAGTTGATGTAGAAATTGCAGTATACAATTGCACATGAACAGAGCAAAGTGTTGAAAGAAAAAGTAATGAAACCTTTTAAAATGTTTGACCTTGTTCAAAAAATTAAAATAATTTAATTCGCAAATACTCTTGTACTAATAATTAAAATTGGTTTTTCTTCAATCAATAATATTTTAAAAAAAAAAAACCAATTAAATGCTATCAATCGAATTATGAAATATCAATGAATAAATATAGATGAAAATAAAATTTCCTTAAATTTTAAAAATATCCTTAAAAAGTCTTAAAATTCCCTTCTTGTGTAATTATTATATAGATTTAAAATATTATGTTTTAATTTTAATCTATTTCTAACATTAGGTATTTATTGTATTGAAACAACAATATCATCATGTATTTTTCAAATTTTACCGCCAGGTGTGTTTTGCTTTATGGATAAATGTTGTTTACACAGCATGTTGTCAGTATAAAACTGTCATCGGGATTTAAAATCATCTATATTTTTAAAAGTCTAAGCTAATATAAATGTAAGTCAGTTAATTATAAAATTCTTTGTATATAGAGGATTTTATGATAATGTAAATTTAAAATCATAATCTAACTTAGTCTACTTTAAAATACTTAACCTAGTTTTAACAATTTGTATTTAGCACTTACTGCCAATTAGAGGTGTTTTCTAATTTGACCGGTATCAGCTTATTGTATTTAAGATTTTTCCCATTTAATTTCTTAGATTATATTTTATGACCTTACATGTAGTCGGTCTACTATAATGAAATAGTATAAGGACATGGTTTTGTAAATAACCATTCTTGTCTAAGAAGATGAAATGCTCAGGGGTTATGAAACCCGTAAGCAAAGTCTTCTTGATGTACTCTTTATTTTTGTAAAATATATGTGAAATCAAACCATTTTCTGAAATATTTTATGCTCTATCATAATGATTTCTAATAAATTTTAAACTAAAATTTTTTCCTTCCTTGTACAAGTATGTATTTTATAAGAGTAAAATGCTTGTAATCAGGCTTTCTATTTATTATATTGGTAAAAAATTTTATACACTTTCTTTCGAATTTTCTTAATGTTTCATTAAAGCTAATAAGCACACATCATATTGGTGCATCATATACAAAGGTAATGACGCTATTCTTTCCATTTTGTAATTTTATTCATATGAAAATTGCATACCTCAAGGCTGATGACATAATACCAATCTTCTTAATTTGTAAAAAACACTAATAAACAATTTTATCATTAATTATAATTGTTAGTTAATCAAATCAATTTATAATAAATTAAAAGATAAAATATTACTTAATTTTATGAATTTTTTGGAAAACTTAAGATTTTTAACTGTAAATAGTAATTGTAAAAAAGTTGACTTCAAATATCTTTGATTCAGTTCTAAAATCAAGTTAGGGTATAAAATTGGTAAAAAAAATATTAACTAATATAAAAATAATATAGCATTACTACCAAAGGTCACTTTATTCGAAGGTTATGTAGACAAACTTATACTCAAAAAAAATATTTTAAAACTTAATTGCAAACTAAATTGGTATCATATGCACTTAAACAATTAAAAATAGTTTTGAATAACTTAGAATAAATGTTATACTGAATGTTATTTCCAAGAAATAAACATAAAGTTTTTAATTAAATCATATTTTTTTTGGTTTATTATTTTATCAAAATATATTTCTTTATCTATTGGTAACTAAAATTTCTTTTAAAATAATTAATTATATTCCAGAACTATACAGAATAATTAGTAAGAATTTTATAAAATTAATACCTTTTCCCCCAAATATTCTTGAAAAAAACTTTTTACATAAATATTTTTTAATTTTCTTTAAAAATTAAAAATATATATACATATATATATATTATACCAATAATAACTATTTTACATATGTAAAACAAAAGTCTATTCATTCAATATAAGTATAACATTGTTTGTAATAAATGTTTTACAATCATTTTATTCAAACAAAGTTACAAAAGAATTGTACACACGTTCTACCATAAAAAACAAAAGCAATTTTTTGTTACCATTTTATTTTTAGTTTTCAAAAACTTGCACAATAAAATGTTAAAAAAATTTAAAATTAAAAAAACAACACTAGGTTCCCTATTCTTTTTGCTCATCTCTCTATTACATTTGTTCTTTGCCTTTCATTCTTTTATTTAAAAAAACGTTTTACATCCAAAATTTCGTATGTTTTGCATACGAATTCTTTATACAAAGTTTAGTTAAAAGTTTTTAAAAATTTTTGAATTTGTTTTTTTTTTAATTCATTCATGTGCACACACTCGTATGTATTTGAAAAGTTTTATATTTTATTTTCAGACTTTAAATGCAGTTATTCTCTTAAATTAAAAAAAAAAAAAAAAATATTAAAAACGAGAAAAGGTGTAGTAGAGTAGACTGTGTCAACTCTGGGATACTGTATGACCGTAATATAGACATTATATAATCCGATTAATTCCTTTTGGCAAAATGTTAAATACACAACTGATTGGGCTTTCAGTTATGATAAAGAAAATTTAAGTTGAAAGTCAGCTCTTCAAACCTCTTTCAGTACACTGACCATATATTATTCAAACGTTAGCCATTCAAGTTAACTATACTATTAACTTAGAGTAATATACTGAAGTTGTATGACAGCTCCTCAAACCGATTGCAATAAAACAACCAAATTTTGCACAAACTACATGGTCATAAAGCTATACTACTTTTGGCAAAATTCAAATTACCATCTTTACCAAGTTTAAGTTATTTTCATACAAAACAGTGGATGAAAACAACCAAGGGTTTTTAAAAAGGCACATTTTCAAAATTATATTGTGTTTCATACTGAGTTTATAAAAATATAGCTCCGTAAAATAAAAATATATACTGTAGCTCCATAACGGGTGGGGCTACAGAAAAAAGTTTTAGCATTAAATAATGTTTATTGCAATACCAACCCGTTGCTAACATTTCTTAGTTAGCCTTAGGTAAAAAGGGATGGACGGACGGGCAGAGTGAAACTATATAGGCACATCTTTTTGAAAATTTTGAAAAATGTGCTAAAAAGAAGTTGTATGGCGGCTACTCGAAATCGTGGAGCAAACTGGCTGGATTTCAATAGCAATAACGACTATTGAATAAAACGGAACTTTTTTAAAAGCGTCCACATCGAATGGACCCACATAGCTAGATTGATTTAATTAATCCGATCCATACCTTTGAACTCCGCGCCTCTCCCTTCCTCCTTCTCTGCGTCACAAACTTAATGGCAAATTTAGTATACCCTTTTGACATTATAGCTATACGGGTATAAACACATGTACTAAAACAAAAAATGCACCTTAAAAACATACATGTATATGTGTCAAATTTAAAGTTAAAATTTTAAAGGTTTTTACATTAAGTTTTCAAAATATTTTTTTACAGAATTTCCTTTCCATTCACATATAAAACGTTAATCAATTTAATTTTTGTAGATAACAACAGAAAGTATCTTTAGTTTGTTTAGTTCTACATGGGTAAATACTTGCTCTTGACAGAAAATTTTAAAACAAAGCAAACAAATTTTTAGGTATTTAATAGTTTTTTGGACGTTTATAACTAATATTATTACAATTTATTTCTGCGTTTTTATTCTTAGACAAGCTGTATTGGTAAGAGAGATTGAGTTCGGGGAATTAAATTCAATTCAGACATTATCGTTGAAAAATATCTGAAGGTCATTTATAGTGTCTTAACTTTCATAATTTAAAGATTTGTTGGGAAAGGATACTTTCTCAACAATCAAGTTTGAAGTTACAACAACACATTTTTTAAGAAGTATTGAACATTCACCTAATCATTTAGGCTATGTTTCGGTCCTTTAGTCGTTAAATTCACAACTACGCCAACCACTACGCCGTTGATTACTCGGCTGTAGCTATTGTATAAAATTATGAATACATCAAATGTTATTTTTCTGCGCCATATATTATCTTACACAATTGTTATTTATATATTTATATTAAATCTTATCTTATATTACCATATTAACTATTACGATTATATTTTTTTATTATATATGATCTGACCGATATATATATGATATGATCACTACGCCATTGGTCAGCTAAAATAATCTTAAAAATCTTTAATCTCTTGCCCTCCAACGTTGTTTTATTTTGCAGCAACATGCAACAGATCTTGGAAACCCATTGACAATGTCTACCATTCAGTAATTGGTTATTGCTATAGATTTTGATTTCATGAATTTTGAAACATATGCAATATGCGAACGTCAATTGATTGTAAAATAAAAAAACTCAGGTTTTTATTCCGTTTTTCTTCACTGGCAAATTTAACCTAAATTAAATACCAACTCTAACTTTCAAATAAATTGCAGTATTATTCTACTATTTTAGTCTTTTGCAGCCCTATATGCTATCAGTTATAACTTCATCATTGGAAACGAATCCAAGGTAACCTACCTCAAACCTCCAGAAAATTTAAAAATATCTGAACACTAAGAAATAAAAATTGCTATGAATACCCCAGAAATTGCGGAATCAAGTGAATTATATCGCACGTGTATTATATTTAAACTTTGTATTGTAAATAATATCACCTTGTGTTATTTGATTATAAATATTGAATTTTTTAACTTTTATTTTTAAGTGAAACTTTGAAAACTGTCAAAAATATTTTATTTTAAAATGTCACTTTTACAAACAGATCCGAACGAATTTCTTTTACCGTATTAAAACTTTTAAGTTTAAATTAATCTATGTTAACTTAAAAGAAAAGTTTAAAGTATTTTTGTCTAGACTTAAAAAAACAAAATTATAAGTTTGGAAGTTCTAAGTTAAATTTAAAGTTTTTAATTGAAATTAAAGTTGAATGCGAGAATGTGTGTTAAATTTAATAAAGAACTAAAAAGTTTGCCATTTTCCAATTATTAAATAAATAATTAAAATTAAGTCTATGATGTCAATCGATATATCAACCCAAAAACCCTGTATTTTACACTAAAATGCTTAATTACACCTTTTATATATTTTAACATGTTTTCTACTATACCGTAGCACCTTATCCATTAGATTTTGAAACAGACTTTGTCTTTAAGTAGTCCTAAATGCCAAGCTTAATAAACCCAAATATGTTTTATTGAAACTATACATCACGCAATCCGACCGGTGGTGTAAAGGTTAGGACGTCGGCCTTTCAATCGAAGGGTCTCGGATACAAACCCAAGTCAGATCATATCTAATAAAATAATATATTTTATAATTTATATCATAATAGCTTATTATTTTTTAAAAATATATGCCTGCCGCACCTGAAAAGGAAAGGCTGAATCACTCACTTATCACATTGTATATGGTAGGGAATCGTTCTTAAATATATAAATAAACATCAGCCAGTTCAACTTTACTATTTGACAGCAACGTAAATGTGAAATAATTCCCTTTTACCTCCAGAATTCTATTTTTTATATTTCATCTGTTGGGTGAACCACAGAATTTATATATCTACTAATACAGGATAAAAATCCTTTTTATTATTAATATCATCCTTAATTTTAACTAAAAGAAATCCACCTTTTTTATGTTTTGTTTTTTTTTTTAATTTTAAGAAAAATTCTTAAAGATAAAATTCAGTTGGGGTTACATATAAATACCATAATATTTTGCAAATCCAGCATATTACAATTACAAGAATAAATTGTTTTTGTTGTTTTTTATCATTTTTTGTGTTTTCTTAAAAAATGAAAAAATAAAGAAAAAAATTTAAGAATTTGCATAGAATTGAAGAGATGGAAAATATTTTTTGAAAGATTTTAGTTTTCTAACAAGAAAAATACATCATAATAAATAGAGCTATTGTATAAACAGTCTTACAGATAGATTAAATTATATATTCAAATTGAATTATATTTAAATTATTGTACCACTAGAGGTCGACGATAAGTTACACTCAACCATATATATACAATATATTGTTGATCAAATCAGTAATTAGTAATGACTGAGTTACACAAAGGGGAGATTAATATCCATTCATTCGAAAGGCCTGGCTTCTCGACTCAGATACCATTCACTAATTGACTCAAATTAATGACATAACTAATAATTAATTGTTATATATCTTTTTTATATGTTTTGCCAAAAAAGAATTACATAACCTAATTTTTAATGTTTAAATTTATATTTCGATAATTTTTCAATTCAAAGTTAAAATTTTATTTTATTTGTATCCATAAAAATTTGTTATGCATAAAATTTTTGTGTAGAAAATACACTTTTTTTTGTATATAGTAACAACATTATAGGAAAAAGTGTTTAGAAAACATCTTTTTTGCCATGGATTATGGTTACTCTCTCAATATTTTTTTACGTATTATGGATGACTCTTCACGTATTATGGACGACTCTCGCAGTATTTTCTCGTTTTTTCTTTCTAACAAAAATAAGGTGACATCGTGAATGTCGTAAAAAAACTTTAAACTTGATACAATGTGAAAATAACACAATGTAAAATTTTTTAACACATTGTGTTGAAAAAACAATGTATTTCGCTTACAAGTCCGATTGCGTCAAAATGAAATGTCAAAAATTTTAATTTTTTCTACAGAAACAATCATCATTCAAATTGAAACTTCAAAATTCAAATAACTTTTAATTTTTTTATTTGTGTATCCAAAAAAATTTCGACACTCAATTCAACAACTCGCGTCGAGAAAATGGGTCGCTAATACAATATAAAATGAATTTACCATCATGAGACAATGTAAAATTTTTGAAGTTTACATTTACCATCATGCGATATTGTATTCACGACGTCGCAAACACATTTACGATGTCAAGGATAGTACTTTTGTATCTTCTGCCTATGCTCTAAATTTTGCCCAGGAAATTGTTCTAATGAAAATTAGCCTTACAAATAAAAACTCTCAGATATAGAAGTAACCTGTAACTCGATATAAAATTATTACAATATATAACAAATAGAATTATTCAATTGTAAATCTAAAACGACGAGTTCGAAAATTGAAAAACAAAATTACTAAAAAGGGAAATAAATGCCAACTCAAAGGTGTTGAAAAGAAACCTTCACTTTAAACATGTATAAATCAACTAAAATTATTGAGATAGGTTTTTCTTTTAATTCTGTTTCCTTTACATTCTTTTGTGTATTTTTTAACTCAGTCTCTTTTAATTCTAAACAAATTAAACTCTGTTTAAAACCTTATCCTTATTTAAAGAAGCCAGTATGTAATTTTGTTGCTGATGTGAATTGTAGTATTTGGTTGTAAACTATTTTTTATTTGTTTCGATTTAAAAATGCCTTTAATTTTGTCAGTCAATTCCTTATGCTATCACAACAATTAGGACAATTCTAAAATGTTTCTGTCAACATTCAAAACAATCTAGATTGCTCGGATGGGTTAGTTCAGCCTTGTAAAGCAAAGCCTAATAGCATATGTATGTATATCTATGGATATCAGATGAAATCACCAACTCTTTTTAATCTTAATTTATAATTCTTGTTTTAATTGGAAAGATAACAAACCAAGGTTAAAGTGGTCTTTCGGACAACTTCTTTGACCAACGAAACCAGCCTCTTAAACCAAGCAAAAAATCAAACATTTTTAAAAACTATGGAAAATATACTTAGAAAACAATTTTTTATGTTCCTCACTTAAAAATACAATAATGCAACAATAGTCAAACATTTGCCAAAGTTCATTTCCTCTTTTTCAAGAGACGAAAAAATGCAATAAATTTCTTTAAACATTTCATATTAATTCCTGGAACGTTTTATATACAATAATTTTGATTTCATCATACTTTTGAATATTTTGGATCTACACAAAAAAAAACAAAGATTTATGAATATTTATTAGTCATATGAATCCCAAGAAAACAATTTTTTATCTATGCAATAAAATTTTAAAAACTATTGTACTTATAATTTGAAATATTTTCATCTCATTGTAATTTGTTTGTTTACAAGTTCTATTGTTCCTGACTCTTCTGTACATTTGTTTATCCTTTTTTTTTACATTTACCTGAAAATTGAAGTGAAAAATTAAAGATAATTATTAAATTCATAAAAATTTCAATCTTCATTTCCACAAAAAAAATCATCTGCTAATGCAAGTAAAATGCAAATTATTTAAAGAATTTTGTTTTTATAAAAACTACTGACTACTAAAAAAACATTTTTCCAGTTGGTTCTATGTGAATAAAGTACCAAATTTGCATCTTGTTTTCATTGTCGTACAGCATCTTGTTATTCTAGTGATTTTTCATTTTCAATGAGATGCAAATTAGAAGTTTTTTGAGGAAATTTTTAAATATATATACTAAAAACAATTGCATGTTGCAACTAATTAGTTTAGTACAAAAGTGGATAGCATCTTGGTAAATAAAAGTAGAAGAAACAATTAGCTGTTGTATGATACACAAATTTAAAAATTCTTTCTTGGATTTAAAACTATTTAGACAAGTGTTAAGTTCGTTCAATTTAATGGAAGCTCATTAAAAGAACATTTAAAATTTGATAATCTAACGAACAATTAACATTTAATTATTATTTTTATTATAAGAGAAATTATATCAGCTTTTCAAGTTTAGGAACCTCCGTCAAATTAAATTAGTTTAGTACATCAACTGACAGCTTATAGCTACTGAAAATACTTGAGTTGTTGTTAACACTTGAGTAAAGTGTTATTTAACAAGCTTATAAACTCTTAAGGCTTTCCACACCTTCAATCTTACTTATTTTTGTAGTTTTAACATGATTTTACTTAATTTCTACAATAGTTCAATTTTTTTTTTCTATATTTTGTTAGTGACCTACTATAATAAAAATAGAAATGTGAAGAAAATTCGAGGAAGGCATGATCATATCTAATCTATAAAATGTACTGAGTCCTTTGCAGGTATACTATTTGACCAATGGCGTAGTGGTAAAGACGCCGCCTTTCATGTGGAAGGTCTCGCGTTCTAGCCCCGGTCAGATCATATATAATAAAAAAATATCGTAAAATTGTATAATTATATCGTAATAGTTTATATCGTAATGTAAAATAAAATTTAATAAAAATATATAAATAATTCTTGGGCAAGATTATAGATGGCGCACAAAGTTAACATTTGTGCATTCATATTTCATAACATTATACAATAGCTACAGCCGAGTAGTCAATGGCTTAGTGAATATTATTATTAAAGACACTGAAGCCTAGTTCAAAAAATTAAATTGGTGAATGCCCTATACTCCTTAAAGGAGTGGAAAAGGAATAAAAAAAAAAGAAAATTTGACCTCTTATATTAAATTAGAGCCTTTCACTGCTGTATTGAGGACAATTTTCAAGAATATGTCGTATAGTGATGGATAAACCAGGATCGCAAGAACAAATTGACGAATTACCAGATTGGTTTTCAAAAGTATAGATTTCGGTAAAACAGGAATAACTAATTCTGATACGCATGAAAAAAATTGCTACTTTTCGGCTAATTCTGTCGTCACATTTCCCTTTAAAGATCTTTGGTTTAATCACTTTAAGTTATGATGTGGGTTCTTTTGCTTACCCTATATTATTAAATTAAACGATTTCACTGTTCAACATTTCATTTCTTCTTAATTTTAAATCTAATCTGATTTCATAAAATTCTATATGGCAACTAGCTTAGGTCTGCTCCGATAATTCACAACTTTTGCATTGTTAGCTTTCTTATATATATTTCTAACATCATAATTCGTAGTTCTATAGATATATGTACATAACAGACTTTAAACATTTTTACGGCAACTACTTGATATAAAACTCAAACGATTTGAAACTCTATAAAAGGACTTATAGAGTTAAATAACTTGCCAAGTTAATTTTCAACCTTCTATAGTTTATTTACCTTAGCGGATATTCAAATTGTTGATTAAGAATTGAGATACATACACTTTAATAAAATTTTGTACATTGCATCCCAGATTTTTTCATATATTAACGTGATCCTGCAATTATCCCAGATTTATGTTTTTACAATTAACCCTTTTCTCCATAATAAGGTCCAATGTATTCTTAATATCAAATAGCATTTCATATGATATGAAATATCCAAAGTAGCTTCTAGCATTATTTTATCTAAAATTGGCCTATGTTAGGCCGTATAAGGAGCAGCCTTCATTAGCTATATATAAAAAAAAAAATCCCATATCAATAACAATAGAAAAACAAAAGATTTATAAAAATCTTTAAAAATACCAAAAGAAAAATAACCATTATCATAATAAATATATAAAAAATTATAATAACAACTATTTAAAGAACTTTAGAAAAAAAAAATTAAAAATGTTTACATAGTAAAGAGCAAAGTAAAATGGGATCAACAACATCTCAAACATATATGTTACTACACTTCTATGAATATGCTTCACTCACTCCTTATGTCTCAAAAACTAATATTTTTCGTAAGTTTTTTTTTAAAGTTAATTTAAACAAAGAATGTGTACATCACCATTCTTTTAAAATGAAGTCAGTCAGTGAATAAAGAATTAGGTCTGAAATATTTTTCTTTATAAATTTATTAAAAAAAAGATGATCTATTGTTCCCTTGTTAATTTTCACTAAAAAAACTTTCTTTCTTTTATCTTGATGGTTCTTACCATTGAATTGACTTTTTTTCAAACCTATTTTAGGTTTTTGTATTCGAATTTTATTAAATGGATGATTTAACCATATATTATGTATTCTAAAATTTTTTTAATAAATTTGGTATATTTAAATTATAATTTAAATAATTTTATATTTAAAGTTAATTCTTTAACTATAACTACCTACTACATGCTCTCAAGTGTCCAGTAAACAAAAAGTGGTCTTTTCCATATATGAACTGTGTCTACAATCATTAGTTTAACTTAATTTTAAATTTTTTATTTAAGAACGAACATGTTTTGAAGCTGGGCCAAGTCCTGGAACGCATAATTCAGTCCTTGTTGGAGGATTGGAATGTAGGAATGTTAAAACAATTCTTTAAACACAAAAAGTTTCATTATAGGTAACATATTTGTAATTAGTTTATATAATTAATTTTAGCTCCTGGGCTGTATTAAGATTTATTTTTAAAAGGCTTGAGTCGATTAATTTAAAATATTCTCTCACAGTTAAAAAAAATACAGGTCTTCTATGATCATCTCAAATGATAGAATACAGAGTTTATGAGTTAGTGGTTATGCAAAACATTATTTAGAAAAACGAATTTTATATCATAAAAAAAAATTAAAATTCAATTTGGTCTGGTATACCGCCCCTGAGACGTTTTCTGAATTCCCAGTTTCATTTTTCAAACATTCAAAAGGTGCATCAGATAGGTGAAATTACCCATAATGCACTTAACATTTTTTAGAAGAGTTCATGATAGCATCATATTATTATTGTATATAAAATTCTTTATTATCTGCAAATTGTAAACATTTTAAATCAGTCAGTCCAAGTTGACCAACCCAAAAAAACAGGCTCGAATTTCTTTAATATCTGGTATTATTACAGCCTTTTAAAAAAATTAAAATCGTTGAAAATATTTTTTAAAACCATTTTTTGAATATTCCAGCATGGTCACGAACCTAGTAACACAATTTACAAAATATAGCGCCAGTAATTTCTAGTGTTGAAATATTAAAACATCTCCTTAAAACAATAACGCCTTCAAAAGAAATGAAATTATTTTTTTTTTTATTAATTTAAAAGCATCATACAAATTCTTTTGAACATTATTTATTCTAGAAACAAAGTCAAATGTTTATAAAATACTTCAAATTAATTAAATTGAAAAAAAAAAACAAAATTTTTTTAAAAACTTTATGCCAAATGTCAATTTAATTTTAGATTTCACACATTTTTTTAGACGCTGAATTTGCTATTTATTATTCAATTGTCATTAATTCAATAATGTTGCCATTGTAGTATTGTTTATGTGTATATGCGGCATTTTTATACCAATTCTTCTGTTAAAAGTCAAACAGGATAAACAAACAAAAATACATATTTATGATAAGAAATACTTCGGACATTTTTTTTTTTATTTTGTGAAGAAAAAAAATTTTTTATTTGGAATTTATTTCAATTAAACTTACATAATATTTTAAAAAAAAAATTTCTAAATTCTTAATAAGAATTAAATTTTAACAATAAAATCAAACGAAATAAAAAAAAAACTTTATAATGGCTGAAACAAAAAGATCAAGAAAAAATTCAACTGAATTGGAAGAACCATCTGTATTAAATTCAGAAAGTTCTGGATCTGCATCTGATACAGAAGAATCTTCAAGTAGCACCGAAGAAGATACTGAACAATTATCAAAAAAATTAAAAGAACGCCGTAAACGCAAACATCATAGAAGTAAGAGACCACAAGAAAAATCTTCATCTACATCAAGCGATTCGGATGATGATTATGAGGAGGCTGCCGCTACTGCATCGACCAACGAAAAAAATTCACTTCAAGAATCTGAAAAGAATAGTAACAAGACAAGTGGAGATGCACCAACTGCTTCAACAAATTCATCAAAAGCTGATGTCAGTAATGGTAATACCAACGCTGCGGCGAATGGTGGTGAATTAAATAAATAGTGCATATAAAATTTTAATTTTGTGTGCAATAATAATTTTAAGTATCTTAAAATTACATACAAATTTATTTAAAAAAACAAAATTAAAATAAAAAAAACTAATTGAAAGATTTTTTAAAAAAAAATGCCAAAGAACGAATAAGAAAAAAATGAATGAAAAAGAAACTTGTACATTTTTTGGTATGTATTAAATTTACCACCAATTAAACTCTTTCTAAAAAATTTGAATAAAAGAACAAACAACATAAAAGAATACAAAAATCTCAAGTAATATCTGACATTTATCAACTATAATTAAATAAAAGTAAATATAGTAATAAGCTTAGAATTATAAAAACAAAAAGTAATAATAATTTATTATAATACAAAAAAAAAGGATTTTAATAAAACATCATTTCGTGTTCATTTTATTTGCAAAAAAAAAACTAGAAATTGGTTTTTTTTATATAACTTAAATTAAGTATACACATTTTTCAGGATGTAAATTAATCTATTTTAATTGAGAATTGCAGTTGGGTTAATTTATGGTTAATATCAAGTTGGAGTCAATCTACTACAAAAGGAAGTAGATATGTATGCATTGTATTTGTGATTTGTATAATGATTTAAATAGACTATGCGTTAGTAGACTTTACACCTTCAATGTTTGTGACAACTATATTGTCAAATAAAAAGAATGCAAATATTTTGATCAGAGGGTAAAATTTATTATATATCTGCAATTAAATAATTTACTAAATGGCTTTGAAATAATATTTGCAGCTTGTTACACTTTTGTTTGAGATTTCCTATTGTAGCTCCAGCGAAAAATTTCGAATAATTAAATAGCTAAACTATTATTATTGGAGGATTAGGAGGCACTCATAATTTTCCACTAACATTCGTTCTAACACTTGGCAGTACAATTTATTGAAACATTGAAAAATTTATCAAAGTGATTGAATAACCAATAGAAATAGTTTATATATAGAAGCAGGCATAAAAAATAAAATTAGCAATAATTCTTGATCTTATTTATTAATTAAGCGTTAGTACTTTTAACACCGTATTCTAATTAAAAAAATGGAATAATAAATTACATCAAATTTGTTCTAATTCTCATTTTAAGTTCTAATCAAATCCAATAATTTTACTTGAAGCAACTATCCATGTGATTCTAAACCACAAATAATAGGTACATTGAATTCAATTTAAAACTAAATTTTTGAAACCTTTTTGAAATTTGTTAAAAATTTTATTTACATATTCCTTTTTTTGATACAAACAATATAAATTAAAAATTTAATTCAAAAAAATCACAAAAGACGGACCACGTAAAAATATCATGTAAACTTTTTATAAAATTTACTATTATTTAATTTTATAACACAAGGTGTTGTACGTGATAAATTTCTTAATACATATACACATATTAAATCTACTACATAATTGAATTTGTTATACAAATTGCTAATTGGTAAAAATTCCTTTGTACTAAAACAAAATTCCATTTTCCAGATGCAAATTTTTATGAATACCAAAATAAAAATTCAATAAATTCGACCAAACTTTAAAAAAAAATGCTAAAGCATTTACAAAAACAAAATTCAAAACAAAAGCTGCCATTGTGGATTTTTTTTTAATTCTCTATTCTGTAGTCACCAGATAAATGTCAAAATGGACGAAAAAAGTTATTTTAGTGTTGAGAATATTTTTCAATTTTGATAATGCCATACCGATTTTCAACAAATGTAAATAAATTTCTTTATTTAAATTAGTTTATTTTATTTTTAAAAAAAAGGGTTGGTTTTTTTAAATATTAAACTTATTTTAGAAATTGTAAATTATTTTGATTATTTTCTAAAAATTTTTCAATTCAAAATTTAATGAAGAATAATAAAAGTAGGGATAAAATTATTTTTAAAAAAAACTTCACTGTAACCAATTAAATCTAAGTTTTATATCAAATCATTAAATTATTTTAGAACATACATATTGAAAAACACTTTCCGAGATTTCACTAAATATTATTAAATATGATCTGCAAGTTCTTCTTGGTATGTATATATTTTATTCATTACTTTAAGGTATAATTTATTTATTTTAAATTTATCGAATATATTATGTCAAAAATTTATTCAAATTCAAATTTTACCTAATTTTTGATACGTTTTCTCATTTACATTTTAAATGTATCAAAAAAAGAACACACAATTTATGTTTGGTTACAACACTGTTTTGTACATACTTTTCATTTTCGACATTTAATATCTCCGCCATTAACAAGTTAAATAATTTAAGAAAATTTTCGTCGATAAATTGTATCAAATTCCATGAAAGAATTTGTAAATTACAAAAAAAAATATAAAATAAAGTTTTTTTTACAATTAATTTAATATGGCTAAGTTGAAAATGTCAAAAAAAGATTCAACTGAATCTGAAGATAGCGCAACATCGAGCTCTAGTTCAGATTCGGCTTCAGCCTCAGACTCAGATTCATCAAGCAGTTCTGAAGAGGAAAAGGCACGCGAGCGGGCAAAAAAATTAAAAGAAAAACGTCGTAAACAGAAACAACAAAGACGCGAAAGGCAAAAAGAACAATCCTTATCATTTTCTTTAAGTGAATCTGAAAATGAAAAATTAAAAAAGAAACGCCGAGAAAAAACTAAAGAAAAAAGGCGTAATCCATCAGAAAAAGGTAGTCGAGATGATAAACGTTCAAAGAAACGACGTGTAAGTGATGAATTAGAATATGATGATGATAATAAAAAAATACAACAATCACCAACAACACATGATGATCGTCCATCGTCCCATCGTCACGTAAGTCATCATCATAGCCGTGAGCATGATTCCCAACCAGCTGAACATCATCGACATGAATATGTTGAAACAAGTTCAAAGTGGGAAAGTCCAGAACATGCCAGAGAATATACAGATAAACGACGTGATTCTGGTAATGGATTTTATCAAAATGATAACAGATCCAATCGTAGAAATCCTTTTGATGACAGAAATCGTGATCATCAACAACATCAACAACCCCAACATTATCATCATCATGATGATAGAAATCAACAACAATTCCGTAAACAAAATAGCTTTGAAAATCGAGACCAGTTTAGAAATAGGCAAGATAGCTACCACGATAGAGATCAATATAGACGGTTTGATACCCAAAGAGAAAGAAAGCAATTTACTCATCAGCAGCAGCAACACCATCAACAATTTCAACAACAACGCTTTCAGAATAGAAATTGGAACGACCGTAACAATGATCGTAATGACTTCAGAAATCAAAATAATAGACAATTTAATAATTGGAATAATAATCGTGGTGGTGGGAGACAATTTCAAGATAGAAGAGGTGGTGGTCATATGGGTGGTGGAGATAAAAGAGATTTTTATGATCGTAGAGGTGGTGGTGGTGGTGATAGAAGAGATATGCAAGATCGAAGAAATGATATGCAAGATCGTAGAGATCGTAATGAATTTCGTCGGGTCAGTGATGATAGACGAGTTGAAAGCTCAGAAAGAAATCGGGTTGGTAAAAGTGGTGATAGCGTCGATAGAAACAGAAGAACAAGCTACAATGATAACAGAAAGGATCAACGTAGAGATGATTCAACTGATAGGAAAAGTTTTGTCAACAGAAAACCTGATTATCAAAAAGGATTGGGAAATGTTGTAAGTGGTGAACGTCGTGGAAAAGACAGGCAATATTCTAGTCGTTCAACTGAGAGACGATCACAACAAAATTTAGGTGATCAAAAATCGACATCACATCGCGAACGAAGTTGGGATAAAGGGAAAAGGTGAGTCTTAAAGTTTTTTTTTTTTAATTTTCAAAACTTTTTCAATCGATTAACAGCATTTATTTAATGTTATATTAAAGAGAAATTTTTTTCTAAACTTAGTTATGCTGAATCAAAATAAGATTATATATTATAAATGGTTTGTTTTTTTTTTTAATTATCACATCAAAATACATATTCATTAATATAAATAACTGTATTTTTAATTTATATAAAAATATATGTTTATTAAAAAATTAATTTTTAGATATATTTAGATGCTTAAAAGCACATTTAAGATTCAATTATTATAATAATTTGGATGAAATATTTTATTTTGCATTTCAAAATTTCTCCATTAGCATAATTATTTACATTATTAATTTGGGTTTACACATATTTTATACCTAAAATGTTAGTATCAAAAAAAAAAAACCCTAAAAAATTAAAAACATTAAGTACATATTTCTTTTAAAATAAATTTCAAAATTGAAAACAAAAAAATCCAAGAATAATTTATTTAAGAATTGAGCGAAATTCATTATACTAATGAAAACTTAAAAATCCTTTTTTGAGGATTTACAAAAAACGAAATGGTATTCAATTTATATCAAAATAATATATGAAACACTAAAATTCAAATTTTTTAATTGTATAAGTGTTAAATATAATTGGAGAAAAAATAGGGCGTTTCTGATTACTTCATAACAACACAGTTTTTTTGAATTGATAAATCAATAAAAAGAAATATTTATATGATATGAAATTCAATTGCTTTAATTAAATTTGAATTTAATTTAAACAAATGTGTTTTATTGTAGGTTTAAAATATATCAAAAATTGATATAATGATTGATTATCAAACATTTTTAATTAAAATTATTTTAGTAGAATTCTTGATAACAAACAGTACATACAGTATCGAACAAAAAAAATATAGGTATTATATTATAAGCCAAATAATATAATATAATTAATTTTGATTACTTAGAAATTAATACTTGGTTAATAAATATTTAATTTTGCTTTAAAATTGATTTGATATGTAATAATGTTAATTATTCTAATCGCTATATTTCGGAGATGTTAATTTTTATTTTGGGTCCCTTTAGTTAAATATTTATAATTATAATTATTATCAATATTTTAAATAACTATAATTTATGATATTATATACTCTTGTTTTTATAAAAATAAAGATAGCTTTTAGTCCTACAAGTACTTAATATTTCATCACATTTTATATACAGGTAAAACGTAACTTATAAAAGATCCATTCGCATTATTTTTGGATTTCTTTTCACTAGTTTTCATATAGATTTTAATTGGAAAAGTTTAGTTCATAATTAAATTAATTAATTAATCAATATTCTAAAGTGTATTGTCCGATACTGTATGTTGTTATAAATAGTTGGCAAAAAAAAAATATGAATTATATATTTAATTAAAATAATTTTATCGTTTTTTTTTTAATTTTTTCTTATTTTTATATTAATTAAAAACAATGTACATATAAAATAAACTATTTTTTAAAGAAATTTTTAGCTATAAATTCAAAATAAAATAATAAAAGAAAAAAATTTATACGTACATTATAAATTTTTCTATTCTATTTTTCATTTATTTTTATCGTAATATTTTAGCAATTATTAAAAGTTTCCTCTTTGTTGCAGATACAAATATTGACCTGCCAAAAATTGATGTGGCTGAGAATTAAAATTAAAAAAAAAAAAATTAAAAAATAAAATTTTTTAAATAAACCTAAAATTCATTACAAAAAATAATGTTCTTATTAGTAATGGTGCCCAATTAAATATTAAAAAATAATAATAATATTAATTATTTAAAAAATAAAATAAAAATAAAAGTAATTGTGTGAATCAAAAACAAAAAAATTACACGAGTTTCTGTTTGATCTGCGAGGCAACAAAAATATATGGACTATGTTTCTCCCCATTCAAAAAAAAAATGAAATTAAACGAAATAATGTATACCCAAATATTTAATAGTTTGATTGGTTGGAGTTAAAAAGTTGATGGCGTAGAAGAATTTCTAATGAACAAATTGGACATTCAAAGTTCTTCTTTTGTTTCTTTTTGTTTAATTAGAGTTTATGTTCCAGGTTCCCGTATTAACGTACCAAAGTTTACAAAAAAAAAAAAAAAACAAAATCAAAACATATTTAAATTTTTGTATAAAATGTTTTATTTTTGTTCCAAATTTTATTCCAAAAATTTAAAGTTTTATATTAAACCTGTAACAAGTTATGTGTTTTATTTGCAAAGATCCTGTTTTAAAAATTATGTTACATACCAATGTTTTACGCTAAAAAAAAATTAACATACATATTTACTGGAATGAATTGATAACAACTAAAAACAACACTTTGATTTGAAGATTTGAATTTGAAATTTTTTTTGGAGATTTATTTCATCAGTAAAAGGATAATAAACACAACATTGATAGACAATATTTTTATGATTTATTATGTGAGCTGTAATACAATATACTAAATTCATGTTCCTGATTCTTACGTTTAAAATTGTTTGGATTTAAAATAAAAAAATATGCTTGCTTATTTATATACTACAAATTTATTCAAGAAATCATCATTTAATTTTTAAATTTTATCAAGTTTTAAGAAAAGTAATTGTAATAGCAGTGACAAAATTTTTGACTTCAAAAAGATATTTAAATAAAACTGATTTTTTTCGTTGGAACATCTGTTCACTAACAGTTTGGAATATTGTATTCGAAGAAAAAACAACACATATTTTAATTATCATCAGTGTATAGTGTGCTTAAAACAGAAATCACATTTATGATCAATAACAATATTATTCCTGTTTTTCAAACACGCTTTAATTTCTTTTGTTTTGTTTGTTTTTGGAATCTGAAACTATCTTTCAAATTAATTTTCTTCAATTACAAAAAATCTAATTTGTTTTAATTTACATCGAAAATTTTATTTTCAATTTGCAAGACAACGTATTTATTATTTTATCAATAAGAATTTTTAATAAGTAAGTTAGTAGAATTATTTATTAAAAATTAACATAAAACTATGGAAATGTACTTTTTTAAACACACTTGGATATTTGAATTTATTGAATCAATTTATGGGAATTAAAATAAATCAAAGAGAAAATGGACTTTTAAATCAACTATATGGAAGAAAGAACAATAACAATTAAAATCAAACGAAAATATTTTTAATAATGTTAATCGAACATCAATAACATTTTTTCAAGGTAATATTATTATATTAAATGCTGGAGATAACTGAATTGTGTTTTACTAAAAAGTTATCATATAAATGGAGTTTGTTTTCGATACATGCATGTATTTTTCAAAGTTTTAATAATGTTGGAGGAAAAACAAAATAGATATAAAATATGTACTGTTTTTTTTATACGACCAGGTCAACTATAGCAATTAAAATAATGTAGATCGTATTGATTGAACAAAAAAGTTTATTGATACGAATTTGTTTATATAATACTTGTCTAATATTTAAAAAAAATATGGATTATTTAATTTTTTAAATAAGTTGTATTTAACACTCAGGTAAGAATATTTTTTTAAATTTTAGAAAATTTAATTGCAAAAGAAAAAAAATTATTCTTAACGAATTTTTTAGGATCTGTTGCTTATTTTTTGTAATAGTGACAATTTTTGTAATTGTAGTTGTCATATTTTTACTCAATTCAATTATTGATAAAAAAAATCTGATAAATAAGAGATCGAGTTATAAAGAAATAATGTAAATGGCTTTTCAAACCGGAACACACTATATTTAAAAGTACAACCATATTTTAATCAAGTACTTACTGGTGGATATATGAAAAAAATGAACTGGAAAATTAAAATATAAACAATCAAAATTTAATTGCATGCTTATCTAATTATTATAATTTACTCATCAACCAAAGGGTATTAGTAGTCTTTATTTAAAATTTTATTTCATTTATTTCATATTTTATTAACATAGGACTTAAAATTTAACCTCTAAATAATAAAAATTTATTTATTTGTTAAGATCAACTTTTTATTCGACTTATACAAGTATTTGAATGAAAAAGTTTTCTTTACTAGTTCTTCTTGTTTATTTTGTCAAAAAGTAGTTATAAGACTTATATTATAAGTAACCAATCTGTTAAAATTCTTTTATTATTAAGTATTGAAAAATTTACAATTAAAATAAGTTATTAAAAAATAGGAAAAATTCTCTTGATCTTCATCCAATAGAGCTTGGGTATAAATCTTGTCGCATAAATAATTCTTATTTCCTTAATTAAATTTAATAATAAAAAGTCATTTATATCTTAACTTTAGTTATATTAAATTGATTATTGAAAATCAAGAAGATTTTGTTTGAAAAAATAGGAATAAAATGCTCCTATTAACGTGAACCTATTTCAAATATGTATTTCAAATTTACAAAAAAATGACCTTTAATTTTTCTGCTTTGATCATTCTGTTTTATTTTGTATATAATTTTGTTTTTTAAATACAAAAATCTCATATTACACATTAATTTTATTTGTTTCATTTGTTAATGACCGGTTCTTCGACACGATCGTAAAATTGATGAATATTTGTATGACATGAAAAAGAAAAATATTATTATGACAAACAGATATGCTAATCCTTTTAAGATTTTAATTAATTTTAAAACGTTCAATTTTGGAAGTTTTGTCTTTAACCTTTTTCAAAATAAGTAATATATAATCAAAAGTTTAGTTATTTTATGTACAACTGACGAATTTTACTTGAATGAGTAAAAATGTTTCTTGATTAACTTTTCAATTACTATAAACAAACTTTTAACTTTGTTAGTTTGTCTTAACAGTATTAAATGTACTGTAACCGCTTTACCATGCTTTCCTTAAAACATACTACTTCTGGCCAATGACATCCATTAATTAAATTAACTTGATTTTCTCTTCCACTCTTCTTTTTCTTCTATCTTACTTTTATTTTCTTTTTTATTTTATTTTCTTACGACAACTATTGTATTTATGACACCAGCTGTTGGTTAATGTTCCTCTGTACCCAAGTTTTATAAAATAAAACTTATATACCAAGTTAATTAGATTAAAAAAAAAACCATTTAGCGTGTAAGAGGAAGACGTAACTCCCTCTTTCAGCGGTTGCTGGAGAAAAAAAAAATAATTTTAAGACATTTAGTATCTAACTGACTTTAAAATAACACAAAGAAAAAATAAAAGAGAAAAAGCTGGAAATTAAATTGTAAGATCAGAAAGAAAATAATTAATTTGCCCAATATAAATCTTTTCTTTATCTGAATAAAATTACATTATTACAATATTCCGTACCTGTACCTTTTATTTTTTACTTTGTATTATTTTAAATCTGAATTTTAAATTATAAAATCAAAATTAAAATATAAATTAAAAAAGTATATTATATTTAAATTTACTTTTTATGCTTTTTAAAAACTTCGAAACTAATATATTGGGCACCATACTTATAAAATTATCACCCCAAAGACGAAACCATATTTTAATTTTTTTAATTTATTTTTCTGATATTTAATATTTAAATCAATGCTGTTAAAAAACTAATAGAACAAGTTATTAAACCTCATAATAATATTTCTAAACCTTTTAATTTTAGAGAAAGTCAAAGTCCAGAGCCTCGGAAAAGATCATTTAAAAGAGAATCAAATAAAAGTGGTGAAGATTATGAATGGGGTGGTAGTAGACGACGTCGTTCTAGATCAAAAAACTCTAAAGGATCACGTGATTCATCTGGTGAACCACCACCAGACAAACAAAAACCTGATTTTGCTTTAAGTGGAAAATTAACAGAGGATACAAATACTGTTAATGGTGTTGTAATTAAATATGCTGAACCACCAGAAGCAAGAAAACCAAAACGACGTTGGCGTTTGTATCCATTTAAAGGTGAAAAAGCAATGCCAACTTTGTATATACATAGACAGAGTGCATTTTTAATTGGTAGAGATCGTAAAGTTTGTGATTTACCAGTTGATCATCCATCATGTTCTAAACAACATTCTGTATTACAATATCGTTTAGTACCATTTGAAAGAGAAGATGGTACTTTTGGTAAACGTGTTCGACCATATATATTGGATTTGGATTCAGCAAATGGAACATATTTAAATAATAAACGTATTGAACCAAAAAAATATTTTGAATTATTAGAAAAAGATGTCATTAAGTTTGGATTCAGTTCAAGAGAATATGTTCTATTACATGAAAATAGTAAAGAAGATGAATTAGATGATGATGTCTATGATGATGTTCCAATAAAAAGGGAACGAAATTAATAAAAATTTCGCGACATAACTAAAATTAAATTTAAAAACAATCAAAACATAATTGCCGAGATTATAGATTTAATAATATAATGTCGCATATTACCCATATTATACATATTAAAAATACATAACAAAAAACATGGCAACAGTGTCATAATATTTTTTCTTAGTTTTTAAGAATAGAATTTTAAGTAATTTCATCTATATTTTATGTTCAATATTAAAGCAAAAATAATCATCTAAATAAGTTAAAAAATTAATAAAAACAAATCAATTTATTGTTTTGCTCATAACTATTAACAAATTCATGAACATTTTAAGACCAAAAGAAGAAATATAATTAAATCTATAAAATGTGTGTATATTTTTTGTTTTTTTATATTTAATGCAGATTAAAACCTAATGAATAAAAAAATCAATAGTTAACAGATAAACGACCAAAATTAAAAACAATTTTTTTTAGCTATTTTTATTATTTTAAAAATAAAAATAAAAAAATTTAATTCGTATTTGTTTTTATCTATTTTGAATTTGTTTTATATTTTCGTATTTTTATTAAAAACTTTAATGTAAGGATTAAGAGGAAACCATTTTATCGAATAGTAATGAAAATTAATAGGCATTTTCTTTGTAAAAATTGAAAGGCAGGAGAACACGCATTGTCATCGTGAAAAAAAATTGTAAAGAGTAATTTGAATATACGTACATATTTATGAATGTATTTTTGCGAACATATACTATTTGCGAATATATACTGCGAATTTTATACTGTGAGAATTTCTAACTTCCATCTTACAATTTCCACTATTATTTTTATCTTATCTGACTTAAGGCCTAAAAATCTAAAAAGTTGGCTTTATGGTTGTGTCTTCAGTTTTGTATAATATTCTAATTGAAATTATAAACTAAGTAAACATCAAAACTTTTAAAAATATTTAAAATGAATTAGAAAGTCTAAAAGCAGATATTTTCTAGAAGAAATGTCAGTGTCCTGGAAACATGGAATTAAAATAATTTAAGGAGGAAAAATTCGATTTTTAAATCTTATTAAA